>CM067224.1:75888952-76488952 GCA_034190945.1 Octodonta nipae
AAAAAAATAGTCTTCACACCCAAAACGATTTGTAAAAATGAAAAAATGTGATTTATTTAGAATTTTCAAAAATTAATTCAGGGGCCCTGGACCTTGCTCCATTTTCGATTCATTTCGTTTTACTAACAAAGCTAAGAGTATAAGAAAGTACTCCATCTTGGGTCTGAAAAAAAATAGTTTCACACCCAAACAGATTTGTAAAAATGAAAAAAAATGTGATTTATTTAGAATTTTCCAAAATTAATTTTCAGGGGCCCTGGACCTTGCTCACACTTCCGACTCATTTCATTTTTTTTTTTACTAACAAGCTAAGACAATAAGAAAGTACTCCATCTTGGGTCTGAAAAAAATAGTCTTCACACCCAAATTAGATTTGTAAAAATGAAAAAATGTGATTTATTTAGAATTTTCAAAAATCAATTCCAGGAGCCCTGGACCTTGCTCCCATTTTTCGATTCTTTTCGTTTTACTAACAAAGCTAGAGTTATAAGAAAGTACTCCATCTTGGGTCTGAAAAAAATAGTCTTCACACCCAAATTAGATTTGTAAAAATGAAAAAATGTGATTTATTTAGAATTTTCAAAAATTAATTCCAGGGGCCCTGGAGCTTGCTCCCACTTCCGATTCACTTCGTTTTACTAAAAAGCTAAGAGTATATGGAAGTACTCCTTCTTGGGTCTGAAAAAAAATAGTTTTCACACCCAAATTAGATTTGTAAAAATGAAAAAATGTGATTTATTTAGAATTTTCAAAATTATTCCAGGGGCCCTGGACCTTGCTCCCACTTCCGACTCATTTCATTTTACTAACAAAGCTAAGAGTATAAGAAAGTACTCCATCTTGGGTCTGAAAAAAATAGTCTTCACACCCAAATTAGATTTGTAAAAAATGAAAAAATGTGATTTATTTAGAATTTTCAAAAATCAATTCCAGGAGCCCTGGACCTTGCTCCCATTTTCGATTCTTTTCGTTTTACTAACAAAGCTAAGAGTATAAGAAAGTACTCCATCTTGGGTCTGAAAAAAATAGTCTTCACACCAAATTAGATTTGTAAAAAATGAAAAAATGTGATTTTATTTAGAATTTTCAAAAATTAATTCCAGGGGCCCTGGAGCTTGCTCCCACTTCCGATTCACTTCGTTTTACTAATAAAGCTAAGAGTATATGGAAGTACTCCTTCTTGGGTCTGAAAAAAATAGTTTTCACACCCAAATTAGATTTGTAAAAATGAAAAAATGTGATTTATTTAGAATTTTCAAAAATTAATTCCAGGGGCCCTGGATCTTGCTCCCATTTTCGATTCATTTTGTTTTACTAACAAAGCTAAGAGTATAAGAAAGTACTCCATCTTGGATCTGAAAAAAATAGTCTTCACACCCAAATTAGATTTGTAAAAATGAAAAAATGTGATTTATTTAGAATTTTCAAAAATTAATTCCAGGGGCCCTGGACCTTGCTCCCATTTTCGATTCATTTCGTTTTACTAACAAAGCTAAGAGTATAAGAAAGTACTCCATCTTGGGTGTGAAAAAAATAGTCTTCACACCCAAACAGATTTGTAAAAATGAAAAAATGTGATATATTTAGAATTTTCAAAAATTAATTCCAGGGGCCCTGGAGCTTGCTCCCACTTCCGATTCACTTCGTTTTACTAATAAAGCTAAGAGTATATGGATGTACTCCTTCTTGGGTATGAAAAAAATAGTCTTCACACCCAAATTAGATTTGTAAAAATGAAAAAATGTGATTTATTTAGAATTTTCAAAAATTAATTCCAGGGGCCCTGGAGCTTGCTCCCACTTCCGATTCATTTCGTTTTACTAACAACGCTAAGAGTATAAGAGAGTACTGCATCTTGGGTCTGAAAAAAATAGTCTTCACACCCAAATTAGATTTGTAAAAATGAAAAAATGTGATTTATTTAGAATTTTCAAAAATTAATTCCAGGGGCCCTGGAGCTTGCTCCCACTTCCGATTCATTTCGTTTTACTAACAAAGCTAAGAGTATAAGAAAGTACTCCATCTTGGATCTGAAAAAAATAGTCTTCACATCCAAATTAGATTTGTAAAATGAAAAAATGTGTTTATTTAGAATTTTCAAAAATTAATTCCAGGGGCCCTGGAGCTTGCTCCCAATTCCGATTCATTTCGTTTTACTAACAACGCTAAGAGTATAAGAAAGTACCCATCTTGGATATGAAAAAAATAGTCTTCACACCAAAACAGATTTGTAAAAAAAAAAAAAATGTGATATATTTAGAATTTTCAAAAATTAATTCCAGGGGCCCTGGACCTTGCTCCCACTTCCGATTCATTTCGTTTTACTAACAAAGCTAAGAGTATAAGAAAGTACTCCATCTTGGGTCTGAAAAAAAATAGTCTTCACACCCAAATTAGATTTGTAAAAATGAAAAAATGTGATTTATTTAGAATTTTCAAAAATTAATTCCAGGCTCCCTGAAGCTTGCTCCCACTTCCGATTCATTTCGTTTTACTAACAACGCTAAGAGTATAAGAAAGTACCCCATCTTGGGTCTGAAAAAAATAGTCTTCACACCCAAATTAGATTTGTAAAAATGAAAAAATGTGATTTATTTAGAATTTTCAAAAATTAATTCCAGGAGCCCTGGACCTTGCTCCCATTTTCGATTCATTTCGTTTTACTAACAAAGCTAAGAGTATAAGAAAGTACTCCATCTTGGGTCTGAAAAAAAAATAGTCTTCACACCCAAATTAGATTTGTAAAAATGAAATATATGATTTATTTAGAGTTTTCAAAAATTAATTCCAGGGGCCCTGGAGCTTGCTCCCATTTTCGATTCATTTCGTTTTACAAACAAAGCTAAGAGTATAAGAAAGTACTGCATCTTGGGTCTGAAAAAAATAGTCTTCACACCCAAATTAGATTTGTAAAAATGAAAAAATGTGATTTATTTAGAATTTTCAAAAATAATTCCAGGGCCCTGGACCTTGCTCCCATTTCGATTCATTTCGTTTTACTAACAAAGCTAAGAGTATAAGAAAGTACTCCATCTTGGGTCTGAAAAAAATAGTCTTCACACCCAAATTAGATTTGTAAAAATGAAAAAATGTGATTTATTTAGAATTTTCAAAAATTAATTCCAGGGGCCCTGGAGCTTGCTCCCACTTCCGATTCATTTCGTTTACTAACAAAGCTAAGAGTATATGGAAGTACTCCTCTTGGGTCTGAAAAAAATAGTTTTCACACCCAAATTAGATTTGTAAAAATGAAAAATGTGATTTATTAGAATTTTCAAAAATTAATTCCAGGAGGCCCTGAGCTTGCTCCCACTTTCGATTCACTTCGTTACTAATAAAGCTAAGAGTATAGGAAGTACTCCATCTTGGGTCTGAAAAAAATAGTTTTCAACCCAAATTAGATTGTAAAAATGAAAAAATGCCCGATATTTAGAATTTTCAAAAAATTAACTCCAGGAGCCCTGGCCCTTGCTCCCATTTTCGATTCATTTCGTTTTACTAACAAAGCTAAGAGTATAAGAAAGTACTCCATCTTGGGTCTGAAAAAAATAGTCTTCACACCCAAAACAGATTTGTAAAAAATGAAAAAATGTGATATATTAGAATTTTCAAAAATTAATTCCAGGGGCCCTGGAGCTTGCTCCCACTTCGATTCATTCGTTTTACTAATAAAGCTAATGAGTATATGATGTAATCCTTCTTGGGTCTGAAAAAAATAGTTCACACCCAAATTAGATTTGTAAAAAATGAAAAAAATGTGATTTATTTAGAATTTTCAAAAATTAATCCAGGGCCTGGAGCTTGCTCCCACTTCCGATTCATTTCGTTTTACTAACAACGCTAAGAGTATAAGAAAGTACCCCATCTTGGTATAAAAAAATAGTCTTCACACCCAAAAGATTTGTAAGAATGAAAAAATGTGATTTATTTAGAATTTTCAAAAATTAATTCCAGGGGCCCTGGACCTTGCTCCCATCCGATTCATTTCGTTTACTAACAAAGCTAAGAGTATAAGAAAGTACTCCATCTTGGGTCTGAAAAAAATAGTCTTCACACCCAAACAGATTTGTAAAAGAAAAAATGTGATATATTTAGAATTTCAAAAATTATTCCAGGGGCCCTGGACCTTGCTCCCACTTCCGATTCATTTCGTTTTACTAACAAAGCTAAGAGTATAAGAAAGTACTCCATCTTGTTTCTTTGAAAAAAATAGTCTTCACACCAATTATAATTTGTAAAAATGAAAAAATGTGATTTATGTTAGAATTTTCAAAAATCAATTCCAGGAGCCCTGGACCTTGCTCCCATTTTCGATCTCTTTCGTTTAACTAACAAAGCTAAGACTATAAGAAAGTACTCCATCTTGGGTCTGAAAAAAATAGTCTTCACACCCAAATTAGATTTGTAAAAATGAAAAAATGTGATTTATTTAGAATTTTCAAAAATTAATTCCAGGGGCCCTGGAGCTTGCTCCCACTTCCGATTCATTCGTTTACTAACAACGCTAAGAGTATAAGAAAGTACTGCATCTTGGGTCTGAAAAAAATAGTCTTCACACCCAAATTAGATTTGTAAAAATGAAAAAATGTGATCTATTTAGAATTTTCAAAAATTAATTCCAGAGGCCCTGGACCTTGCTCCCATTTTTAGATTCATTTCGTTTTACTAACAAAGCTAAGAGATAAGAAAGTACTCCATCTTGGGTCTGAAAAAAATAGTCTTCACACCCAAATTAGATTTGTAAAAATGAAAAAATGTGATTTATTTAGAATTTTCAAAAATTAATTCCAGGGCCCCTGGAGCTTGCTCCCACATCTAATTCATATCGTTTTACTAACAAAGCTAAGAGTATAAGAAAGTACCCCATCTTGGGTCTGAAAAAAATAGTTTCACACCAAAACAGACTTGTAAAAATGAAAAAATGTGATATATTTAGAATTTTCAAAAATTAATTCCAGGGGCCCTGGACCTTGCTCCCACTTCGATTCACTTCGTTTTACTAATAAAGCTAAGAGTATAAGAAAGTACTCCTTCTTGGGTCTGAAAAAAATAGTTTTCACACCCAAATTAGATTTGTAAAAATGAAAAAATGTGATTTATTTAGAATTTTCAAAAATTAATTCCAGGGGCCCTGGAGCTTGCTCCCACTTCCGATTCATTTCGTTTTACTAACAAAGCTAAGAGTATAAGAAAGTACTCCATCTTGGGTATGAAAAAAATAGTCTTCACACCCAAACAGATTTGTAAAAATGAAAAAATGTGATTATTTAGAATTTTCAAAAATTAATTCCAGGGGCCCTGGACCTTGCTCCCACTTCCGATTCATTTCGTTTTACTAACAACGCTAAGAGTATAAGAAAGTACTCCATCTGGGGTCTGAAAAAAATAGTCTTCACACCCAAATTAGATTTGTAAAAATGAAAAAATGTGATTTATTTACAGTTTTCAAAAATTAATTCCAGGGGCCCTGGACCTTGCTCCCATTTTCGATTCATTTCGTTTTACTAACAAAGCTAAGAGTATAAGAAAGTACTCCATCTTGGGTCTGAAAAAAATAGTCTTCACACCCAAATTAGATTTGTAAAAATGAAAAAATGTGATTAATTTAGAATTTTCAAAAATTAATTCCAGGGGCCCTGGACCTTGCTCCCATTTTCGATTCATTTCGTTTTACTAACAAAGCTAAGAGTATAAGAAAGTACTGCATCTTGGGTCTGAAAAAGATAGTCTTCACACCCAAATTAGATTTGTAAAAATGAAAAAATGTGATTTATTTAGAATTTTCAAAAATTAATTCCAGGGGCCCTGGAGCTTGCTCCCACTTCCAATTCATTTCGTTTTACTAACAAAGCTAAGAGTATAAGAAAGTACCCCATCTTGGGTCTGAAAAAAATAGTCTTCACACCCAAACAGATTTGTAAAAATGAAAAAATGTGATTTATTTAGAATTTTCAAAAATTAATTCCAGGGGCCCTGGAACTTGCTCCCACTTCCGATTCATTTAGTTTTACTAACAACGCTAAGAGTATAAGAAAGTACTGCATCTTGGGTCTGAAAAAAATAGTCTTCACACCCAAATTAGACTTGTAAAAATGAAAAAATTTGTGTTTATTTAGAATTTTCAAAAATTAATTCCAGGGGCCCTGGACCTTGCTCCCATTTTCGATTCATTTCCTCTTTTACTAACAACGCTAAGAGTATAAGAAAGTACTGCATCTTGGGTCTGAAAAAAATAGTCTTCACACCCAAATTAGATTTGTAAAAATGAAAAAATGTGATTTATTTAGAATTTTCAAAAATTAATTCCAGGGGTCCTGGACCTTGCTCCCACTTCCGATTCACTTCGTTTTACTAATAAAGCTAAGAGTATAAGGAAGTACTCCTTCTTGGGTCTGAAAAAAATTGTTTTCACACCCAAATTAGATTTGTAAAAATGAAAAAATGTGATTTATTTAGAATTTTCAAAAATTAATTCCAGGGGCCCTGGAGCTTGCTCCCACTTCCGATTCATTTCGATTTACTAACAACGCTAAGAGTATAAGAAAGTACCCCATCTTGGGTATGAAAAAAATAGTCTTCACACACAAACAGATTTGTAAAAATGAAAAAATGTGATATATTTAGAATTTTCAAAAATTAATTCCAGGGGCCCTGGACCTTGCTCCCACTTCCGATTCATTTCGTTTTACTAACAACGCTAAGAGTATAAGAAAGTACTGCATCTTGGGTATGAAAAAAATAGTCTTCACACCCAAATTAGATTTGTAAAAATGAAAAAATGTGATTTATTTAGAATTTTCAAAAATTAATTCCAGGGGCCCTGGACCTTGCTCCCATTTTCGATTCATTTCGTTTTACTAACAAAGCTAAGAGTATAAGAAAGTACTCCATCTTGGGTCTGAATAAAAATAATCTTCACATCCAAATTAGATTTGTAAAAATGAAAAAATGTGATTTATTTAGAGTTTTCAAAAATTAATTCCAGGGGCCCTGGAGCTTGCTCCCATTTTCGATTCATTTCGTTTTACTAACAAAGCTAAGAGTATAAGAAAGTACTCCATCTTGGGTCTGAAAAAAATAGTCTTCACATCCAAATTAGATTTGTCAAATTGAAAAAATGTGATTTATTTAGAATTTTCAAAAATTAATTCCAGGGGCCCTGGAGCTTGCTCCCATTTTCGATTCATTTCGTTTTACAAACAAAGCTAAGAGTATAAGAAAGTACTGCATCTTGGGTCTGAAAAAATAGTCTTCACACCCAAATTAGATTTGTAAAAATGAAAAAATGTGATTTATTTAGAATTCTCAAAAATTAATTCCAGGGGCCCTATAGCTTGCTCCCACTTCCGATTCATTTCGTTTTACTAACAACGCTAAGAGTATAAGAAAGTACTGCATCTTGGGTCTGAAAAAAATAGTCTTCACACCCAAATTAGATTTGTAAAAATGAAAAAATGTGATTTATTTAGAATTTTCAAAAATTAATTCCAGGGGTCCTGGACCTTGCTCCCACTTCCGATTCACTTCGTTTTACTAATAAAGCTAAGAGTATAAGGAAGTACTCCTTCTTGGGTCTGAAAAAAATTGTTTTCACACCCAAATTAGATTTGTAAAAATGAAAAAATGTGATTTATTTAGAATTTTCAAAAATTAATTCCAGGGGCCCTGGAGCTTGCTCCCACTTCCGATTCATTTCGTTTTACTAACAAAGCTAAGAGTATAAGAAAGTACTCCATCTTGGGTATGAAAAAAATAGTCTTCACACCCAAACAGATTTGTAAAAATGAAAAAATGTGATTTATTTAGAATTTTCAAAAATTAATTCCAGGGGCCCTGGACCTTGCTCCCACTTCCGATTCATTTCGTTTTACTAACAACGCTAAGAGTATAAGAAAGTACTCCATCTGGGGTCTGAAAAAAATAGTCTTCACACCCAAATTAGATTTGTAAAAATGAAAAAATGTGATTTATTTACAGTTTTCAAAAATTAATTCCAGGGGCCCTGGACCTTGCTCCCATTTTCGATTCATTTCGTTTTACTAACAAAGCTAAGAGTATAAGAAAGTACTCCATCTTGGGTCTGAAAAAAATAGTCTTCACACCCAAATTAGATTTGTAAAAATGAAAAAATGTGATTAATTTAGAATTTTCAAAAATTAATTCCAGGGGCCCTGGAGCTTGCTCCCACTTCCGATTCACTTCGTTTTACTAATAAAGCTAAGAGTATATGGAAGTACTCCTTCTTGGGTCTGAAAAAAATAGTTTTCACACCCAAATTAGATTTGTAAAAATGAAAAAATGTGATTTATTTAGAATTTTCAAAAATTAATTCCAGGAGCCCTGGACCTTGCTCCCACTTTCGATTCATTTTGTTTTACTAACAAAGCTAAGAGTATAAGAAAGTACTCCATCTTGGGTCTGAAAAAAATAGTCTTCACACCCAAACAGATTTGTAAAAATGAAAAAATGTGATATATTTAGAATTTTCAAAAATTAATTCCAGGGGCCCTGGAGCTTGCTCCCACTTCCGATTCATTTCGTTTTACTAACAAAGCTAAGAGTATAAGAAAGTACTCCATCTTGGATCTGAAAAAAATAGTCTTCACATCCAAATTAGATTTGTAAAAATGAAAAAATGTGATTAATTTAGAATTTTCAAAAATTAATTCCAGGGGCCCTGGACCTTGCTCCCATTTTCGATTCATTTCGTTTTACTAACAAAGCTAAGAGTATAAGAAAGTACTACATCTTGGGTCTGAAAAAAATAGTCTTCACACCCAAATTAGATTTGTAAAAATGAAAAAATGTGATTTATTTACAGTTTTCAAAAATTAATTCCAGGGGCCCTGGAGCTTGCTCCCACTTCCGATTCATTTCGTTTTACTAACAAAGCTAAGAGTATAAGAAAGTACTCCATCTTGGATCTGAAAAAAATAGTCTTCACATCCAAATTAGATTTGTAAAAATGAAAAAATGTGTTTATTTAGAATTTTCAGAAATTAATTCCAGGGGCCCTGGAGCTTGCTTCCACTTCCGATTCACTTCGTTTTACTAATAAAGCTAAGAGTATATGGAAGTACTCCTTCTTGGGTCTGAAAAAAATAGTTTTCACACCCAAATTAGATTTGTAAAAATGAAAAAATGTGATTTACTTAGAATTTTCAAAAATTAATTCCAGGGGCCCTGGAGCTTGCTCCCACTTCCGATTCACTTCGTTTTACTAATAAAGCTAAGAGTATATGGAAGTACTCCTTCTTGGGTCTGAAAAAAATAGTTTTCACATCCAAATTAGATTTGTAAAAATGAAAAAATGTGATTTATTTAGAATTTTCAAAAATTAATTCCAGGAGCCCTGGACCTTGCTCCCACTTTCGATTCATTTTGTTTTACTAACAAAGCTAAGAGTATAAGAAAGTACTCCATCTTGGGTCTGAAAAAAATAGTCTTCACACCCAAACAGATTTGTAAAAATGAAAAAATGTGATTTATTTAGAATTTTCAAAAATTAATTCCAGGGGCCCTGGAGCTTGCTCCCACTTCCGATTCACTTCGTTTTACTAATAAAGCTAAGAGTATATGGATGTACTCCTTCTTGGGTCTGAAAAAAATAGTTTTCACACCCAAATTAGATTTGTAAAAATGAAAAAATGTGATTTATTTAGAATTTTCAAAAATTAATTCCAGGGGCCCTGGAGCTTGCTCCCACTTCCGATTCATTTCGTTTTACTAACAACGCTAAGAGTATAAGAAAGTACCCCATCTTTGGTATGAAAAAAATAGTCTTCACACCCAAACAGATTTGTAAAAATGAAAAAATGTGATATATTTAGAATTTTCAAAAATTAATTCCAGGGGCCCTGGACCTTGCTCCCACTTCCGATTCATTTCGTTTTACTTACAAAGCTAAGAGTATAAGAAAGTACTCCATCTTGGGTCTGAAAAAAATAGTCTTCACACCCAAACAGATTTGTAAAAATGAAAAAATGTGATATATTTAGAATTTTCAAAAATTTATTCCAGGGGCCCTGGACCTTGCTCCCACTTCCGACTCATTTCATTTTACTAACAAAGCTAAGAGTATAAGAAAGTACTCCATCTTGGGTCTGAAAAAAATAGTCTTCACACCCAAATTAGATTTGTAAAAATGAAAAAATGTGATTTATTTAGAATTTTCAAAAATCAATTCCAGGAGCCCTGGACCTTGCTCCCATTTTCGATTCTTTTCGTTTTACTAACAAAGCTAAGAGTATAAGAAAGTACTCCATCTTGGGTCTGAAAAAAATAGTCTTCACACCCAAATTAGATTTGTAAAAATGAAAAAATGTGATTTATTTAGAATTTTCAAAAATTAATTCCAGGGGCCCTGGAGCTTGCTCCCACTTCCGATTCACTTCGTTTTACTAATAAAGCTAAGAGTATATGGAAGTACTCCTTCTTGGGTCTGAAAAAAATAGTTTTCACACCCAAATTAGATTTGTAAAAATGAAAAAATGTGATATATTTAGAATTTTCAAAAATTTATTCCAGGGGCCCTGGACCTTGCTCCCACTTCCGACTCATTTCATTTTACTAACAAAGCTAAGAGTATAAGAAAGTACTCCATCTTGGGTCTGAAAAAAATAGTCTTCACACCCAAATTAGATTTGTAAAAATGAAAAAATGTGATTTATTTAGAATTTTCAAAAATCAATTCCAGGAGCCCTGGACCTTGCTCCCATTTTCGATTCTTTTCGTTTTACTAACAAAGCTAAGAGTATAAGAAAGTACTCCATCTTGGGTCTGAAAAAAATAGTCCTCACACCCAAATTAGATTTGTAAAAATGAAAAAATGTGATTTATTTAGAATTTTCAAAAATTAATTCCAGGGGCCCTGGACCTTGCTCCCATTTTCGATTCCTTTTGTTTTACTAACAAAGCTAAGAGTATAAGAAAGTACTCCATCTTGGATCTGAAAAAAATAGTCTTCACACCCAAATTAGATTTGTAAAAATGAAAAAATGTGATTTATTTAGAATTTTCAAAAATTAATTCCAGGGGCCCTGGACCTTGCTCCCATTTTCGATTCATTTCGTTTTACTAACAAAGCTAAGAGTATAAGAAAGTACTCCATCTTGGGTCTGAAAAAAATAGTCTTCACACCCAAATTAGATTTGTAAAAATGAAAAAATGTGATATATTTAGAATTTTCAAAAATTAATTCCAGGGGCCCTGGACCTTGCTCCCACTTCCGATTCATTTCGTTTTACTAACAAAGTTAAGAGTATAAGAAAGTACTCCATCTTGGGTCTGAATAAAATAGTCTTCACACCCAAATTAGATTTGTAAAAATGAAAAAATGTGATTTATTTAGAATTTTCAAAAATTAATTCCAGGGGCCCTGGAGCTTGCTCCCACTTCCGATTCATTTCGTTTTACTAACAACGCTAAGAGTATAAGAAAGTACTGCATCTTGGGTCTGAAAAAAATAGTATTCACACCCAAACTAGATTTGTAAAAATGAAAAAATGTGATTTAGTTAGAATTTTCAAAAATTAATTCCAGGGGCCTTGGAGCTTGCTCCCACTTCCGATTCATTTCGTTTTACTAACAACGCTAAGAGTATAAGAAAGTACTGCATCTTGGGTCTGAAAAAAATAGTTTTCTCACCCAAATTAGATTTGTAAAAATGAAAAAAAAAGTGATTTATTTAGAATTTTCAAAAATTAATTCCAGGGGCCCTGGAGCTTGCTCTTACTTCCGATTCATTTCGTTTTACTAACAACGCTAAGTACCCCATCTTGGGTATGAAAAAAATAGTCTTCACACCCAAACAGATTTGGAAAAATGAAAAAATGTGATTTATTTGGAATTTTCAAAAATTAATTCCAGGGGCCCTGGACCTTGCTCCCACTTCCTATTCATTTCGTTTTACTAACAAATCTAAGAGTATAAGAAAGTACTCCATCTTGGGTCTGAAAAAAATAGTCTTCACACCCAAATTAGATTTGTAAAAATGAAAAAATGTGATTTATTTAGAATTTTCAAAAATTAATTCCAGGGGCCCTGGAGCTTGCTCCCACTTCCGATTCATTCAACCAAAAGTCCAGTCCACCCTATATTCCAACCATCCTGTATATATGGCTGCCTACGGACCACTATCATTCTAGTTCGTCCTATATTTCAATCTTGAAATAAATGCAACTCCTTCTATCACTTTACTTTGTGAATTTGTTTGCTATAACCAAACACCCTGTCTATAAACGCAACAAATAGCAGTTTAAAGTTTGACATGTGTTGTCACTGAATTTTTTGTTAGGCCGGGAGAATGTGTCAACCAAAAGCACCGTCTTCGCAAAATGAAAAAATTGGCATTTAAATAGTTATTTGCCTGGTATACAAACAAAATGAGCTTGGTACTCATTGATTTAAGGAGCCGAAAATACTATGCTTTACTACCTATATGCTTGAGATGTACATAGAAAATTTTCAAATTCGCAATTAAAACTTCCAGTGCCTAAAATTACCGCACTATTACGTTGGAATTAAAATATTTATGAGGATATGTCCGTTATGCCATTTCGATGATATTTTTGGAATTTTCGGCGAATTTCTGCAAAACTGCAGAAAAGTATATGAGATCACTTAAGGATCTTCCTTAATAGATTAAACGTTAAAAAACTATACACATCCATAAGGAGTTATCGAAAAATCGACTAAAATATTAGGGATATTGGTCTATTTCCATGCACGCATGTGTTCATTCACAAATTTTATCACTTTATCAATAGAATTTTTTTCCAAAATTTTGAGTTTCACCAATCCGGATATATACTCTATTACACAAGACCATATTCATTCAAAACGGTGTACCACAGGAGAAGAAATCAGGTAATATACATACAAAAAAAAATACGCGACGAATTTATAACCTCCTCCTTTTTGGAAGTCGGTTAAAAATATTCTGGAGCTTTGGCCAAAGCCAAAGTTTCTTATCAGTCTCATAAACGGCTGAACTCATACGAAAGAGCACAAGTTGCCTACCCAGATACTGATGGATTATTGAACTTACCTAAATGGCATTGTCGTGTTACTGCTTCCTTATTTTATTTTATCAAAGAAATATATGAAATCTTACTGATACTTCTTTTTTACTATAAAGCATAATTTAAATACTTTCTATACAAGTTTCATTGATGTCATTATGATATTGGGCCATAATCATGGAATTTAAATGTTAAACTTTCAGCTTCAGTTAGTTCAAGATTCTCAAAATTCTATAGGTTCTAAGCAGTGAACACATGATAATTTTATATACTCTCTTCGAGGTGTCATTCTTTTGTACGCAAGGTTAGGGAACCTTCATCAGTTGCGCTTCCCACAATTGAATGTCCTCTCGAACACTTCTTTATGTATTTGATACATTTCGTTAAATTTGAAGACGTGAGATGTAAAGACCGACATCTAGGACTTTCGGGGAAACTAGCACATAGAGATTCCGAATTTGGAGCCTTTCCATGTAATTGCTGTTCCTAGGTTAGAATGTTACGATTAAATTTTCAGGTTAACTTCACCTGTTTGAGATATTGAATACTTTCTTCGAGGTGTCATTTCTTTGTACGCAAGACAATAATATTTATAATATATATTGTTTCTGGTTAGGGACCCTTCATCAGTTGCGCTTTCTACAATTGAAAGTCCTCTCGAACACTTCTTTATGGATTTGATATAATTGTGGGAAGCACAACTGATGAAAGTTCCCTAACCAGAAACAATATATATTATATTATTGTCTTGCGTACAAAGGAATGACACCTCGAAGAGAGTATTCAATATCTCTGACAGGTGAAGTTAACCTGAAAATTTCATCATGACATTCTAACCTAGGAATTACGGGTAACAGCAATTACATGGAACGGCTCCAGATTCGGAACCTCTATGTGCTAGTTTCCCCGAAAGTCCTAGATGTCGGTCTTTACATCTCGCGTCTCCAAATAATTTTATATCTTTCTCTGTGCACTGAGGAGGAAGTTGTCCTTAAAGTTCTTTAAAAAAAACTATTCCTATTATGGCAACCAATATCCTGACCATCTTCACCGAATGATTTTGGGTTTCAAGATATGTTAGACCGAGAGATCTGAATTACAAGTTCAACCATGCTTTTAACGCGGCACTACTCAGAAGTCAGAAAGTCGTCTCAGCACATAGTTTTTTGTCCGGAAAAACTACTTTTCACAGGAAAATCTCTTAGGAAACTCTATGGTTTTTCCATGACTTTCAGATCTCCCGGTATATAAGGCAATCAAGATTAATCGATAACTTTCATCAGCAATATGATAGTGAAAACGCTAGTCCCAGAGTCCCATCACTAACCTTTCTTCCATGAACATGAATTAATGCAAACGCTCTGAAACCATAGGTTTACTAGGTAGCTAAGTAAAACGCATTAAAGTTAACGTAATATTTTATTCAATTTTGTTAGCCACATCGATATACTTAATTATAATTAATGCTGGGTTCTACTTCCCTACTACCATGATGTATTTTTTCTGAAATGTTGATTACTAGCGGATATTGATAGAAATTATTTATTACGAAAGTATTAAGCTCACCGTGTTTGTTGTCAATCACATAATGCATAATATTAACAAATGGACAAACTAGTTTCCAATTTCTCCAGAGCCTATTATAATTCCAGCATACCGACTTTACAATTTATGGCCTCACATCATAATTAACCCAATTCATATGAGCAACCAGACTAACAAGTCATTATTAGCAGTTAATTGCGATATTAATTTTATTTGATGATATTGATTATAATGATGTAGTAAATAGCTGAAGGTGTGTGTGTTTATAAACGATCCAGTGGTGAATGCACCTTAACGCGTAACATTTAAAGACCATTGCGTAGCATTATAAAGTGAATAGTCCTAATTTTCAATAGACGTGATAGACTATAATGAAAAAGAAATGTTCATCGAAAAGATACCAGTAGCTTATACAGGTTCGTAATTAAGAATTTGTTATCGGGCTTTAAGTCTTTAACCTACTAGACTCTGTGAATACCATTTTACAAGAAATCAGATAGCAATTCTAGTTGGCAAATGTGGTAATAGTAAAAGATAAATGATTAAATTTATTATGACAGGAAAAGAAAGAATAACAACTTAAATTATTTTGATAATGCATATATATTAATTAACTGATAACACTATACTCTCTTCGAGGTGTCATTCGTTTGTACGCACGACAATATATATTATATATAACATATATTGTTTCTGTTCAGGGAACCTTCATCAGTTGCGCTTCCCACAATTGTATGTCCCCTCGAACACTTCTTTATGTATTTGATACATTTCGTTAAATTTGAAGACGCGAAATGTAAGACGGACATCTAGGATTTTCGAGAGAATTAGCACACTGAGGTTCCGAATCTGGAGCCGTTCCGTGTAATTGCTGTTCTCCCTTAACTCCTAGGACAGAATGTCACGATAAAATTTTCAGGTTACCTCACCTGTCAGAGATATTGATTACTCTCTTCGAGGTGTCATTCCTTAATAGGCAAGACAATATACATTATATATTATATATAACATATATTGTTTCTGGTCAGGGAACCTTCATCAGTTGCGCTTCCCACAATTGAATGTCCTCTCGAACACTTCTTTATGTATTTGATACATTTCGTTAAATTTGAAGACGCGAGATGTATTTGATACAATTGTGGCAATTATATGACAGGGCTCCAGATTCGGAACCTCTATGTATGTGCTAGTTTCACCGAAAATCCTAGATGTCGGTCTTACATCTCGCGTCTTCAAATGATAACACTATAATCGCAATTTCCACAATTTACGTTTTTAAAACTATCCGACGCGTTTCGACTAATATCTTTGTCAAGGAACTAGACTTCTTGATAAAGACATTAGTCGAAACGCGTCGGATAGTTTTAAAAATGTAAATTGTGGAAATTGCGCTTGTACTGTTATCAATTAATTATTATAATGAATTTCTACCAAGTATCGGCCGATGACAATACAATTCTTTAAGTCGAATTTTTCCGTTTGTGTTTTTTTGTCACTGTTCTTGCTTAAATATCAAATTCGTCTATTAACGCTGCGGTTGCCATTTAGTTGGCAGGAGTAGAACTTCAAGTAATGAAATTGAAAGGTTACGCAAACATAAAGTAAACTTTTTAATTATATAACTATAGAAATCATGAGACTAAAAACTTAGAAAATAATTTAGATTTAAAAAACTAAACAAATACGCTTTAATAGCAACCCGAACTAAAAAGCGTGGGGTGCTTGAAATATTAAATTATTCTATTGACAACTATATTTAAGAGGAGAGTTATGCAAATGTAGTGAAATGCATCCACGCTTTTTACTCTGAATCTTTTTTTTTTGTTAATAACTTAAATTTTAGTATATTTTTATTTTGAGGTAATTAATCATGATTGATTTTTCGACTTTCTGCTGCTGTAACAAACAAAACAAAATGTATATTGTGTTTATCAAGGCCGTAGCCAGAAATTTTTTTTGGGATGGGTCGGGTAAATTTTTCAGGGGGGCTTGGATAATTTTTTTGATTGGTGAAGGGCTGATTAGGACTGCACTATTAATATTTTTGCTCATGTATTTGCAGGCTATATAAAATTCTATAAGTAAAAAATTTATTGTTATGAAAAAGACGATTATTTGGTTAAAACTGAATCTTGAAACCTAAAATTTGAATTTGAAAGAAAACACTAACAGAAGTTTATGGGGCAAATTATAGATTTTTTTTATATATTTTTTTTTCAAATGTGAGGACTCATTAAGAGGAATATAAATACATTTTTTTCATATTAATTTAAAATATTTACAAACATATACCAAAATCAAATGTATCATATAGCTCATTGTATCATTGTAGGCTCATTGTGAGAATTAAAACTGTATACTTTGTATAGATGTATAAGGTAAAGTATAAAAGATATTAATTTTGACCAATTGTCAAGTTCATACGTTCTTGTCTATAATGCTCAAGCATATGGACCTCAACCTATAAAACCCAGTGCTATAAATGAAAAACTCAAAATCTCCAACTCACCATTCACAAAATCGCCTAAGTCAAGTCCATAAAAGCTACGTCTGAAACTCACAAGATCATGTGTTTCAAGCCAACCCACACGAAGCCAACAAAATTTTAGATCGTAACTCTTAAACCTACAGTACATAATCTTATGAAACAAAAGCACATTAAACTAAAACCGGCTAACTCAAGCAGACAAAAAATAAGAACGAAAATCCGAAGAACTTCGAACCAACCAACCCTCAGTTCATAAACCTCAAGCCCAAAAATCTTATATAAAAACAAAGCTTACAAACCGTAACCTAAAATTCCAAAACCAAACACCCCAAAATTACAAACATCAAACCCAAATAATTATAATAAAATATAACTCTAGCAAATAAATAAAACATTCAATGTTGTTAGGTACCTACCCAGGAAGTAAAAAATGTAAACATTAAAAAGTGCTCATTCTGTACAAATTAATTACCAACCTACCAATCTAGTATATTTTTGAAGTCAATGCCAAGCAAATCTAAAATCCTGCATTGCTTACTTATCTACTACATCATCAAGCTTCATCCTGTATATGATTTGTTTACGTTCACAGCATATAACAGTTTTTTAATCACCCTATATAATTTTAATTACACATTTTTTCCAACATTTTTATACCACCAAATGTTCACTCCACCCTATATTCCAACCATCTTGTATATATAGCTGCCTATAGACCACTATCATTCTATTCCGTCCTATATTTCAATCATCATATAAATGCAACTCCTTCTATCACTTTACTTTGTGATTTTGTTTGCTATGAATGAACACCCTGTGTATAAACGCACCCAATGGCAGTTTAGGGTTTGACATGTGGTGTCATTGAATTTTCTATTAGGCCGGGAGAATGTGACACCAAAAGCACCGTCTTCGTAAAATGGAAAATTTTTTATTCAAATAGGTATTTTCCTGGTATACAAACAAAACGAGCTTGGTACTCATTAATTTGAGGAGCCGAAAATACTATGCTTTACTACCTATATGCTTGAGAAGTACATAGAAAATTTTCAAATTTGCAATTAAAACTTCTAGTGCCTAAAATTCCCGCACTATTACGTTGGAATTAAAATATTTATGAGGAAATGTCCGTTATTTCACTTCGATGAAATTTTTGATAAGAATATTGGAATTTTTCGCGATTTTCTGCAAAACTGCAAGTTGCACGTCGCAGAAAAGTATATGAGATCACCTAGGGATCTTCCTTAATAAATTAAACGTTAAAAAACTATACACATCCATAAAGAGTTTTCGAAATATCGACCAATATTTTAGGGATATTAGTCGATTTCCATGCACGCATGTGTTCATTCACAAATTTTATCGCTTTACCAATAGAATTCTTTTCCAAAATTTGAAGTTTCACCTATCCGGATATATACTCTATTAAACAAGACCATATTCATTCAAAACGGTTCACCACAGGAGAAGAATTCAGGAACATACATACAAAAAAAAATACGTGACGAATTGATAACCTCCTCCTTTTTGGAAGTCGGTTAAAAATTGAGATTAAGGTACCCAATTTTGTTGTCTGTGTACTTGGGATTAGTGAGATTTGGAGTTTAGATTTTGTTGGCTTGGATTGCATCGTGTTTAACATATAGGTGTGAGATTTAGATTTTAGCAATTGGGGGGTTGGAATTTTAGTGTTTTGGGGTTTGTAATTTATTGGTATTCATAAGTACGTACGTAATACAGATCAGATTAAAAATACGATTTTAAATTATTTTTTTTTTGCAAATGACGAACAATCTTGAAGAGCTAGGCCAAAACCACAACGGATTCTTGTTCAGAGGCCCAATATAGATGTAGATTAAGTAACCCTGTTGACGTCATTTGTTTTTTCACTTTGTGGACTTGGGTCTAGGGCAAATAATGGACAAATTTTGTAAATGCTATGCCCGCAATATTAAAAATTTCATCTTTAACGAAAATTAACTTTATATTAGGATGACAATAAAATTGAATTTACTAAACCGACATATTTTAAAAGCCAACACTGTCCTTATGAACACAACGAAATTGATAGAAGATCGTCGACAGTAGCTAAATATGGGATCAAAGGCGGTTGTCCGTTTCAAAGAGTGAGTGGGGAGTGGCTTGAAATTCTTCGGCGTATTAGAAGACACCGCCGTCTTTCATGTGAGCACATTCGAATGTAAAATTCAATTAGACAAAATATAAACGGCCGCTGTGTGGCTAACTCTTTTTTTACGTAATTAAATTCGGTTCTCGGTTTTCCGCCTTCGTGTATTTGAACACGCTTATTTATTTCATATAATAAAGTTACTAGTACTTCATATTCACATAGAAACATCTTGAAGTTAAGTAAGTCTGTGGCTATATTACAAACTGAAAAATTACACTATTTATTGTTTTGAGAAACAAATTATTTGTAAAACTACTTACTACATAAGGATATTCAATGTTTCGATATTCAGTCAATGTGTTCAGTAAGAATTAAAAAAAATAGGTTTGACATATATTTCACGCCAACTAGAAATATGTATGTATAAGTATATATATGATTTTCTGTGTTATATCTGGTGTACATCCGTTTCTTGGTTTGAGCTCTGAAAAGAACATTTTTACCTGACGTTTAGCCAAAATCTTAGTTTGTCATTTTGGCGAAACGTCAGGTAAAATGTAATGTAAATATAAACAACGTATAATAGTCCGCTCCGGGTACTTCATATTAAACAATTCGCAAATTTCAGCTTGTGTTCGAGTTCTGCCGCTATATTCTACAATCGTCAAAATTTCTATTCGCTGCTTTTTAGTTAAACGCGCTATACTTTGAAACGTTGCAACTGCACTTGACAACCACTTATTTAAGTAGTTTCTAAATGATTGAGGAGGTAAATGATTATTTTGAATGTTCATCTGGGATTTTCTCTCCTCGCAATGGTTTCTGAAAAATACAGATAAGTTAAGTACTTGAACTGTTAGTCTGAAGTTGCTAGACAATGTAACTCGTTCCTCGAAGTTTCCTTGGACTTCCATCGTCTTGAAGTGGTTGATCTCACAACGTTTCAATAGCTGCTATCGTCATCAGGTGAATCATCAGTCAATCATTCACCTGATGACGATAGCAGATACACAGATATTGAAACGTTGTGAGATCAACCACTTCAAGACGATGGAAGTCCAAGGAAACATCGAGGATTAAGTACTTGAATATCAAAGTGTAGTATCTAAGGGCAGGTTGTGGAAACTGCCCAGAACACTAGTTGCCCTTTTATAGAAAAACCTTTCCCGCAGGATCAACTGTGAGAAAGTAGGTCTACAGATTTGTCAACTAGTATTCCAGTATAATATGTTGTGTATTTTGTGTTGTACTTATCTGTTTTTTTTGTGACGTTTCGATTCCTTATCAGGAATCGTTGTCGAATAATGTTTGTTTGAATGTTTTGCACTATATTCGCTTGACTTTTTTTGGTAATGTCAATTGACTGATTAATTGACTTTGAGGTTTACTTTTTGATGTTAATTCGTCAGAAGTTGTTGCCATGCAACCGGTATCTCTACAGAGGATGTCCCGATTTCTCCAATATTCAACAACATGCAGACACTTTCTTTGATTTTTCTTTTTTTTGGTATGTTCTTCTTTAAGTAGTATTTTTGTCTTATTCCAGTCCATTTTGTGTGTACCATTATCCGTGAGTACATGATTTGCCAATCTTGATCTGTCTGTATGTCACAAGGTACACTGTACACACAATTTTTGGAACTTTCAGTACCGTTTTCCGGTTTTGTTTTTGTCAAATTTGATCTTAAAGTATTATTTGTTTTAAAAATCGTTTTTACTTGGTATTTATTGCCAATACGTTTAGTTTTTTCAGAGAGGCCGGAAATATAAGGACTAACGTTTATAATTGTAGTGAGTTAATATCAGTTTGTGGGTTGTTATTTAAATTGGAAGTATTGTGTATTGTTTGTGTCGTTTGTTGGTTTCTTTGTTTTTTCTCGATTTGGTAAATTGTTTTGTTTATGAAATTTCTTGGGTATTCGTTTTGTTCTAAAACTTCCTTTATCAAACATAACTCTGTCTCAAAAATTTCCTTTGTTGCTGAAATTGCTTTGGGTCTGTCATATAAGGATTTAATGACTCCTTTTTTACATTTAACGAATGATTTGAATAAAAATTCAAATATCTATTAGTATGCGTTGGTTTCCTATAAATGCTTCTCGTGAAATTGTTGTTTGATCGGTCAACCAACACGTCTAAAAATGGAAGTTTATTTCTATTTTCTATTTCAATAGTAAATTTAATTGTAGATTCTTTGTTATTGATCGTGTCTAAAATGCAGTATAAGTCGTCTATGCTATGTGCCCATATTGCAAAAATTTCATCAACGTAGCGCCACCATACTTTAGGTTTGTTTGAAGAATTAAAGATAAAAGTTTCCTCAAAGTATTTCATAAATATATTTCTTACTATGGGTGACAAAGAAAAACATATACCGGTGCGACATCAAGACCTCTCCAAATTAGAACAAAAGAGCACCAATACAACGTCTCAAGAAGACATATAGACAGATCAAGATTGGCAAATCATGTACTCACGGATAATGGTACACAAAAAATGGACTGGAATAAGACAAAAATACTACTTAAAGAAGAACATACCAAAAAAAGAAAAATCAAAAAAGTGTCTGCATGTTGTTGAATAATGGAGAAATCGGGCATCCTCTGTAGAGATACCGTTTGCATGGCAACAACTTCTGACGAATGAACATCAAAAAGGAAACTTCAAAGTCAATTAATCAGTCAATGGACATTACCAAAAAAAGTAAAGCGAATATAGTGCAAAACATTCAAACAAACATTGTTCGACAACGTCACAAAAAAACAGATAACTACAACACAAAATACACAACATATTATACTCTCTTCGAGGTGTCATTCCTTTGTACGCAAGACAATATATATTATATATCAATATAATACATATTGTTTCTGGTTAGGGAACCTTCATCAGTTGCGCTTCCCACAATTGAATGTCCTCTCGAACACTTCTTTATGCATTTGATGCATTTCGTTAAATTTGAAGACGCGAGATGTAAGACCGACATCTAGGATTTTCGAGAGAATCAGTACACAGAGGTTCCGAATCTGGAGCCGTTCCGTGTAATTGCTGTTCTCTCTCAACTCCTAGGACAGAATGTCATGATAAATTTTTTCAGGTTACTTCACCTGTCAGAGATATTGAATACTCTCTTCGAGGTGTCATTCCTTTGTACGCAAGACAATATATATTATATATCAATATAATACATATTGTTTCTGGTTAGGGAACCTTCATCAGTTGCGCTTCCCACAATTGAATGTCCTCTCGAACACTTCTTTATGCATTTGATGCATTTCGTTAAATTTGAAGACGCGAGATGTAAGACCGACATCTAGGATTTTCGAGAGAATCAGTACACAGAGGTTCCGAATCTGGAGCCGTTCCGTGTAATTGCTGTTCTCTCTCAACTCCTAGGACAGAATGTCATGATAAATTTTTTCAGGTTACTTCACCTGTCAGAGATATTGAATACTCTCTTCGAGGTGTCATTCCTTTGTACGCAAGACAATATATATTATATATCAATATAATACATATTGTTTCTGGTTAGGGAACCTTCATCAGTTGCGCTTCCCACAATTGAATGTCCTCTCGAACACTTCTTTATGCATTTGATGCATTTCGTTAAATTTGAAGACGCGAGATGTAAGACCGACATCTAGGATTTTCGAGAGAATCAGTACACAGAGGTTCCGAATCTGGAGCCGTTCCGTGTAATTGCTGTTCTCTCTCAACTCCTAGGACAGAATGTCATGATAAATTTTTTCAGGTTACTTCACCTGTCAGAGATATTGAATACTCTCTTCGAGGTGTCATTCCTTTGTACGCAAGACAATATATATTATATATCAATATAATACATATTGTTTCTGTCCTAGGAGTTGAGAGAGAACAGCTATTACACGGAACGGCTCCAGATTCGGAACCTCTGTGTACTGATTCTCTCGAAAATCCTAGATGTCGGTCTTACATCTCGCGTCTTCAAATTTAACGAAATGCATCAAATGCATAAAGAAGTGTTCGAGAGGACATTCAATTGTGGGAAGCGCAACTGATGAAGGTTCCCTAACCAGAAACAATATGTATTATATTGATATATAATATATATTGTCTTGCGTACAAAGGAATGACACCTCGAAGAGAGTATTCAATATCTCTGACAGGTGAAGTAACCTGAAAAAATTTATCATGACATTCTGTCCTAGGAGTTGAGAGAGAACAGCAATTACACGGAACGGCTCCAGATTCGGAACCTCTGTGTACTGATTCTCTCGAAAATCCTAGATGTCGGTCTTACATCTCGCGTCTTCAAATACAACATATTATACTGGAATACTAGTTGACAAATCTGTAGACCTACTTTCTCACAGTTAATCCTACCGGAGAGTTTTTTCTATAAAAGGGCAACTAGTGTTCCGGGTAGTTTCCACAAACTGCCCTTAGATACTACACCTTGATATTCAAGTACTTAACTTATCTGTATTTTTCAGAAACCATTGCGAGGAGAGAAAATCCCAGATGAACATTCAAAATAACTACTTATTTGAAGTACAATTATAGTACAGTTTTTATGGAAATCAACAACAAGTGTTAAAAACTCCAGCATTAAAAAAAAGGATTTCCATTCATGCGACTAAAATACCGCCAACAATCATAAAAACCAGACGTAAATGAATAGGTTCAAACCAACAAACACCTTATTTTCAGTGTTGTTTTCTTAACTTTAGAAAGAAATATAATTTTTACAAAAAAAATATAATTTTCGGTATAGGATATGTACATGAAAAATACTTAGAATTCAATGCAGAAATAAAAAATAAAATAAAAAACAAATGTTTACATTGGAAAAAATGAAGTTGATGGCCGCAATTTATTTCTGGCCCGCCCTGTATAAATGAGTTTATCATCACAAAAACCGGTCCCAAAAAAACCGACGTGTCCGAGCATTTTTCCAAAAAAGCATGCAGATTGTTTTTGAAATAAATATTATTTATAAGAGAGTTTTCCAGTGATTTCAGGTAATGTAGACACACTGTATATACAGAAGAGCTGAGATTCAACATCTTGAAATTGAGTAACTAACGTTTATTTTGATTTAATGCCAATCTATTTTCAATTAATTATACGGAAGGTTTCGAACAGCGACAATTCCCTTTTTAATAGCATCGCATTCGCCAAAGCTTACTTACTATATAAGTAGAAGTTTTTGTCAATTTTCTGAAAAACTGTCCTTAAGAGAATACAGTATAAACGATTCAAATTCTTTGAGTCGGTTTCAGGTAAAAAATGTTCTCATGAAAATGTTAAATTTTCCCACATGTTTTTTTCTAGTTTACCATACCTTCAGTTTCATTATACCTTGCAGTTGGTTGCTTTTTAATTTTGATTGATATATTTTTCCCTTTGCTATATAAACATTTCTGTATATATAGTTTACATCTGGTTAATGTTTTGTTGGGTACAACTTATTTCAAAATCTAAGACGTCTGAAAATAAATGATATGTAGAATTGGTAAGTCTAAATTTTACTAAATTTGGTTACAGTTAATGATCTACACCAAACATCGTGTTTAACTGATGTTCGAGGATGTGGGGTGCAGTTTTGAAAATCCAATCCAAGTTAAAATAAATTCATAAGTACCAGTTACTTTTAAATATCCCAGAAGTAATCCCACCACTCTGCAAATTGTTATTTTTAAACCTTCCGAAAAAGAACCCCAACAATCGACACTATTTGAAGACTACTAAAAGATAAACATGTAAGACCCAGCAACTTTTGACTAATCACAAAAGAGCTTTCAGCGCACAGAAGGTATATATTTCAGAAAATTTTCTCTGGGAATAGACGAATAGACAATCTCCTGTACGCATCTCAATTTCTGTGTAAAGAGCGGCACCTTTTGTATTAAGATAAGTACAAGTAAACCACCAGGTGATCTATTGTGCGTATTATGTTAGAAGTAATTGCTGGCTGCCATTCAACGACTACTTCCCGCCCCTAAACTCACCCTAATTTATTGTACTCGGGATGTTTTACACCAAATAACCTTATATTTGTAACCTTTTCTACAGCCAACTGTTTGTTCTTTTGTTTATAAGTGGCAAATAGGCGGTAATTTTTATGACTGTCACCTATGAATTGATTTGTGTTGAAGTTATTTTAAGCAAACTGTATTATGGATATCTACTTTTCCGTTGGCTGTATGTTTAAACTAAACATTGCACTAGTAGGTACCATTTTAGAGTTAATAAAACATTTAAAATATATATATATATATATATATATATATATATATATATATATATAAAACGACTTCCATCTATAACTAAAAAGCTAAAAATAATTATAACAAAATACAACTCTAGCAAATAAATAACACGTTCAATTTTGTTAGGTACCTACCGAGGAAGTAAAAAATGTAAACATTAAAAGGTATTCATTCTGTACAAATTAATTACCTACCAATCTAATATATTTTTGAAGTCGGTGCCAAGCAAATCTAAAATCCTTCATTGCGTACTTATCTACCGCTTCATCAAAATTGATTGTTGCTTGGCACCGACTTCAAAAATATATTAGATTGGTAGGTAATTAATTTGTACAGAATGAACACCTTTTAATGTTTACATTTTTTTATTTCCTGGGTAGGTACCTAACAACATTGAATGTGTTATTTATTTGCTAGTGTTGTATTTTGTTATAATTGTTTTTAGCTTTTTAGTTACAGGTGGAAGTAGGTTTTATATATTTTTTTAAATGTTTTATTTTCAACTTTTTAGTTTTTCTGAACTCAAATAGTTTTCATTCTTTATTTTTTATTTTGTATGTATAACCTTAATAGATAGAACCAGGTGACATCGAAAGCCTCAACATTACACATTGATACATTTTCATTTAAATTAACAGGTAAATGTTTACCAACAAAATGTACTAGTACGCATTGACTTAATAAGCCCAAAATATATTTATGCCTTATGGACCACGCCATGTAACCTTTTTTCAACTTTTTTGACAACTCTGTACAACTATAGATAATTCCACTCCGCCCTATGTACCAACCATCCTGTACATACGACTGCCCACAGAGAAGAATTTGTTAGCTGCCTTCTGTAAACTATAGGACGAAGTAGAATCCATCCCATATTTACGGAGTCAAATTCGTCCTATATTTCAACCATAGTATATAACTCCTTGTGGGCTACCCCATAAATTATTTCATTTTTAACATTTTATATTATCGCCCGGTCTAACATTAATTCCTCTCCACACTTTATGCAACTTCTTATGGGCTATAAAGTAAATATTTTTTTAATCACACTGTATAAATATAATTTAACTCCAGCATGTTAATGATTTGTTTACGTCCAGATCATATAACAGTTTTTTAATTACCCTATATTATTTTAATTCAACATTTTTTTCAACATATTTATACCACCAAACGTCCACTCCACCCTATAATCATTCTCCGTCCTATATTTCAGTCATCATATAAATGCAACTCCTTCTATCACTTTACTTTGTAATTTTGTTTGCTATAACTAAACACATTGTGTATAAACGCACCAATAGCATGTTAGAGTTTCACATGTGTTGTCACAGAATTTTCTATTAGGCCGGGAGAATGTGACAACCAAAAGCACCGTCTTCGCAAAATGGAAAAAATTTGCATTTAAATAGATATTTGCCTAGTATACAAACAAAACGAGCTTGATACTCATTGATTTAAGGAGCCGAAAATACTATGCTTTACTACCTATAGGCTTGAAATGTACAAAGAAAATTTTCAAATTCGCAATTAAAACTTCCAGTGCCTAAAATTCCCGCACTATTATGTTGAAATTAAAATATTTATGAGGAAATGTCCCTTATGTTATTTCGATGAAATTTTTGATAAGAATTTTGTAATTTTCGGCGATTTTCTGCAAAACTGCAAGTTGCACCTCGCAGAAAAGTATATGAGATCACCTAGGGATCTTCCTTAATAGACTACACTTTAAAAAACTATACACATCCATAAGGAGTTTTCGAAAAATCGACCAATATGTTAGGGATATTGGTCGATTTCCATGCACGCATGTGTTCATTCACAAATTTCAGCGCTTTACCAATTGAATTCTTTTCCAAGATTTGTTTCACCAATCCGGATATATACTCTATTAAAACAGACCATATTCATCCAAAACGATTCACCACAGTTAACATACATACAAAAAAAAACGCGACGAATTGATAAACTCCTCCTTTTTGAAAGTCGGTTAAAAACATCTATTTTTTCGCTCACAACCATTTTTTCAGGATAATCCATAATCGGAGAAATATGAGTTGATACAGATGGAAATTTACTAAAGAATTATTGATTTATATGTTACGAATATACAGTGATATCAATAAAGTCCGACATTGGATTCCGAAGCCCATGGTAAAAATCAGGGATTATTTGTTGTTATTAATTGTTACAGTGATCTTCAAGGGCAGGTTTCCGTTTATCTCTCCATTTGTGGTATCAAAACTAATTTAATCATTGTTATTTCGGCCTTTGGTTATCTTCAAATCAGCCTTCCAATTTTTTTTCAAGGGAAATCACCCGAGGCGGGACCCCCTAAGAATTAGCAGATTGAGAGCTCTTTCTTGATAAGGTGCCTGGTGGGGCTTGGGTGTTCTTAATCGGTGAGGCTATTGGTCTGGTTAATTCCGATAACAAACAAGACTTTAGCCCACTAACTACGTAGTTGGTTTTGGCCTCGGATAACAAACAATTCTTGTTATAGGGATAGGGGTCTTCTAACCACCCGAAATTATGCAATGACAGGACTGTGATATCCTTTGTAGGCGAATTTTGTATACCTGGGATCCCTACTAGGTATCTCAGAAGGATCCAAAGAGGAAATAAAAAGGCGGATGGCAATTGCACCAGGAGCCATGAACATTCTGGAACAATATGGAAAGATCGTCATATTACACGAAACACGGAAATCGTGTTAGTCAAACATCTCGTATTCTCAATCTTCCTGTACATTTTAACTACCGATAGTGTAATAGGCTGCTCCGGGTACTTCATATTAAACAATTTACAAACTTCAGCTTGTGTTCTAGTTCTTTACCATATCATTCCATTGTAACGTGTAAAAAAATTGAAGCCTCTTGACTAGTCTTATGATTTGGTTGATGGAGATTACGTACGTTCTAGAACCGTAGAGTTGCTAGAGTTGTTTTTTTTTCTAGGTTCTCTGAACTACTTATCGTTCTGGTGCCTCCTTGAGTATCTTGTCCGTTGTCTGTTCGACTTTTCGCTAAGCCGGCAATATCCAGGACGATATTTTTTGTTGTTAGCATAGTACAAAATCTGTTAATTTTGATTTCATCCATAAAATACTTTCTTTAAAAAAACCTGTTAGATTAATGCATCTATTTCGTAATTCCGCTCCTGCTACCGCCTTAGTTTCTTCAATGCGAGTCTGGTTCAAGTGGGGGTTGAGAAGTGGTAGTCAGTTTCCAAGCGAAAGCGGGAGAAAGCTCTTGCCTTTTAAAGTGAGCGAAAGCCGTTGCCTCGACGTTGTGCGATTTTGAAGGTTCAAAAAATGGCGTTTTTTTAAGTTGGCTGGACGATTTTTCCTTGTCTTTAGATGATGGTCGAGTTTTACATTACCTGGCGAAAAATGAGATCGAGAAGGCATGATGATGTCTGAGATTTTTATGGATTAGGTAACCTTCGTTGTGAAGGTAAGCGAAACCGTTTTGGCGAAATAAATTCATCACGTGCAATATTCTATTTTAGGGACGTACGGGATGTATACGAGGTACGGGATGAACAGGACGTACGATATGTACAGTTGTACGGTAACCCGTGTATGGTGGATCTTGCAGGAGATTTTTTGGTGCATTTTTACGGATCAATTTTATAGAGTGTTTGTTACTGTTAGGCCTAGTCTTTTAAGCCTGGTTCAACTTTTTGGCCGATATATTAAGTTGTTTTTTTTTGTTTGGACAAAGAATTTCCTACGTTTGGGCCGATTTAACCATTTTGATGAGGTATCTTCTCAGAGAAGATAAGTTTTGGATGACGTATTTGTGTTTCTGACACTGTGGCATTTTTGTGGGGGAGACATAATTATTTATGCAGTTTTCAGTGCATTTGCTGGCTGCATTACCGTTAATTTAATGGGATTCAATTGATGACCAGCCTTTGATGAATTATCTGGAGATATTTGGCTTTGAGTTTCCAGGATCAAGAGTACAGTACAAATAGACATTACAGTAAATGTGTGAAATAGCCATTTTCCGATCATATTTGTAAAGGTAAAGTTTATTTTCTCATTTAGATATTTCAAATTTATCATATTACAGTTTGTAAATTTTGCTGGTTGACCAAATTTATTTGAGCGTTTCAATTTTTTATTTAGAGATATAATTATTATTTTCTATTTTTTTTGTTTTTATATACCTATCCCATCGATTGTTTTGTTGGGAGATTTCTTCAAGCACAAGTGAAAATATTGAAAACCTTTTTTTGAACACAATCAGATAAAAAGCAAGATGGTTCAAAAGGAACATAAATAATCTCAATATAGCCGGTTCGAATTAGATCATAACCGCATACTATTTTTTTGTTTTTTAAGGTATGTTCATCTATAGGTTTTCAACCAAATGGCGCCCTAAATTAAATAAAATGTTTGTGTTTTACTATCTTACCCACATCCATATGTTCCCGATGAAAAACAGCCGTCTCGCACATGCACACAGATCAAGGTAGGTTTTATGCTGATTCTAGAGTTTACGATTTTATAATACCAGGTTAGTATTGCTTTTCAGTTAAACGCACCATACTTTGAAACTTTGCAACTGAACTCGACAACTACTTATTTGAAGTAAAATTATAGTACAGTTTTTATAGAAATAAACAAATGTTAAAAACTCCAGCATTAAAAAAAGAGTTTCCCTTTAGGCGACTAAAATAGCATAAAAACCAGACGTAAATAAATAGGTTCAAACCAACAAACACCTAATTTTACCGTTGTTTTCTTAATTTTAGAAAAAAAAACACCTGAATTTTAAATGAATTTGTTCCAACCACGCGTCCCCACTGTATATACGGCTGCCATTTATATTTCGGGATTGGACAACCCTAGTGTTGCAATCTGACAACTCTATCGTAAAGTTTGACATTTTTGAGGTTATACGTACTCAGAACGTTTTGACATACGAGCGCTATGTGTTGTTTACAGTAACTTAAAGGATTCATCTCGGCCAAAAAATGGAATTAAATCGTGAACATTTTCGTGCGATTATTTTTTACAACTTTCGACGTGGATTAAGTCAGCAAGAGAGCATGGATGAACTTAATTTAATTTTTGGCGATGAAACTCCATCAAGGACCACTGTTTATCGATGGTATGGTGAATTCAATCGAGGTCGTAGTTCACTCCAAGACGAATTTCATGAAGGTCGTCCAAAAACAGTTGTTGTTCCGGAAACCATTGATGCTCTGCGCGAACTGATATTGCAAGATCATAATGTGACCTATCGTGAGATTGAGTCAACCTTACACATTAGTGGGAACAGCATACATTCAATATTCCATAAACATTTGAATGTCAAAAAAAATTGTTCGCGTTGGATCGCACACAATTTGTCAATCGTTCAAAAAAACGCTCGTGTCGATTGGTCGAAAGAAAAGCTAAAAAAAAAGATCGCGGTGCTTCAAAACACGTTTATGAAATAGTGACAGGTGATGAATCGTCGATTTACGCGTATGAGTCCGAAAGTAAACAGCAGTCGACTGTATGGGTGTTTCAAGATGAGCTGAGTCCAACAAACGTTGTTCGCGCACGAAGCACTTCCAAGCAAATGATCGCCTGTTTTTTCGGAAAAACTGGACATGTCGCAACCGTACCACTAGAACAACGCATAACAATCAATTCTGAGTGGTACATAACCATTTGTTTGCCAGTTGTCTTCCAAGACACTCTTCACCACGACAATGCGAGCTCTCACACATCGGCTCAAACAACTGCATTTTTGACCACTCAAAACATCGATCTGATGAGTCATCCGCCGTATAGTCCTGACTTGTCACCAAATGACTTCTTTTTATTCCCGTACGTAAAAAACAAACTGAGATGTCAACGTTTTTCGACAACTGAAAAAGCGGTTGCTGCGTTTAGAATGCTTTTTTTGGAGATACCTCAATCAGGGTGGAAAAAGTGCTTCGACAATTGGTTCAAACGCATGCAAAAGTGTATGTAAAAAACAATAAAGCGATTTTCGATTATTAATATTTGTTTTTGTTCTCTAATCCCGAAATATAAAAGGCAGCCCTCGTATAATTTCAACATTCACACTACCTGGTTTATCTGAAATAGGTTTTACAAATTAATGCTTTACATCCAAGCTTTTTTACTATTAAAATATTTATTCAAACTCTTTTCTCAATAAAGACTGTTGGAATTCTTTTATCAGCCAAGAGATTGAAAAAATCATCACTGGGTTCATATACCTTTTGTCGATATTTATCCTTTACCTTCAGCTATTGAAAAGCCATCCCTTTGTTGATTTGTGCCAACATTGTCTGTTCGGTTCTTATATAGCGACATATCACAGTTTGATTAACCAACTTATTGACATTTTAACGTCCCCGACTGATTTCTAACACAGATAGCGACGTATAAAATTACCTGAGTACTGCTATCGAAAACCGCCGGTATAAAGAGCTACGGTTTCACCTGTCCTTCGTCAATCCTATTGAAGTCTGATGTACCGATGGTAGGTGTCGTTTTCTGGAGCATTTTTTGAAAGTGTAAATGTTCATTGTCCTTGAAAATAGGTTATTTCAATATTTACTTCAAAACAACTGAAACATGTATAATTGAAATTTTTGTTTAATATAAATTACACAGATCTACAAAAAAGTTTTCTGTACTATACATGTGACTATGATGTTCGAAGTATTTTTGCCTCCTGAACATGAATCTGCCGTCGGATTTGGACTATCACCCTTCAGTTTTCAGCAAATAGCTGCAAAGCTTCAGAAAAATGAAGACTTGTGGGCTAGTCGAATCTGCACATCTGATGTATAGGTTCCGATGTATTTTCACATGCTGAACAAGTTTTTGCTGTCAAAACCGCTCCATCTCTCGTCAATCGTCAACAATCAATTTTGATGAAGTAGTAGAAGTAGTACGCAATGCAGGATTTTAGATTTGCTTGGCACCGACTTCAAAAATATACTAGATTGGTAGGTAATTAATTTGTACAGAATGAACACCGTTTAATGTTTACATTTTTTAATTTCTGGGTAGGTATCTAACAACATTAAATGTGTTATTTATTTGCTACAGTTATATTTTGTTATAATTATTTTCATCTTTTTAGTTATAGATGGAAGTCGGTTATATATATTTTTTCATTCAAGGAAGCTATCTGACGAGAACTCCTGATTCGAAACCGCTGTTATACGTTGAATGATATAGTTCTAAATATTTGGATATATATTTGTATATATATTTACTTATGTGTTTTTATATAAAACACTCGAACCATCTGCCAAGAGTATGGTATATGTTATAGCATAGTATGCCTTCATATAATTAAATTACTCATTAGACGGTAGAGGTCACCGACATCTAATAAGGTTCATTACACTGACTGTTGTCTTACTGATGTCTATTACATCCAAGTATTTCACTTTAGAACTTGTCATTCAAGGAACCGTATCTGACGAGAACTCCAGGTTCGAAACGGCTGTTATTCGTTGAATGATATAGTTCTAAATATGTGGATATATATATTTCTATATATACATTTTTTAAGTGTTTTATTTTCAACTTTATAGTTTTTTTTGAACTCAGGTGTTTTTATTTTTCACTTTGTATGTATAACCTTAATAGACAGAACCAAGTAACATCGAAAGCCTCAACATTACACAATGATACTTTCTCATTTAAATTGAAAGGTAAATCTTTACGAACAAAATGTACTAGTACGCGTTGACTTAATAAGCCTAAAATATATTTATGCCTTATGGACTACGCAATGTAACATTTTTTCAACTTTTTTGACAACCCTGTATAACTATAGAGAATTCCACACCAACCTATATACCAACCATCCTGTACATACGACTGCCCACGGACAAGCATTAATTTGTTAGCTGCCTTCTGTAAACTATAGGACCGAGTAGAATCCATCCCATATTTACGGAGTCAAATCCGTCCTATATTTCAACCATAGTATATAACTCCTTGTTGTCTACCCCATAAATTATTTCATTTTTAACATTCTATATTATCGCCCTGTGTAACATTAATTCTTCTCCACACTTTATGCAACTTCTTATGGGCTATAAAAGAAATATTTTTTTAATAACATTGTATAAATATAATTCAACTCCAGCATATATTTCAACTGAGTCGAAATTTATCCTAAGCCTATATAGTAAGAAACAATTTAATTTTATTTAAAACAAAGCCCCTATAAATTTGTATTCACATCTCTTCACCTTGTATATCTTCTCCACCAGTTGTGCAACTTGTAGTAGTCCCAGGAGTAAGTCAACTAATCTTCTTTCGTTTGACCTTAGAAAAGTGTCAATCACCTTTTCTATTACCTTGTTAAGATTTTATCGTACTACAGAGAGACTCTCAGGCTGGGCAATAGTATGTTTTTCGTTGAACATCTTGATTTTCTTGGTATATATTGCATTCATTTCAAGCAATAATCTGCCATTTAATTTTTGGTAATTTTTGAAATTCAAACAAGCTAGTTCGTTCTACTCCATCCAATATTTCAATCATCATTAAATGTAACTCCTTCTATCACTTTACTTTGTGTTTTTGTGTGCTATAACTAAACACCCTGTGTATAAAAGCACCAAATAGCAGTTTCGAGTTTGACATGTATTGTCACTGAATTTTCTATTAGGCCGGGAGAATGTGACAACCAAAAGCACCGTCTTCGCAAAATGGAAAAATTTTCATTTAAATGGAATACAAACAAAAGGAGTTTTATACTCACTGATTTAAACAGCCTTTACTGCCTATATGCTTGAGATGTACATAGTGCCTAAAATTCCCGCACTATTACGTTGGAATTTAAATATTTATGAAAAAATGTCCGTTATGTCATTTCGATGAAATTTTTGATAAGAATTTTGAAATTTTCGGCGATTTTCAGCAAAACTGCAAGTTGCACGTCTCAGAAAAGTATATGAGATCACCTATGGATCTTCCTTAATAGATTAAACGTTAAAAAACTATACACATCCGTAAGGAGTTTTCGAAAAGTCGACCAATATGGGATATTGTTCAATTTCCATGTACGCATCTGTTCATTCACACATTGCATCACTTTACCAATACAATTCTTTTCCAAAATTTGAAGTTTCACCAATCCGGATATATACTCTATTAAACAAGACCATATTCATTCAAAACGGTGCACCACAAAAGAAGAAATCAGGTAACATACATACAAAAAAAAATACGCGACGAATTGATAACCTCCTTCTTTTTGGAAGTCGGTTAAATAGTGTAATACGTCATTTAATGAGATTCATATCATAAATTAGTCAAAGATCTTTTACAATGTAATACCGGTCTTAAAGATAAGACAAACAAATGAAAAATTAGTTATTGAAGTAATATATTGCTTTTAATATCAAACATTTTTCAAAACGGCTTGAAACTAATTGTAGTGAAAATAAATAAAGTATTGAAAAACTTGAGAACTCTTGTCCCAATATAGACAAATAATTTGAAATTCATTCAAATTCTATTAGAAATGGTATTAGACAAAACACAACAAACAACTTTCAAAACTTCCTAAAAATCTGATAAACTGGTAACTAATAATTCATATACTTATACATTCAAAATGTTAATTTTAAGCTATTATTTGTTCAGTTCCATTTCAAAGTATAATTAATATTTTTAACACATTTTTAAACAGGTATACCAATTAATTCCAACCCTTCGTTTCAGATCCCGCAAGAAATGAACACCACAGACAGGTAGACCACCAGTGGACGTGAACGCGAACCCAATGTACCTCGAGAGAGATATCGCGATAAAAACATGTCATCCATCATAGTTTCTCACAGGGACAGTCCTTTAATGATGAGACAGCCGCCTCGTACTTGTGTTGAAGATAATGAGAAGAATCAAATCGACCTCAACAAAGTATCATTCGATTGACTTTTTAATTTCTTTTCGTAAGCGTGCCTTTTCTGTTAGCAAATAATTAAAACGTTAAGTATAAAAATAAACTTGTCGAAGGACATTTAATTAAGTTGTAAATAAACTTTTATTTTCGTATTTAGTTTATTGAATTTGTAAAACAAATCGATAGCAAGGATCTTTACTTGTGTAAACTTTTTCATAACTACAAATTGAAGCTATTTGCTTTGTTTGTTGGCACAAAGAAAGATGGGGATTGAATATGAATGAAAAGATGTGATAAACAAAATCAGTTTTTCTCTTGGTCTTACGAAAAATGCAATACATACAAACCTTACATTTGCCAAGACCAAGACTGCATGAACAAATATAAGTCTATACCCAAGATCGAATATGCAAGACCAAAACTACATTTTTTTAACGGCAGCAACTGCCCTGGTTCTTATATTGGCCAGACGTCAAGACATTTGAAACAATGAATTACCTTACACAATTACACCATCCTCCTGCCTTTCAAAATTCACAAGTTCTGGTAATTGAACCGAACAATTGTAAATGTAAACGGCCAGTCTAATACCATTAATAAAAAGATCGATTTACAAAATTTAAATATAATTTATTGTAACTTACTAGAAATGGAAAATAGGTATTCAACTACTCCTAATCATTTTTGCTACCCACTGAATTTTCGGATCCTAAATATTGTTTAAATTCAACAGTAAGTTATAAATAGTACTCCTACTTTTAAAAAATTGTATCACATGTCTTCATACCAAATATGCCAACATGAAAATTTAGTCAGTTGAATTGCCAAAGATTCTAAAAATATTCTGAAGTTTTATAAAGGTTGTTCCAATTTGAGGTTAATTTTTAAATTTGTCGCCATTTATATGTTTTGTACTAGAATATCATATGTTATTTGATTGATGATAAGTAGGAATATTCCGGTTATTAAAAATGGAGAGATATACGATTTTTTAAATTTGGTGAAAGTTGTGCAGAAGTTGGTTCAGTAAAACATGAAAAAAGCAAAACATATCATCGTAGTAGATGTTCAGAAGAAAATATTGCAGCTGTTACTGCCTAGTGTTGTTGAACAACCAAAAACATCAATTCGTGATCGTGCACAGCAATTGAACATTCCAAAAACCACTTTATTCAGAATTTTGCACAAAGATCTTCATTTAAAGGCTTACAAGATTCAGATAACGTAAGAAATAAAGCCAACAGACTTTGGTTTACGTCTTCAATTCGTTAATTGGGCCATACAACAGAAACTTGAAGATGTGAATTTTTTCAACAAAATCATCTTCAACGATGAAGCACATTTTGAATTAGGTGGATTTGTTAACAAGCAAAATTGTCGAATCTGGAGTGAAGCAAATCCACGAGAAATACTGGAAAGACCGATGCATCCACAAAAAGTAACTGTCTGGTGTGGTTTTTGGGCCGGTGGAGTGATTGGTCCATACTTTTTTGAAGATGACAATGGAAATGCTGTTACTGTGAATGGTGATCGATATCGAACGATGCTTAATAACTTTTTGTGGGATTAATTGGAGCATAATGATGTGCAGAATATGTGGTTCCAACAGGACGGTGCAACATGTCATTCAGCAGCAGAAACAATCAATTTTTTAAAACAGAAATTCTGTAATGGAATAACTGCACGAAGTGGAAACATTAATTGGCCCCCTAGATCTTGCACTCTAACACCTCTATATTTTTCCTATAGAGTTATTTGAAAGAAAAGGTCTATGAACAAACAATTAAAGACCTAAAGGAGAACATTATTGACTGTCTAAGTGTTTATTGGGAAATAACACCACACTTTAAAGGAAATTGCTGTATATTCCAAACGTTTCGGGGTCTAGATCAGACCCCGTTGTCAATGGCTAAGAAACTACGGATTAAAAAGGTACAATTCCAAGATGTAAATTTAAATATTTGACAATGTTTATTATTTGATCTAGACCCCGAAACGTTTGGAATATACAGCAATTTCCTTTAAAGTGTGGTGTTATTTCCCAATAAACACTTAGACATTGAAAAAGATGCCACAAGTATCGTTCAGAAAACAACATTATTGACAGTTTTCAAGTAATTGAACCGCAGTTATGCCAGAAAGTAATCGAAAATTATGGCAAAAGATTAGGCGCTTGTCGTACAGCAGCAAGTGGTCACTTACAAGATATTGTTTTCCAACAACTCAACTCAACCGAAACAATTATACTATCATTTGAAATAAAACATTTGATGATTCCCAAATAATTTGTGTGTTTTATTAAAAATTTAAAAATTAACCTCAAATTGGAATACCCTTTAGATGTACCTATGTATTTCTGCTTTTACAACGTCAACTAAAGTAAGTATTTACTTTTTTTACTTCTGTTAAATTATTAATATTTTGTGTTGTTTATAATATATTCACTAACCATGTGAAATAAATATATTTTTGGAATGTTTTCACAGGAAGCAGCCTGGTTTAAGATAAGTATACTCTGTAAACTTTTTGAGAGCTTTTGAAATGTTTTATTTCTGCTTCAGTCAGTAGCTGATCTTAAGTTATTCACTAATTGTCCATGGAAGCCATCTAGGAATTGGATGTGGTCGGCCACCTTCTTTGTGTTGTGGACCATATGTAGGGGTATCAGTCCTCTTTTCCGGCAATTTAATAAGTAGATCCTTCTGTTCTTCTGTGCTGCCAATTTTGTCTTGATGTTGGACCAAGGTTTCAAGTTTTGCGTTACTTGTGGGCCATAATGAATGTTTTCACAGGAAGCAGCCTGGTTTAGGATAAGTATACTCTGTAAACTTTTTCAGAGCTTTCGAAATGTTTTATTTCTTCTTCAGTCAGTGGCTGATCTTACATCACGTTGCATTATGGCCCACAAATAACGCAAAACTTGAAACGTTAGTCCAACGTCAAGACAAAAACCAGGCTGCTTCCTGTGAAAACATTCCAATCCTAGTATCAATTATCTCAACCGTGAACTCAGATATAACTATTATATATATATATATATATATATATATATATATATATATATATATGATGGGCAAATGTGTGGAACCAAGTAAATATCTCTGGAAATATTAGAGATATCAAAATGAAATTTGGAAGGTGGATACTACAGTAGATTGCCTATTTGTTTCCAAATTTTTTTACAATTTTGAACTTCCTGTTTTACCGGAAGTAATGTCGATTTTAAAATTGGCAATGAAACACCCTGGATAGTATTTTAGTTTCTGATGAAACATTTTATTGCGAATACAAAAATATCGGGTTTGATATTGTTCACTTTAATACCTACCGAGATAATAGCAGAAAAGTAACTAAGGAAAGGAAAAATTCAATGGTAGCTAAACTCGGATATAAACAAACCGCTCGGTAAGGATTTGTATTTCTATTGGCCAATCGGTGGCATTATACCGTCACAGCCAACAGCACTGCTTGTTTCATAGTCTAATACACGTGCGTTTGTTTAAATCAGACGCAAAATTAAATCTGAATCAAGTTTAGTAATCCATGAAATTCATTGCAGAGGTGACAGTAGTTGTCAAAATAAGTTATTAGTTTTTTATTTGAACGTAAAAAGATTGTATTGTTTTAATTTGATCGTAAAATGGCCGAATTAAGTCAAAGAGAAAGAATAGAAATATTAATGATGATTGGGTATGGGGAGAGGAAAAGGACGCATCAAGAAGTTTGTGATCTGTTTAACATTGTTCATCCGAATACACAAATATCCCGTTCAGTAGTGACGAAAACTTTGCGAAGGTACGACACAAGTGGAACAGTTAGCAATTTATCAAAAATTGGACGGTTAAAAAGTGCAAGTAATGAAGGTGTAGCTGAAAATGTTGCTATATCTTTGGAAGAAAATCTTCACTTATCCACTACCGACCTCGCCAATATGCAAGGAATTAGCCGTCGTTCAGTAGGAAGGATATTAAAGCGAGGAAAATATCATCCATACAAAACTCGCCTCGTTCAAGAACTCTCCGAAGATGATTTCGACAGACGTTTGCAATTTTGTGGAACGATGATGGATATTTGTAACCGTGATAATAATTTTATAAGAAATTTGGTGTTTTCAGACGAGGCTACATTTTGTTTAAATGGTACGGTTAAACGACATAACTGCCGCTACTGGTCGCAAAGTATTCCTAATTGGGTACAAGAGGCTCATACACAACATCCCCAAAAATTGAACGTTTAGGCTAGCATTTATAACAACAGAATCGTGGGACCCTTCTTCCTACAAGAAACTTTAAACGGAGATAGGTATTTACAGCTCTTGGAGACACAAGTTATTCCGGCATTGGAGGTAAATGGACAATTACCAAATAATATCTGGTTTCAGCAGGATGGAGCACCACCCCATTACGCTCGCATTGTTCGAGATCATTTAGATAGGACATTTCATCACAGATGGATTGGAAGAAGGGGGTACTTACTTTGGAAACAAATAGGCAATCTACCGCAGTATCCACCTTCCAAATTTCAATTTGATATCTCTAATAATTCCAGAGATATTTGCTTGGTTCCACCCATTTGCCCATCACTGTATATTCAATACGTCTTGCGCTTTCAGTATGGAACAAGGAATGTGAACATACGAAACAAAAAGTGTAGGAACGATTGATGAATATTCGTTTTCAACTGAGCATTGTCAAGTACCGCTACTACATTGAACGTGAGGTGGTTCCTTCAGTAAATCATTAATCTATTGTAACCTTTTGATTTGTAAGCATCATGGTCATTAGTAACCTGTCTACAGTTACGGAAAGTGATTTATTGCCCAAACTACAAAGAGGTGTGAATTTAACAACAACATAGTTTCAATGAAGTTTCGTAATAATAAATGGAAATGAATCGAACAAAAAATCAAACGACTACTGCGAGTTAATTAAGCATTCTATTGGTGCTCGACTTAATTACGCATTAACCTATATATGTATATATATAAGGAACCCAATATATATATATATATATATATATATATAATATATATATATATATATATATATATATATATATATATATGTATAGATTGTTCTTCTTTGGAGTAAATTATTAAAATTAGGAAATTTCTTATTTTGGGTATGCTCCAATAAAACGGAATTTTATTTTGTCTAAATTTATTTGTACATAGGAACGTTTCGCTGTTGGTTTTACAGCTTCTTCAGCCTAACTGGAAAAGATTAATAAGTCTAAGTTGGACATACAAGATGTTTCAAAAAATTTCTATGGCTAATTTAGTGAAATTAAAATTAAAGGAGTATATAATTATTTACCAAATAATTTGGAGATTTAATAATAGAATTCTTCATACATGCCAAAGGTAACACTTAATATGTGAAAATCATTAATAATTAAAAAAATTATTCCCTTTTATAAGGTTAGGTTGTGCCAAATGTGACAAATTGCAGATAAGCGGTACCTTCTTCAGTCTAACACAGATTCCGAGTTTGCCAAAATTGGTATGTTTCAACAAGAAAAGATAGGTGGCATTCACCAAACACAATATAAATTAAAAGCTAGTGAAATTTTACAAACGGTTAAAGAAATAAAAACAAATTCAAATTACTAAGTACAATTACAAAATTATATATATATATATATATATATATATATATATATATATTGATAAGGGTTAAAAGTAAATAAATAAAACACTCTATTGGGAGAAATTGATGCGGCGGGCAAAATAGTTAGGGATAAAAAAATATATACACATATACATACATATACACATACGTGTATGCATGTACATGAAAACAACATATACACAATATGTAATATTGGAAAATTTGAAGTTTTTGTAAAACGGGACGAGAAAGACAAATGACAATGTTGAGATTTTGGATGTGAGTGAAAATAGTTTCAAGAGGCATTTTTTAGAAATGGCTCATATTTTTCAGAATGGCAACTGCATGAATAGGAGAACTGATATACAGAATCTTAACATGATATATTGCAACCTTTTGTCTTTCTCGTCCCGTTGAGGTTACACACATTTACTTTCATAGATTTCCTTTTTTGGTTTTACAAAAACTTCAAATTTTCCAATATTACATATTGTGTATATGTTGTTTTCATGTACATGCATACACGTATGTGTATATGTATGTATATGTGTATATATTTTTTTATCCCTAACTATTTTGCCCGCCGCATCAATTTCTCCCAATAGAGTGTTTTATTTATTTACTTTTAATCCTTATCAATATATATATATATATAATTTTGTAATTGTACTTAGTAATTTGAATTTGTTTTTATTTCTTTAACCGTTTGTAAAATTTCACTAGCTTTTAATTTATATTGTGTTTTGTGAATGCCACCTATCTTTTCTTGTTAAAACATACCAATTTTGGTAAACTCGGAATCTGTGTTAGACTGAAGAAGGTACCGCTTATCTGCAATTTGTCACATTTGGCACAACCTAACCTTATAAAAGGGAATAATTTTTTTTAATTATTAATGATTTTCACATATTAAGTGTTACCTTTGGCATGTATGAAGAATTCCATTATTAAATCTCCAAATTATTTGGTAAATAATTATATACTCCTTTAGTTTTAATTTCACTAAATTAGCCATAGTAATTTTTTGAAGCTTCTTGTATGTCCAACTTAAACTTATTAATCTTTTCCAGTTAGGCTGAAGAAGCTGTAAAACGAACAGCGAAACGTTCCTATGTACAAATAAATTTAGAACAAAATAAAATTCCGTTTTATTGGAGCATACCCAAAATAAGAAATTTCCAAATATATATATATATATATATATATATATATATATATATATATATATATATATCCGAGATTATTTTGACATGGAAATATTCAAAATGAGTTGAATAAGTCGCTTCAGATATTACAATATTTAAAGTGAATATAAACACTTTAAAAATATTATGTAATTAAATACAGCTGTCATTGTACGATTATATCTACTTATTTGGAATAGATTGCATTCAGAAACGCTTCATTTTCACTTGTACCATTTAAAAACTTTGATACAATTTAGTCATCGAAATTAATTTTATCCAACTATTTAAGAAATATTAACTGTTCGTAGTTTAAAGAGTTTAATTACCCTAAAAAAGTGGTGTTTTTTGTTATATTTTGTAATACAGCAGTATATTCACAGCGACATCCAAACAACAGTTGGATACGCCTTTTATGTGATATGTTTTTCGTAGTAAATTTACTTCGTGATCACGAATCCTGTGTCAAAATCACTTCACAACTGTTTCCTAACCTGAAATCAGATCAAAAACTAGGAAGAAGGCTGTAGAAGTATAATAATAACATTATAACATTTCGAATTATTTAAAGTACATCGTCAAAGACCCTTCAATCAACAACGACACATGCAGATATGGTTGCCAATCATCTGAATTTATCCAGCATATCACAGGAGGTTGCCAAGCGTTCGCTGCAACTGAATACAAAGAACGACACGATGTTGTGGCAAAAATACTCACCAGGAACTAGCACTGAAACTTGAATTATCACAGTCGGTAAGATTACCATACTATAAATACAAAACAGAATCTGTTTTAGAAAATAACAACTACAAGCTGTACTGGGACTGCACGATACTGACCGATCGGACTGTTGCTCACAATAGACCAGATATGGTTTTGGTAGATAAAGTATCTCGGAAAACAACTTTAATTGACATAGCAATTCCTACCAACAATAATATAAATACAAAGCAGACTGAGAAAATAACCAAATATGTTGGTACCGTTCGTGTGTTGTTCATATCCCACTGAGCCTTTATTTGAAATTCCAAATCTCTATATTTGGTTATTTTCTTAGTCTGCTTGGTATTTATATTATTGTTGTTAGGAATTGCTATGTCAATTAAAGTTGTTTTCCGAGATACTTTACCTACCAAAACCATATCTGGTCTATTGTGAGCAACAGTGCGATCGGTCAGTATCATGCGGTTCCAGTACAGCTTGTAGTTGTTATTTTATTCTGGTTTGTATTTATAGTATGGTAATCTTACCGACTGTGATAATTCAAGTTTCAGTGCTAGTTCCTGGTGAAGTATTTTTGCCACAGCATCGTGTCGTTTTTTGTATTCAGTTGCAGCAAACGCTTGATAACCTCCTGTGATATGCTGGATAGATTCAGATGTTTGGCATCTGTCTTTGTTAATAGAAGGGTCTTTAACGATGTACTTTAGATAGTTTTTAGTTGGGATTACTTGATCTTGGATTGCCAATATAAAGCCTTCCGTTTCACGAAACATATGACCAGAGATTAACCAGTAGTTCGACACTGCACTGGCGACATAATCTTGGTTGACGTCATTTATATGTCTTCCATGAAGGGGCTTCTCTTTCCATTTCAGCAGTTTCTGATCTGTGGTCTGGTGGTGTAATTGGACATGTTGTTGTGTCAGCCGCACTTGTGTTGAGTCATCAACCTGGCACATGACTTTGTGTAGATCAGAAAATTCTGCGAATTTCTGGAAATGACTACGCAAAATAGAAACTTGTTGATCTATTAGTTTGCTTAGATTTGTTAATCCTCTTCCTCCTTCATATCGTGGCAAAGTTGTACGTTCGACAGAGCTCTTTGGATGATTTTGAGCTTTTGTTAATAAAACTCGAACTTTTCGTTGTAATTGTTCAGTGTCAGTCTTGCACCAATTAAATAAAGAAAGAGTAAGTAAGCACCGAACACGCATAGGTGTTAATTGCTTAAAACAGATTTTTACTGTTTAGTTTGGTTTTTACAGTCGTCTTACCCTTCTATAAAACCCTGCTGTTAGGTCCTTTTTCATAATCAAGTGATCAATACGTTGAGCCTGCTTTATTCCAAGTTATTTATAAGTATGACCTTCCCCCATAGATTCAATTGAGGTGACATCTCCCATTTCGAAGTGCCCCTGCTCTATTTTGTCTTTAACTGTATTAATAATTCGGCATTTGTCTAGGCCAAATTTCATATGGATGTCACTAGAGAACCCTTCTACTATTTTAAGCATATCATGCAGCTGTTGTTTCCTAGCTGCCATCAACTTTAAGTCGTCCCTGTATAACAAATGGTTTATCTTTAATGCTTGTACATTGTTGTGTTTGAGACTGAACCCAAAATTAGTCGAGTTCAGTTTGTTTGAGAGAGGGTTCATGGTAAGGCAGAACCACAGCGGGCTAAGAGAGTCTCCCTGGAATATACCCCTTCTGATTGGAATGGGGTCAGTTTGTATCGAACAGTGGGCTTCATTCAGTGAGATTTTGGTTTGCCAGGTGGACGTGGCATATTCTAAAAAGTTAAAATACAATTATTCACTTTATAGAGTTTCAGTACCTTAATGAGCCAATCATGTGGAACTGAATCAAAAGCCTTTTTGTAGTCCACATATGCCATGTAGAGATTTCGTCGTTTAGCGTGGGCTTGATTGCAGACAACGGAATCAATTATTAGTTGTTCTTTGCAGCTCATCTAATTTTTCGCGCATCTCTTTTGTTGTTGAGTAATTGTGTTGTTCAGCTCACAATGTTTGAAAATGCGATGATTAATGCACGATGTTATGAGTTTGTATAAGGTTGGAAGGTAAGTGATTGATCGGTACTTTGCTGGGTCCTGTGCACATATTTTGTCCTTTGGTAAGAGGTATGTAGCACCAAGCGCAAGGAAACTAGGCATCTTGTGTGGGTGGGTAATTACGTCATTTATAAGGGCTGTTAGTGTTTCGTGGGTTGCGTACAGCTTCTTTATCCAGTAATTTTGTACACCATCTGGTCCTGGTGCCTTCCAGTTATGGAGGTGCTTCATTATGTTGGATGTGTCTTCTGTTGTAAATGGTTGGTGTTGCATGGTCTCACAAGTAAATATTATTAATACAATCTTCAATTTTGTATTATGTAAGTATATTAAGATTAAGTAAGGAGACATATTTGTATCAGTTTGGTCATTTAAAAAATGTGGTGAATTTTTATTTTTATTGATCTCAAGTGATTCTAAAAGGGTTATTTTTTACTTTTTTGTTCTAGATGTAAAATTCGAAAGTAGTTTGTGGAATATGATTTTCATTTAATAAATGGTCGGCAAATTTAGATATGTTATTTATGGGAGTTACGAAATTGGAACTTATGTATATATATGCTCAATAAATCTCATAAATTGATGTAATTAATTTGTTGTGGATTTGTTTGAATAATTACATCTTATACATAATTACTTCAAATACAATAAGAATTTAATTGTTTTTAAATAGCGCTAGTTTAAGAAAATTTAAAAAAATATATATGAAAATTGAGGATCATAATTCATCTTAAACATTTCAACAAATTTCTTAGACTTATCCTAATAATCAAAATTAAACTGCATATCATTGACGTCATTCTAGGGCGAAGCTGTGACATGTGACATATTCATGAATAAACATTTTTTTACATTAACCAGACATCAGCACAGTAGCAGTAGCAATCCTTTTATTTCCCATCGCTTCTAGACAGGTTGAACTTTTCACGTTTTAAAGCACCGTCAACGTTCACTGCGGGAGGTTAACAGGTAACCTCCTTCAATTTAAGCGCAGATAATCTTGATGATCATTTTCAAAATGACAAGTAGGAGGTCTTGTAATAATTACTTGGCAAATTCCCTTCAACAAAAAGAAATATTTTATCTTTTTATTTGTTATGGCATAAAGGTCAATCCCACCCGCAACCACAAAGGACAATAAGTACGGTAGTCATTTAGATTATTATGATTTTTATAGATAATCCTCTTTAGCACTTGTTTGTTAAAGAGTTACGAGAATAATGCCTGAGTTTATCATTATTGGAATTATTGTTTTCTTTGGTTTAGGTAAACGCCTTACAGCTCAAAATTCTGGGAAGTAATAAAAGTTTAGGAATAGTAAATAATCATCCCTTTAATACGTTTAGGACATGGGACAATGTACAGTACAGTACAGTGTCCAAATAAAAGTAAAAAGTCCAGTTAGATCTGAAATTAAAGCTCTGGAGACACGGAAAAATACTTACATGGAAGAATTATACTATGACATAATTGAATGCTATTTTTTATGCTTTAGAAATTGTTTTCTAGTTCAGAAAAGCGACAGTAATTTGAGCATGCACAGAAATCCCATAAAACAAGTCAGTTCTTGTCAATATTTGGCGTTCACGACAACCAAACCTGCGAGATTGAACGAACATAATACGTACTCTCTTCGAGGTGTCATTCCTTTGTACGAAAGACAATATATATTATATATAAATATGATATATATTGTTTCTGGTCGGGAACCTTCATCAGTTGCGCTTCCCACAATTGAATGTCCTCTCGAACACTTCTTTACGTATTTGAAGCATTTCGTTAAATTTGAAGACGCGAGATGTAAGACCGACATCTAGGATTTTCGAGAGAATCAGTACACAGAGGTTCCGAATCTGGAGCCGTTCCGTGTAATTGCTGTTCTCCCTTAACTCCTAGGACAGAAGGTCACGATAAAATTTTCAGGTTACTTCACCTGTCAGAGATATTGAATACTCTCTTCGAGGTGTCATTCCTTTGTACGCAATTCTGTCCTAGGAGTTAAGGGCGAACAGCAATTACACGGAACGGCTCCAGATTGGGATCCTCTGTGTGCTGATTCTCTTGAAAATCCTAGATGTCGGTCTTACATCTCGCGTCTTCAAATTTAACGAAATGCATCAAATGCATAAAGAAGTGTTCGAGAGGACATTCAATTGTGGTAAGCGCAACTGATGAAGGTTCCCGACCAGAAACAATATATATTATATTTATATATAATATATATTATCTTGCGTACAAAGGAATGACACCTCGAAGAGAGTATTCAATATCTCTGACAGGTGAAGTAACCTGAAAATTTTATCGTGACATTCTGTCCTAGGAGTTAAGGGAGAACAGCAATTACACGGAACGGCTCCAGATTCGGAACCTCTGTGTGCTGATTCTCTTGAAAATCCTAGATGTCGGTCTTACATCTCGCGTCTTCAAATTGAACATAATACGTGTTGCCTAGAAAAATGGAAAGATTGATGCTTGTGTCTTTCTCTCGGGGTAGGGTACCACTAGAACAACTGCGATACATGTCTGGTCAAACTGATGCGACAGAAGGCACAGCTACTATAAAATGTAACTGCACTAGCTAGATTCACTGGTGGGCAATGAACACGAAAAATTTTGGAATGGAGACCATCACAAGTCGCATATCGGAGCAGTTCTTAATTCTCATGGCTGTATTACTTTGGGTTCCCTAAAAATAGTATTATTTTGCAAAAAACATTTCCCTACCTGCCCCTATAAGATAATTAAATTTTTGCAAAATTTGATTTTATTTATTTGGTGACAATAGTATGTATATACATCAATTGTAACGCCTGTATCATTTTTTGTTTCAAATATATTGAATTTAAGTTAAAACAATAGACACTCCACTCCCGCATATTGCAACTTTCAATTAGTGGAAAAATTTTAAAATATGTTCACTACTTTTTACAAACAAACAAACAACCAAATTTTACCTCTTTATATATTAATAGATTTAGAGATTCAGTTTTAAAGATCATCTTGATTTTTTTGTTCAATTTTTTAGATACAATCTGGGCTTTAAGATTAATTTATAACAAATAAGCTAATAATAGATTAAACAAATCAGTAAAAAAATAAAACCGACTTCCACCTATAACTAAAAAGCTGAAAATAATTATAACATAATACAACTCTAGCAAATAAATAACACATTCAATGTTGTTAGGTACCTACCCAGGAAGTATAAAATGTAAACATTAAAAGGTATTCATTCTGTACAAATAAATTACCTACCAATCTAATATATTTTTGAAGTCGGTGCCAAGCAAATCTAAAATCCTGCATTGCGTACTTATCTACCACTTCATCAAACTTGATTGTTGCTTGGCACCGACTTCAAAAATATACTAGATTGGGAGGTAATTAATTTGCACAGATTGATCATCTTTTAATGTTTACATTTTTTACTTTCTGGGTAGGTACATAACAACATTGAATGTGTTATTTATTTGCTAGAGTTATATTATGTTATACTTATTTTCATCTTAATAAGCCCAAAATGTATTTATGCCTTATGGACCACGCCATGTAACTTTTTTCAACTCTGTATAACTATGGATAAATCCACTCCGCTCTATGTACCAATCATCATGTACTTACGACTGGCCACGGACTAGCATAAATTTGTTAGCTGCCTTCTGTAAACTATAGTAGAATCCATCCCATATTTACGGACTCAAATCCGTCCTATATTTCAACCATAGTATATAACTTCTTGTGGGCTACCCCACAAATTATTTCATTTTTAACATTTTATATTATCGCCCTGTGTAATATTAATTCCTCTCCACACTTTATGCAACTTCTTATGGTCTATAAAAGAAATAATTTTTTGATCACACTGTATAAATATAATTCAACTCCAGCATATATATACTCTCCTGTATATGATTTGCTTATGTCCACATCATATAACAGTTTTTTAATCACTCTATATAATTTTAATTTCACATTTTTTCCAACATTTTTATACCACCAAACCTCTAGTCCACCCTATATTCCAACCATCCTGCATATACGGCTGCCTATGGACCACTATCATTCTACTCCGTCCTATATTTCAATCATCATATAAATGCAACTCCTTCTATCACTTTACTTTGTGATTTTGTTTACTATAACTAAACACCCTGTGTAGGAACGCACCAAATAGCAGTTTAAAGTTTGACATGTGTTGTCACTGAATTTTTTATTAGGCCGGGAGAATGTGACAACCAAAAGCACCGTCTTCGCGAAATGGAGAAATTTGCATTTAAATAGGTATTTGCCTGGTATACATACAAAATTTTCAAATTCGCAATCAAAACTTACAGTTCCTACAATTCCCGCACTATTACGTTGGAATTAAAATATTTATGAGGAAATGTTCGTTACATCACTGTGATAAAATTTTTGACAAGAATATTGGAAATTTCGGCGATATTCTGCAAAACTGCAAATCGCACGTCGCAAAAAAGTATATAAGACCACCTAGGAATCTTCCTTAATAGATTAAACGTTTAAAAAACTATACACCTCCATAAGAGGTTTTAGAAAAATCGACTAATATGTTACGGATATTTCCAGGCACATTTTTCATTTACAACTTTCAGCACTTTATCAATAGAATTCTTTTCCCAAATTTGAAGTTTCACCAACCCGGATATATACTCTATTAAACAAGAACATATTCATTCAAAACGGTTCACCACAGGAGAAGAAATCAGGTAACATACATACAAAAAAAAAAGGCTATGAATTGATAACCTCCTCCTTTTCGTAAGTGTTTATTCTTTTGCTCCTCACAAGTGTGTGAGAAGCAACTACTTCCATAAATACATCTTAATCTACTAGTGTCCCAAAGTTGTTCTTTGACAGGAAAAATAAAATGATTTAGCTCATTGTTCGAAACAGAATTAAAATTTTTGTTAATCAATACTTTTTAAATGGTTCAGTTTACTGGTTTATTGTTTCAATATAAATGTATGGCTGAACGCAATATATTTCATATTTTCTGTTTACTATTGAACCATAAATTCAAATCTTCCCATATATTCAATATTTCCATATCTAGTATGGTATTAAAATGATCTTTTGCTATATGATAACTAATAATTTCCTGTTGGCGATTCTGCATACTTTAAATTTTACACAACATTGCTCATATCACTCTATATACGACGTAATTAAAATGACACATGCCTCAGTTCACGTTATCCGAGTTGATCCAGGAAAACGCATATTTAGAAATAAATTGCTTATAACTCAATTTTTAATGTTATTACGAAGTTTCATCAGAATTTTCATATATGTTGGTGATAAATATCGTAGCTAAAACTTAATAGCAAAAATTAATTACCTGATTGAATTTTCTGACTAAATCCCTGTGATATGATATCGATTTTTTAATCAGGCTAATATATATATATACAGGTTGAGTTTTTTTTGATGATCAGTATAGGGATCTCGGAAACTCGCGGAGATACAGCAATGGTTAAATTGGGAAAGATTTGCAGTTTTACTGGCCCAATTTAATGACACTTTCGGATTTTTGTAAAAAGTCACGGCTTACTAGATATTTTGAAAAAACGATATTCTGTCGATTTAGTCAAATCCCTCTAGCTCCTTTGTTTTTGATTTTATAAAAAAAGTGTAAATATCAAAATTGAAGGGAATTGTATCCCGAATATGACTCTCATGTCCTCGTTTGCGAGACAGCTCTCGTTTTCGAGATATGAGACAAACTTCTCTTTTTTTGAATGGAAACCATAGTTGGCTATGACCTCAAAAAATCGGACATTTTTATAGGTTTTCAGCGGAATAATACTCGAAATAGTTATTCATAACAATAGCGGAGTTGTGGATGCTTTTCTCTCTTATTTTCACTTTTAATGTAGGTAGCCATGAAAAAGATTGTTTTCACTTTGACGTTTCCGCATTTGAGAGTAATTCCATTAGTAATGCTGAACTGTCAGTCGATATTAACAAGTTTTCTTGATAAAATGGATTATTCTAACGAAGAAAAACTGAATATGGTAGAATGTTATATCATATGCCATAAAAATTCAGTTCTTCAGTTCGTGCAGCTGAAGAATACTTTCATAGATATTTTAATCGTTGTCAACCTGCTCTCTGTACATTTAAGAAGTTTTACGATAGTTTACGCAGATATGGATCTTTTACTAAACCACCAAAGGAACGTAATCAAATTAACGAAGCAGCACAAATAAATGTTTTGGCAATGGTAAATCAAAAATCCATCTACATCAACTAGTGAGATTGCGGCAGAAGCTGGCACATCTCAACGAACTGTAGTTAAGGTACTGAAAGCGCACAAGTTCCACCCGTACAAACTTTCAGTTTCTCAAACTTTGCACGCTGGTGACGAACATCGACGTATTTTGTTTTTTACATGGTTTAGAGACATGTGCCTTGACAATCCACAGTTTCCATAAAGGTGTTATGGTCAGATGAAACTAGATTTACTATCTGCGGTATGTTCAAAAGACACAATGAACATATATAGGCTAAAGAAAACTCTTTCCATGTAGAACAAAGACGACCCCAGATAAAATTTGGTTTTAATGTTTGGTGTGGTATCATAGGGTCTACTATTCTGGGGACTTTTATCTACGACGAATCACTTACTGGGAGCACTACTTGCATTTCATGCAATACACTTTTCAAGACATGTTGCATAGTTTGAATTTGAGAACTCGTTTAGAAATTGAGTGGTTCCAACTCTATGGAGCACCTGCTCATAACTCGTTATTAATAAGACAACACTCAGATAATATCTATCCAAACTCTTGGATCGGTAGAAATGGCTCTCGCGAATAGCCACCCCGGTCTCCCGATTTGGCAGTTATAGACTTCTAGTTATGGGGTGCGTTAAAAAACAAAGTATACAGAAGAAAGTATGAGACACTTGGTGACCTAAGGGAGGTGGTATTACAAGCAATTGAAGAAATCAATAGGCGATCTGTGAGGAAAGCGGTAATGTCAATCTTAAAAAGATGCAATTTTTGCCTAACCTTTTCAAACATAAATTGTAACCATTGTTATGTACTTTAATTTCTTAAGTTTTTAGTAAGTACCTACTTATTTAGTTTTTTCGTTATATCTGATATACCTAAAAAAAATCGTTCAATGTTTTTTGGAATAGTACTAATTTTATTGATCAATACTAACTTGCAACAGCGAGCTAAAGTGAAGTATGAAACAAATCTTGTATTTCTTCTTTTCCTTCAACTCTCTGTTGGATGACTAGAAGCTTTGGCTACTCGTGACAGAAATCCTGCAATAGTTGTCCTGGCAAAGGTTCATAACTCTGTAAACTGGGCGTATTATTGACTTCGTTGTTGATGGTTACGTTGTTACTGTAACTGTAGTTGTAATTGTTGTAGTTTCTCTTCTGTAGCTCTGTAGACGATAGGGGCCCGCTTCATTAGCACCCTGCCATCGACGTCTTGCATGCTGTTATGTCCAATGCTGACTCCAGACATGCTCTGGAGAACCCAATGCAGCGTTTTTCCCAGGCATTTACTCCATATTCATGGGTGATGTCAGCAACTGAACCTGGTGATTCAGATAACTTGGGAATTGCGGATAACGAAAGAAGGATAGGTAGTAGGTCTGCCCCGTTCGTCGCCTCGTACAACAGATAGTCTGATCTGGTCTAAATCATTTCATCTGGGAAGTGACAACCCCATGGTCCAAGTTACCTGGGTCACCAGGGTCAATTGGTGACACCACCCATTGAAATGGAGCTACGGAGTAGATGCTTCGGAAAAGAGTCGCTGTTTGGGGATCGCCAGGGCATGTCTGGAGCCGGCAGGGTCTAAAGTGCTACAGCCCAAGAAACAGAAGAACCACAACAACACTCACCAATACAGTCACAGCAACAATGTGACCGTCACCAAAGGAGTCAAACGAGAACTGCACCCGCAGAAAGTGTTGCGCAGTCTTAATAATTACTGTGATGTTTTGTTTCCTTTTCAGCCTGGTAAATAATTAATAAATGCAAACCCTGATGAGGCTTTCAATCAATAAAAACGAAACTTCGGGAAGTATTTGATAGCAAATTGTAGTGTCCTATTCCGACTATTCTTCTATTGTCATAAAATCACTATGTTTTTAATAGTTCGGTTATAATATTTTTTTATATTCTTCTTAGGCATAAATTTCATAATAACTATTTAATTGTTACATAATAGTGTTAATTTTGATTTTTAGTTAATTTAGTTTTTATGAGGCGGTCCTATTTTAAAACTTTATGTGTTTTATTTAAAATATTAATAATTTTTGCAACTGTTTTTGTACGAGTTTGAAATTATTGTATATTTTCATATCAAGTTAGCCCCCACTAATGTTCTAGAAGTTCTGAACCAAACTTGAACAGCCCTGCCCATTTTAACAATATAAGGGCAATGTTTGGTTAAACTCTTTACCGATCTTGTATAAAATTAACTTTGTAATTTGTTGTCAATAATAGTTAAAATAATACCAATGAACATCACAATAGCACTTTGTATACTAGGAACAGGAATATAGATATACACTAATTATTATTCTCGGAACAATCCAAACGCTTTATAAAATGTTGATGTATTAAAATGATTTAAACTAGAAATCACATTATTACTCTATATCAAAAATAATTTATTATTAAACAGGACACAGTCCACAAAACGTGTACTTCTACGCTTTCATTATTTTCATCTGACAAAATGTAATGAATAATCAAAACGGCATTAAACGCTGTCATAACTGCGACTCTTGTGAATTATTTAATGTAATTTCGAACACAAACAAAGTTTTATTTAACTTTAATTATAAAAACTCCCTACGAAATTACTTTCGACGTTATACATGAAATGAATGTTATTTTGTGGACAACACATTCACAATATAATTAAAATATCTGACCAAAACATTCGTGTGTATGTTATTTGCATTGTATTGCTGTTACTTTTGTCTGTTACATAGAATTGTTTCAGTAAGTATACCATTTTTACAAACAAAATTGTCATATTTATGTGTTAAAAGCGTTATGAGGAAAGTGATTATGTACATATACATATTTAACATATAAGTACCTCACTATTTTTAGGTATTCATGTTTGTACTTGCTGACTGATGTTCAGTAAAAAGGCGACGTTTCAGTACAGTGTTCTTCAGGTCTCTTCGCATTGTCTTCGTGTAAGTTGCCACCGGTATTATATTTCAATTCTAACTAACTAAAACTGACAGCAAACTACTCATTGGTAAGTCCTTGCTGCAGTGTGATTTTACTCTCTTCTCAAATCTTGTAGAACCGAACCCATTCAAACTTAAACATCATACCCGGTATTATTAACCAATAATAATTAAAATAAATAATTCGCTTATAATTTTACAGTTTTTTCGCTATTACGACAAAGAAAATGAAACTGACAATGGACTTTAAATCTGTTATTCTGAAAATGTTTTGAATCCTTGACGTGCGATGATGTTTTACCCTCCAAAGGTTGGATGATTGGTAGAAGGAATTTTGATGGTGCTGCTGTTGGCGAGTTGCGTGAACTAGTAATCGGTCTGAGAGGTACTCCAGCCTTGTGTATCTTGGGTAGTCCATAAAGATGTAGTGGTTTGCTGTGATGTGACGTCAATTTTCTCCTTGTCTCGGGTATTCAGCATAATCGCTGAGAGTGTTGTAAGTTTTTTTGAAATCATCGGTGCCATGGAGCTTGGACCAGAACATCGCTTAGTAAGTTTCGACGTTGAAAATCTGTTCACGAACGTACCACTAGACGAATCTCTCAACATAGTGAGGAAGAAACTTACTGAAGACGAAACCTTGATGGAGAGGACGGAGCTACCAATAGACACAATCATGGACTTACTTGAATGTTGCCTCAAGAACTGCTACTATGAAGAGAAGGACAGGTTCTTCATGCAATAAGATGGATTGCCTATGGGTTCCCTGTTATCACCAACCATCGCCAACATCTACATGGAATGGTTCGAAGAACATGGACTGAGGAGTTTCGAAAAGCAGCCTAAGCTATGGTTGAGGTATGTCGATGACACCTTTATTATTTGGCAACATGGAGAGACAGAACTACAGACATCCCTGGAGCACCTGAACCAATCCCAACCATCCATTAGATTCACCATTAAGATGGAAGAGATTGAGTGCCTACCATTCATTGATGTAAAGTGCCAAAGGGCTAGGACCGGAATCCAAACAACAGTCTACTGGAAGGCTACGCATACAGGATTATACCTTCACTACAATTCCAACCACCCATCAGCAACGAAAACTGGCATCATCAAAACACTAATCCATAGAGCCAAAAATATCTGCAGCACACCAGAAGCCCTCAAAGAAGAACACGTGAAACTTAGAGAGGAGAGTGAGGTTTAACAGAGAGAATGGTCAAGGAAAAGCTAGAGAGAGAGAGAGAGAGAGAGAAAGGATCATGGGGGCTTTGCAGAGAAGGCGAGAGACCAATGAAGAAAGGGCTCAATGGACCAAATTCTTGAGACCGGATATTAGGGAATGGGTCCAGTGCTCTTTTCTGGAGTTTTGGATAAGGTTATTGGATAAACAAACGACAACAGAGAACAATGGGATCATATAAGTGACTATATATTGAAGAGGTTATTCCCGGTAAAGAATGGGAAGAGTGGGAAGTTATGACCTACGGGACACGTTTGATAGTACGTAGCCCCAATGTCGATGTACCTGATGCCATTTTCCAGATGATTCCAGGTACCCAGAAGGCAACGGAGTCAGTAGGCGGAATTGGAAACTGAACACAAAACATGCATGATTGGCAACAGGTGCGCGGCTAGTCCATAAATGATTTAACCTCATCAAAAAAAGTCAGATGCCGTCACAAGTGCAATTATTCAGTTATTCAAGACAGAAGTAAACATTGTTCATATATCACAATAAAATCATATAACTTGCAATCTAAATTTAGGCGAACTAAAGTTGATATAAAAGATGATTGAATTATTATGTTACTTATTAATCTCATGAATTAAAATTTGAATAATACACTAATTTTATCATGATTCTATAAATACATTCACGTCACATGCCGAACTTGGCTTTGCTTTAACAATAAATCTTTATGAAATTCTATTGAGATAGATTGTACATTCAAATTTAACTTTTAGAATTTACAGCTATACTGCGAAAGAACCGCATTATGAATTGTGTCGTCTTAAACAGAATTTATGTCGTATGACAAGTTTTCATTGAAAAGTTTCGAACTTTATTCATAAACCACTTGTGAAATTTGAAAGAATTCATGGGCTATTGTTGAGGTGTTCTTGAAGTACACCGACAAAATAATGGTCGTAAATGTCATGTCTTGATTTTTCTTCTAACATTAGTAGTGATTTTATGATCTATCAGTAATAATTAATCATTTACAAATCGTTTAAGATTTTTGAGTTATGACGATAAATTAACATCTGTTACTTTATATAATTATTAATTATAGGAAATGTTAGAATAAAATACTATTAGGTCAAATATTTAAAATTAATTGCAATTTTATTGACCGACTTCCAAAAAGGAGGAGTTTATCAATTCGTCGCGTTTTTTTTCCGTTTTTTTGTATGTATGTTACCTGATTTCTTCTCCTGTGGTGCACCGTTTTGAATGAATATAGTCTTGTTTAATAGAATATATATCCGGATTGGTGAAACTTCAAATTTTGGAAAAGAATTCTATTGGTAAAGTGATAAAATTTGTGAATGAACACATGCGTACATGGAAATCGACCAATATCCCTAACATATTGGTCGATTTTTCGATAACTCCTTATGGATGTGTATAGTTTTTTAACGTTTAATCTTTTAAGGAAGATCCTTAGGTGATCTCATATACTTTTCTGCCACGTGCAACTTGCAGTTTTGCAGAAAATCGTCGAAAATTCCAAAATTTCATCGAAATGACATAACGGACGTTTCCTCATGAATATTTTAATTCCAACGTAATAGTGCGGTAATTTTAGGCATTGGAAGTTTTAATTCCAAATTTGAAAATTTTCTATGTACATCTCAAGTATATAGGTAGTAAAGCATAGTATTTTCGGCTCCTTATATCAATGAGTACCAAGCTCATTTTGTTTGTATATCAGGCAAATACCTATTTAAATGCAAATTTTTCCATTTTTCGAAGACGGTGCTTTTGGTTGTCACATTCTCCCTGCCTAATAGTGTGTGCCAACACATGTCAAACTTTAAACTGCTACCTATTTGGTGCGTTTATAGACATGGTGTTTAGTTATACCAAACGAATTTACAAAGTGAAGTGGTAGAAAGAGTTGCATTTATATGAAGATTGAAATATAGGACGGATTAGAATGTTAGTGGTCGGTAGGCAACCGTATATACAGGATGGTTGTAATATGGGGTGGACTGGACGTTTGGTGGTAAAAAAATGTTGGAAAAAATGTGAAATTAAAACTATATAGAGTGATTAAAAAATTGTTATATGATGTGGACATAAGCAAATTATATACAGGATGGTAGAAATATATGCTGGAGTTGAATTATATTTATACAGTGTGATTAAAAAATTATTCCTTTTACAGCCCATAAGAAGTTGCATAAAGTGTGGAGAGGAATTAATGTTACACAGGGCGATAATATAAAATGTTAAAAATGAAATAATTTATGGAGTAGCCCATAAGGAGTTATATACTATGGTTGAAATATACGACGGATTTGACTCCGTAAATATGGGATGGATTCTACTCCATCCTATAGTTTACAGAAGGCAGCTAACAAATTTATGCTTATCCGTGGGCAGTCGTATGTACAGGATGGTTGGAGTGGAATTATCTATAGTTATATAGGGTTGTCAAAAAAAGTTGAAAAAAGTTACATGGCGTAGTCCATAAGGCATAAATATATTTTGGGCTTATTAAGTCAACGCGTACTAGTACATTTTGTACGTAAAATAAACAATAAAAAAAAAGTTGAAAATAAAACATTAAAAAAAAATATATATATAACCGACTTCTACCTATAACTAAAAAGCTAAAAATAATTATAACAAAATACAACTCTAGCAAATAAATAACACATTCAGTGTTGTTAGGTACCTACCCAGGAAGTAAAAAATGTAAACATTGAAAGGTGTTCATTCTGTACAAATTAATTACTTACCAATCTAGTATATTTTTGAAGTCGGTGCCAAGCAACAATCAAGGATTTTAGATTTGCTTGGCACCGGCTTTAAAAATATACTAGATAGGTAGGTAATTAATTTGTACAGAATGAGCACCTTTATATTTTTTACTTCCTCGATAGGTACCTAACAACATTGAATGTGTTATTTATTTGATGGAGTTATAATTATTTTTAGCTTTTTAGCAATGGATGTTGTTTTTTCCTGCTTTCTTATAGCGTTCTGGTGTTCATCACGTCTAGCTTGAATTCTTCTGTTAGTTTGCCCCACATAGGTTTTATGACAGTCTGCACATGGAATCTCGTTGTTCTAAAGGGATCCTCGTCTTCGGAGTCCTCAACACCGTGCTTATTTTTCTGTCTGTATTGAAAATAGTATCGATATTGTGTCTCCGTAGAATTCTTGCAATATTCCCGGAAACCACCTAACACATTTAGTGCACGCGAAAACTTAAAAACAAATATATAAGGTGTAAAATAAATGCAATGCAGATATTTTGTAGGTAATACATTAGTATAAGTAACAAATATCTATATAGCTTATATAACTTGTTTCACAACTTTATGATTTATGAGAAAAAATTGTTCAAAGCTGTCAACTAAAGTAAGTTCTAGTGTGTGTCTTTAACCATTTGTCGGCAAAATAGTAACATATTTATAAATGGAACGAAAAACTAAAAAATTAATTTAAAAATCCGGCTGAGCTGATGAATCAGAAAGCCGTGTTAAATTAGCTATTTTTCATCAAGTGTAGGTCGTTAAAAAGGGATTATTGCTTCATACAGCCTTCTTCCTTAAGTTTTCCCTTTTTTGAATTGTCTTCTTTCAACGAGATCTTTGTCTTATCCAAGCCTATCCCTTTAGCTACGGATGCTAGATAATAAAAAAGTATATGCAAACAATTACTATTTTTATATTATATTTTAGTTAAATACCATTTTATATCTTTTTTGAAATAAATTATTATAATTAACATATGCTATCTGGACCATAGTTATACTACATTAATGTTAATGATCCAGCAAAATAATTAAATAATTATTTATTTATTTTAACGCAATATACGTGAACCATTGTCGTATTAAAACAAGATAACTATCAAAATAAATAGTTAGATATTCATTTTGTGAGCCAATTATTAAGTCGTATACTTTAAACATTGCACATCGTATAGATAGAATATAAGTAGGTATATGCGAAAATCACCAAAGAGTATAGATGTGACCTCTGGTGAGAACATCTACAAGTAAAAATGAAAATTACTAAGGGAAAATATTGATTTGGATAATGCGCCATCTAGCACTAAAATCGTAGACTTCTTCCCATAACGCACCATTAGCATTAGAAGTAATAGAACAGCTTTCTAAACCATAACCAACCGAATTACTGAGGCTATTATGGTGCCCTCTATTAGCAGCTTACAAAAGCAGTAATAGATTTCATTGGGAAGGATTCTGATAGTTCGCAGAAAGAGCGAAAGAGTGTAATGCTGATTTCAGAGAAAATATAATTGATCTTTATAATTAGAGGATGATAAATATATGTAAGAATTTAATTTTTAATTCATATACATGTATTTGTTTTTATTGTAACGAGGGTTTCTATTATTTATAAAATATATAATGCTGATTATATTTTATTAATTTAAACAGAGGTGGAATACAATAAATTAGAATAGGGTGTCATAGTATAATCTAGAGCTTGTACTTCTGGAGGTAGACTGCAATGTACAAATATCGTGCTAAGGCTAGAAAGAGAGGGCAATAGTCAGGGCAAAAGACTATTTCACTTAATTAGGAACTGCAACTACTAATCGAGTGAAATAACCTCTTGCTCTCTCTCTAACCCTCTGTCTATCATTGGCACGTTATTTGTGCATTGCAGATTAACTCCAGAGGGTGTATGCTCTAAGTAAGATAAACTAAAAGTACCTATTTCACATGTACCCACAAATTAGAAATACGCTAACCCAAAAATAAATTAGAATCATATACCGTCCACATACAAAATTATTACGCAGGAATTTGATTCTATCATTCTATGAGGTAATTTCAAAAGTTTCCTGTTGATTGGAATTTCAATCAAGTCCGTTTTCAAGTAAATAACTAAAAACTATATCGATTTTTGTAAACTCCTTATTTCCTCGACGTTATCTGTATAAATGCAGAATTCAAATTTGTATTTTTTACTGCCCTGGATAACTAATATATATATATATATATATATATATATATATATATATATATATATATATATATATATAAATGGGCAAAGACAAAACGATTAGGTACCAATATCTCCTCTGTCTTTCAACCGGTTTTCTTCATTTTTGTTTTGTTTAGTAGCTACAGATGCCCTTTAATGCAAAATGCTAATTGAATTTTTATTATTGGTTCATTCATTAAATAAAATATAATAAAATTCATTATATACGTCCATACTGTCAACGTCAAACAACTGACAGTGTCGCCTATTTTATCTGTGGTGCCGCCGCCGCCAAACGCTCAAAACTCAAAACAATGAGTAATTATATATGAAGGAAGCGATCGTTAGATATATTCTTAGAGCATGTACTTCTGGAAGTGGCATGCAAGCGTTGTTATTGTTTAGCGGTAGACACAGCGGACAATAGAGAATGTACTAAATATTTAAGTTCTCTTAAGGTTGTTGGTCCTCTCTTTTCTTTAATATTCCTGAGCTTGATCGAAACTTTTAGGTTGTAAAGAACAATCTTCCAATTAGTATATCGAATATTTTGCCAGGAGCGATTTCAAGCAAAATTTGAGGGGTCCTTCGTTTGTCAAAAATATTTCGAATACCGGTATTTGATTGTATTTTTATTTCAATAGATTTGTCAATATGTGGAACAACTTTGGTCATTACATATCCGATTTCTCCACAACTCTGTTTCTTATAAAAATATATTATTTACAATTTCATGAAATAGGGTCGAATTTCGACCACTGGGTGACCACTAGTATTATTTATTACTATTAAAACTATTCACAAATTTGACAGATATTTATTGTCTAAAATAGAGCGGTTACCATACTATATACATTCTATGTAAATCCTGAATTTGAAGTTTTACAAACAAAATTTGCACAATTTGAATGGATTTAATAAGCCTAATTATTTATAATTAAACTAATTAATTAATTATTAAAATAATTATCAGTCATTGGCAGATAATAATTATATAATTATTGTTAACGTATTTGATAGGAAATGATTTAGCAGAAAATACTCTGTTCTCCCCTAACTGCTAATTCTCTCGATAATCCTAGATGTCGGTCTTACATCTCGCGTCTTCAAATTTAACGAAATGTATCAAATACATAAAGAAGTATTCGAGAGGACAAAAAATTGTAGGAAGCGCAACTGATGAAGGTTCCCTAACCAGAAACAATATATATTATATATATATATATATATATATATATATATATATATATATATATATATATATATATATATATATATATTATCTTACGTACAAAGGAATGACACCTCGAAGAAAGTATTCAATATCTCTGACAGTTGAAGTAACCTGAAAATTTTATCGTGACATTCTGTCCTAGGAGTTAAGGGAGAACAGCAATTACACAGAACGGCTCCAGATTCGGAACCTCTGTGTGCTAGTTCTGTCGAAAATCCTAGATGTCGGTCTTACATCTCGCTTCTTCAAATTTAATGAAATGTATCAAATACATAAAGAAGTGTTCGAGAGGACATTCAATTGTGGGAAGCGCAACTGATGAAGGTTCCCTAACCAAAAACAATATATATTATATGTATATTGTCTTGCGTACAAAGGAATGACACGTCGAAGAGAGTATTCAATAATGATCGTATTTTAGAAAATAACAGCAAAGAGTTAAGCTGGATTATAGTAACTACTGAATAGGTTTGGCCAGGTTCGGTAGGAGATATAATATCTAGAATTTTACAAAACAATGGACAAATAACAAAATATGTAACAAACCCAAAATTGTAGAAAACCGGTTCAATTGGAACACACAGTGTTTGATAACGACTCCAAATTTAAAGCTGAAATATCTCCAAATACAGATAAGTATTATAAGATATTCAAACAATTGTTTATAAACAAGAATACTGATCATATTGTTGACATTTCTTCCAGTTTTAAATTTCAAATACCTATCTCTTGCTGGAAAAAATTGAGGCGAGACATATCCATATGCAGGAATTTCTGTTGATAATTTATCTGGTCCCGTAGCTTTCCCATTTTTCATTTTCCTAATAGTTAATAATCTAGTGGTTATTTTCTCCTTCTCTGTGCTTATCAACTATAAATGCTCTACTCTCTGAACATTCCCTCTATGTCCATAAAAAATAATTTAAAATTGTTTAGAAAAAAAATAGAAATAATGCTGACATCCTAGTTCTTTAATCAGAGCCAGAGAATATTTGCCCTTGCCCCAGAATTTAAACAAATCCTTAAATGATTTTACTTACATTACCAACTTATTTGTTATCATTTTAAAAAGTTGCAGTTTCTATCGCTAGATATCTCCATTACGAACAGAATTATATTTCTGTGACAAAAATGTGGTAAGAAATTGACAAGAGGAACCAACCTCATATCAGAATACATGTCATTAAAGTGTCAGTTATAAAATTTAGTGTAATTTCATTCTTTAATTAATCTACTGCCGTTCTTAATATGTTTTGAGTGATTGAAGTTCTAGTGGGAGAGTCAGAACATACTTTATAACTCAATGGGTTCGAATATTTTCCTTAAAGGTATGTATACCCTTATCCATAAAGATCATTCGTAAGTAGTATTTGTAGTAAATCAATTTTAGATGTAGTGCTTTTAATTATCATATAGTTTACTGGAATTTTCTAAATATAATGGGTGTTTATTACGACGCTATAACAACTAGGTTTTATAAATATTATTTGGACAAATATTTTACAAAAACGTTTTATAGCGTAGCATGCCCAAAAGTTGTGACATCAGTTTTTGGTGGCGTTTTTTGTTTCCTGAATCCAAGATGCTTATTGATAGTAGGTATGGCAGTGATTCGTCACACATTGTTGATACCCGAAACAAAGACCATCTTCATATTGCTCAGCCTTTATTGTTCTACAGATTTCCAGACATCACAAATGTGCAAACTAGTTTTTTTAACTGTGGTATTTCTAATTGAAAACTTGTAGACCATGTTATTATTTAGAGCAGGAGTTTCTAAACTTATAAAGTAATGGAACCTACACTTCTAGAACCCTAAATCAAAAGATTACAAATCAATCTTTACATTTGAAAGTCGGTATTGGTGTTCCACAGTTATATTCCAATGTCTGGGATAGAAGGATAAATAGATTTAATGTCAAGGCGGATCCAGAGACGTGCTTTCGGGGGGGGGGGGATTTCATGCTTGGGGGGGGATCCTGTACTAAATTTACCGAAACATAGTTTTAAATCCATATTTCTTGGATTATTTCATTCAAAATAGTAGTTATGTAGTTGAAACCCATAGAAATGACCTTCTTCTAGGCTCTTGGAGTTAAGAATACCTCTTTTTAAGTTTCGGGGTCTAGGTCAGACCCTGTTGTCAATGGTTAAGAAACTATGGATAAAAAGGCACAATTCTAAGATGTAAATTAAAATATTTGACAATGTGTATTATTTGATTTCTGACGTAACTAAGAGAATTTTATTTGTAATATACAGGGTAGCACAGAAATTTCTAAAGATCATATAATCATAAAATCCTTTCAAATTGAAAGAATTTGAAAGGGAGATCTTCAGAATTTTATGTGGCGCTCCTAGGTGCGACTTTGTTATAAGATAGTGCATTCGCCAAAAATGCGACAAAAGAACTTTGTTGATTCAGTGATCCTATTAAAATCATAAGGGAAAACCTAGGAAAAACCATATGAAATATCCCGATATTAGGTTGTTCCCAAGGACATGACCATTAGCAATTTCTTCCTTAATCATCGGCAACCAGTAACTGAATTTTGGGACCTTGGTCATAAAATACAATTTCAAAATTATATTAGACAAAGAAGAACACAACACCAAAAGAAAACTAAAAGAGTCTGCTTTTATTTTGTTAAATGAAAACGATTGTATCGCTACTACCTCCGTAGAATTCAGTCGTTCCTAGTTGCCGATGATTAAGGAAGAAATTGCTCATGGTCATGTCCTTGTGAACAACCCAATATCGGGATAGTTCATAAGGTTTTTCCTAGATTTTCTCTTATGATTTTAATGAGATCACTGAACCAACAAAGTTCTTTGGTCGCATTTTTGGCGAATGCACTATCTTATAACAAAGTCGCACCTAGGAGCGCCACATAATATTCTGAAGATGTCCCTTTCATTTTCTTCCAATTTGAAAGGAACTTTATGATTATATGATCTTTAGAAATTTCTATGCTACCCTGTATATTACAAATAAAATTCTCTTAGTTACGTCAGAAATCAAATAATACACATTGTCAAATATTTTAATTTACATCTTAGAATTGGTCCTTTTTTATCCATAGTTTCTTAACCATTGACAACGGGATCTGACCTAGACCCTGAAACGTTTGGAATATACAGCAATTTTCTTTAAACTGTGGTGTTATTTCCCAAGAAGTACTTAGGCATTAAATTTACTAACTTTGAGGGACTCGGTATCGCCCCCCCCCCTTTGGATCCGCCCATGGTTTAAGTAATTTTTTTGGCTACTTCTAACACCAACCCAAAATTCGGTTTGAATCAAAACTTTTAATTTGGATGAACTCTGAAGATCTATGAACTATTTATAACCCAGGACTGTTAGCACCGCTGGTTGATTTCTTCTGATAAGTGAACTTTGTACCTATTGTCTATCAATATCACTAATTTCAGGATATTTACTAACTGTCCAGTTATGACATTTCTCAGTTGATTTGCTAATTGCAATGAGTTTTCTTATAATAAACTAGTATGAAAGTGGAAAACGTTCAGTGATATTCTTTTCTACGCCAGCGCAAGTAATTCAGATGTTTTTTAAGAGCTGATAATTAGTTTTTAGCTTTAAAGCTGGTTGTTGATTTTCCTTGAAAAGAATAGTAGTTGCTCACTTATACTTTTTTTAGTTCAATGGCATAATTAGAAGCATACTCTCTTGGAGGTGTGATTCCTTTGTATACGAGACTATATATATGATTTTCTTTGTTGTATCCCCTGTACATCCATGTCTCGGTTTGTGCTCTGAAAAGAACATTTTACCTGACGTTTCGCCAAAATCTCATTTGGCATTTTTAAAGCTGAAAATCTGAAAACAGAATGAAGAAATTTAGAGAGGGGGTTTCTATTTATACCTTCGTTGGAGATCGTAACCTGTATGATGACTGTTCAAATGCGGTGCCGTTAGTGGACTTTATTGCTTTACCTCTTGATCCCCTTGGGTTGTGACCACCCGTGGTGTTTATTGTCCCTTGTGATTGTTTTTCATTACTATTAGATTTATTATAAGCGTTTTATGATGGGATATTTGTAGAACTGCCTTCCACGTCTTTGGCAAGTTTAGAGCGTCACCTCGGTTATTTAATTCCGAAGAATTAAATAACCCAGGAAATTCAAAAAACCGAAGTGTTTTGAATTTCCATAGCTTTCCGTATTTGCACATTTCGGTGATTTTCTATGTTGGCGATTTCCTTGCACGTTTTGAAGTCTATTTTATGTCCTGTATTGACTTCGTGTTCGAATAAGGCCGATGTCGTCTGCTTATTCCTGATGCTTAGTTTATGCTCTTCTGCTCTTACGGAAATGCATCGGTTAGTACTTCCCACGACTTTTGACAGTCTCCGTAAGATATACTATAAACTCCGTGGTTCTCTAACTCGATTTTATTTTTTGGGTTACCGAGGATTTTGCCTATGTTCGTGTGAGGCTTGAAAATTGTCTTGTGTTGTGGTTAATTGCTTGTTTTATTGTATGATTTTTGTATCCGTTTTCCTTTAGTTCTTCTGTTATAATTTCAATTTCTGATCTGGAAATAAGGGTGTTGGCGACTGCTTGGATCTGCGCTGGATGATGGTGTGACGTGACGTTCAGGTATCTATTGGTGTGTGTTGGTTTTCTGTAAACTGTAACTTGAAACTGTCTGTTTGGTATTTTGGTAACGAGAAAATCTAGAAATGGGAGACGGTTATCCTGTTCTAATTCTAAGATAAACTGTATTTTAGGATGTAAAGTGTTGATATATGTCAGAAAATTTTCCAATTCAGCTCCTCCATGTATCCAGATGATAAAAATATCGTCTACGTATCAAACCCATAACGTAATATAATAATAAGCTTAGCATTCTGGAGAGCTTCTTCTTCGAAATAAATCATGAAGAGATTAGCTATTACTGATGACAGTAATGAGCCCATGGGAACCTCTGTTTGTTTGTAAATTTGTCCATTGTATGTAAAATATATGTTGTTTAGGCAGTATCTGGCGAGTTTAATGATATGGGATAGGAAATTTTTATCTATATATATATATCTTCTCTATAGCTTCGTTGACTGGAATGTTTGGGTATAGCGACTTAACATCTAAGCTAGCAATGATGATTTTCCTAATGAAATGTTCAGAGTTTCTCAGATAGGAATCCACTTCCTCCACTTTAGGCTGCATAAACTTGGCTAGGTATTTTTCCAGTTTGTTGGTTGCTAAGTTTACAACACTTACAATGGGCCTTATGGGAACTCCTTCTCTGTGTATTTTTGGAAGTCCGTAGAGTCTTGGGCACCTGGATGACTTCTCGCATAGTATCAACTGTTTTCTTGATTTCGTTGTCTATAGGCGATTCCTGTATTTTGGTATTCATTCTAACCTAGGACTCACAACAGCAATTACATGGAACGGCTCCAGATTCGGAACCTCAGTGAGTCGATAACAATTTTAAATACTAACAAAGGAAAGGTCGCTTTTAATTCATATTTGCTGACAAACCTTGTATGTAGGTGAAAAATGTGACATAATGGTTAAGTAAAGTATACATTTCTGACCGTGCAAATCTTTTTATGAAGATTAACCTGTTTCTACTTCTTGTTGTGTGTTGCGATAATCTAAATGCATGTAAAGCTACTATTTTAATACATCAATATACCATAGACTAGGGCCCAATACCCCACCCCGCCATATGGCAGCCATTTTTTGTTTGATAACCTATTCTCTACGTGTGAACAAAAACGTTCATATCTCTTAAACTTTTGGTCTTACTGAGATAAAAATAGGCTTATTCGACGGACAATAATACTATCTATCAACAACATTTCAAAACAAAGTGTTAACGTTTTCTTAACTTTTTAAAAAAAGTTGAAATGCAAAAAAGGGTCAAAAAATTATGCAAATCAACAAATTATTGCAAATCAATGCAAAAGCAGCCCATTTGTTTTTCACTAAGTCGAAAGTTTTTGAGTTAAGCTACAATACTACTTTAAATTCACAACTGTATGTTTATTACTTTAGGAATTATTGTTGTTTGAACATAGTGTATGCGCAAGCACAAAAACCTTTGTCGGGACTTTAAGCAGGTAAACATTAAAATCACATAAAATTCTTATTAATTTTTATTTGATACTTTTACAATCTTTTAAACACATTAAATTTTATCCTACAACAGTTGTTCAAAGAGCCCACCTCCAGCTTGTAGACAAGTTAATGCTCTGTGTGCTATCTGGGCAGTTGAGCGCTTAATCAGTTTTAGATCTGATCTTATTTCTTCGGCGACTGCCATAATTTTAGCGACGAGGTCTTCTCTGGTGTTTGGAACTGTAGCATACACCTTTTGCTTCATATCACCCCACAAAAAATAGTCCAAGGAGGTCAAATCGGGCGAGTGAGCTGGCCACGCTACTACACCATCGCGACCGATCCACGGTGCATGGTTATTGTTCACATATTCTCTCACTGCTAGAGAATAGTGCGCGGGTGCACCATCTAGCTGCAACCACATATGTTGACGGGATAATAAAGGTAACTCTCTTTTGTGCTTGCGCGTACGCTATGTTCAAACAACAATAACTCTTAAAGTAATAAACATACAGTTGTGAATTTAATGTTGTATTGTAGCTTAACTCAAACTTTCGATTTAGTGTAAAAAAAATGAAAGGTTATCGGGACTGCTTTTGCATTGATTTGCAATAATTTGTTGAATTGCATAATTTTTTGACCCTTTTTTTTGCATTTCATCTTTTTTCAAAAGTTAAGAAAACGTTAACACTGTTTTGAAATGTTGTTGATAGACAGTATTATTGTCCTCCGAATGAGCCTATTTTTATCTCAGTAAGACCAAAACTTTAAGAGATATGAATGTTTTTGTTCACAAGTAGAGAATAGGTAAAAAAAATGGCAGCCATATGGAGGGGTGGGATATTGAGCACTAGTATATGGTGTATTAAAATAGTTGCTTTACATGCATTTAGATTATCGCTAGTACATAACCGGACACACTGTAGATATTTCATCAGAAATATTTCCGTTTGAAGTTTGAATCCAAGTTATGAAGAATCACTGTATATAGAAACTACCTGACAACTCCCATCTTGAAGTTGATTAACTGACATTTATTTTGATTTAATTCCAATCTATTTACAATTTATGACACCTTTGGTTTCGGATAGAAGCAGTTTTAATTAATTTCAATACTGGCACGTCCACAATACAATCCAAATCCGATTTTCTAAACAAAAGGTATAAGTTATGTCCTCATAAAATATATTGGACCACTTCGTGAACCGCCTTAATAGATTCCAGTTTAAGCGATCCAAATTTCTTCAGCCTTCATATAAGGAAATATAGATATAGACGGATTGAGAACCTCCTTTTTAGCAGTCGGTTAAAAATACGTACATTTTCAAGAAAAAAATTACTCTATGTTATGAATTATTCCCTGTAGCAATAATAAATCTGAAATATGCATAACAGAATATTATAAACGTAACAAAAAATAGAGTTTTCCAAAAATAAATGTTGTTACGTCAGTAAACAAAATAATGATTCAGTGAACGTCTTTTTTAAATAAAGACAAAAATACAAAAACCAAGAGATTTCTAATGATGTGCGGTACAAACTTTGAGTAATATAATTGAAATTCCGAGTATGGTAATAGTACGTTATATAAATGTGTTTATATCGTCTTTGACCTCAATTAGGTAATCGTCAAAGATCGTGATCGAATTTGTTTATGCCTGATGCACAATTATATCAGATTTAAATTGCATCCACAAGTAAATGCATAAGCGACACATTCACGCTAAGCGCATTAACTTAATTAATTTGTTCTTCATCGAGCAGGATTTTCAATTAACTAGAACACAATTCACGGTAATTGCATGAATATAGTTGAAGTTATCTGTGTCATTCATAAATGATTGTCAAGTTTGAAATATATTGCTTTACTGAATAACTATTATTATTTTTGCCCTAAATGCTTGGACTTGACAATACAATATATGGCAGCACACACCCTCTAAGGCACGCATGCATGCCTTTAGGAGAAAATTCACTAAGCCCCAGATATCCTAGACATCAAAAGGATTTAGCTCTATGGGAGCCCTTGCCAGGTTTTCAGGCCTGTGGTTGGAGTTGTGGCGGAAGTTTCCCATGAATTTCCTGACCGTCCGGGCTGTTCCTAACAGGACGGCTTTTTAGTTTTGTTTAGTTTATTGCCCAACAGAAATAAATCCAATTACAGGACAAATGTAATATAATAATGAAACATACTAATATATTATGGTATCTTAAATATTAAAAAATAATAATAAATATAAATTAAAAGAACTGAGAATATTACAAATATTACAACTTAAATTTTACACAGTTTTTTTTAAGAAATAAAATAACAATTGACAAATATAACATCATAAATTCTACCCACAGTTTTAAAAAAGAAATAAAATAACAGTTGACAAAAGACTTTTACTAGTAACTGAACCATTGTTGATCTGACATTTGTTGAATATATGCTTCAGCTATTGATTCAAAATTGTCATAGTTAATATCACAGATTCTAGATATACTGTTAAAAGTTCTACACATGATAAATAATGGTGACTTTATAAGCACATTTGTATTGGCAAACAGATAAAAATAGGTGTTATTTCTTGAACCAAGTCTTGGCGAATGTATCGGTATCATTGACAGGAGAACAGGAGAGTCAATTCTGTTGTGAACCAATTTGTATAGAAATGAAAGGCTATGTAAATTCCAATGCATAACTAAAAATCTTATCCCAAATCTGTCAAGAAGTAAATTGTGCTGTTACCCTCTGACAGGATATGAGCCGTCGACTCGAAAAGCAAGAAATTTCAGGAATTTTCTTTGCACTGCCTCCAAACGCTTATGATGAATCTTGTAGACAGGATGCCAGATAAGATTGCAATAATCTAACTTTGAGCGCACTAAGGATGGATATAAAGATTTCAGCGCGGATATGTTATGAAAGCTGTTGCAATTTCGCAAAATACAACCCAGCGAACGCAGTGCCGATTTGCAAGTTATGGAAATATTTTCAGCGAATGAGAATTTATGATCAAAATATACACCCAGGTCCTTTATGATAGTGCACCGCTCAATAGTTTGATTGTTCAACGAATAATCGAATAGTATAGGATTCCCCTTTAAAGTAAAAGAACATACCTTGCAATTAGCGATGTTCAAAAAGAGTTTGTTCTTTGTACACCATAACGTGAGCTGATTCAGATTTTTTGCATTTGTTGGTAAAGATTGTCGTCCAGACTGAGGTATTTTAAATTGTTTAATAGATGTTTTGGGACTAGTCCTGTCGTTGACATAACAATTGATACAGTTCGTGTGGTGTTCATGTCCCACTGAGCCTTTATTTGAAATTCCAAATCCCTATATTTGGTTATTTTCTCAACCTGCTTGCTATTTATATTATTGTTGTTAGGAATTGCTATGTCAATTAAAAATGTTTTCCGAGAGACTTTATCTACCAAAACTATATCTGGTCTATTGTGAGCAACAGTCCGATCAGTCAGTATAGTGCGGTCCCAGTACAGCTTGTAGTTGTTATTTTCTAAAACAGATTCTGGTTTGTATTTATAGTATGGTAATCTCACCGACTGTGAACTTTCAAGTTTGAGTGCTAGTTCCTGGTGCAGTATTTTTGCACCAGCATCGTGTCCCTCTTTGTATTCAGTTGCAGGGATCGCTTGACAACCTCCTGTGATATGCTGGATAGATTCAGATGTTTGGCAACCGTACCTGCATCTGTCGTTGTTGATAGAAGGGTCTTTAACGATGTACTTTAGATAGTTCTTAGTTGGAATTACTTGATCCTGGATTGCCAATATAAAGCCTTCCGGTACCAGGAAATATATGACCAGAGATCAACCAGTAGTTCGACGATGCACTGTCGACATAATCTTGGTTGACCTCATTTATATGTCTTCCATGAAGGAGCTTCTCTTTCCATTTCAGCAGTTTCTGATCAGTAGTCTGGTGGTGTAATTGGACGTGTTGTTGTGTCCGTCGCAGTGGTGTTGAGTCATCAACCTGGCACATGACTCTGTGTATATCAGAAAATTCTGCAAGTCGCTGGAAATGACTACGCAAAATAGAAATTTGTTGATCTAATATTTTGCATAGATCTGTCAATCCTCTTCCTCCTTCATACCATGGCAAAGTTTTACGTTCGACAGAGCTCTTTGGATGGTGATTTTGAGCTTTTGTTAGTAAACTCGAACTTTTCGTTGTAATTGTTCAATGTCAGTCTTGCACCAATTAACTATACCAAAAGAGTAACTGAGCACTGAATATGCATAGGTGTTAATAGCCTGAAAGAGATTTTTACTGTTTAGTATGGTTTTCAACAATAGTCTTACCCTTCAATAAAACTCTGCTGTTAGATCCTTTTTCATGGTCAAGTGATCAATACGTTGAGCCTGCTTATAAGTATGACCTTCCCCCATAGATTCAATAGAGGTGTCATCTCCCATTTCGAAGTCCCCTGCTGTATTTTGTCTTTACCTATATTAATAATTCGGCATTTGTATAGGCCAAACTTCATATGGATGTCTGTAGAGGGCCCTTCTACTATTTTAAGCATATCAAGCAGTTGTTGTTTCGTAGCTGCCATCAACATTAAGCCGTCCATGTATAACAAATGGTTTATCTTTAATGCTTGTACGTTGTTGTGTTTGAGACTGAATCCAAAATCAGTCGAGTTCAGTTTGTTTGAGAGAGGGTTCATGGCAAGGCAGAACCACAGCGGGCTAAAAAAGTCAACCTGGAATATACCCCTTCTGATTGGGATAGAGTCGGTTTGTATCGAAGAGTTTTGCCCTAAATATTTTATTATTATGAATATTATCTGTTAATTGGTTAGATTAAAAAAATAAGATGACAGCTCCTAAAAATCTAGTAGGGGTTCTAGCAAAATTGCAACACCAAAAAATTTAAAGGGAAGGGGGTCAATAGAATTCTCACAAGTTTTATTATTATTGCGAATAATATTTTAATCCGAAACAAAAAGAAAAAGAATATGAATACCGCGATCAGTATTACTTGTTAACCCTTAACTTAGTGCATGAAGCAAAATATAAGAAGTAATCAAATAAAATGATTCATATTTTAGGGCAAATCTCACGTGCAACTTAGCGGGCCCACATTTCACCAAATTTCACCAAGAGGGAGGGAAGAGTCCATATTTTCAAAAAAAGACAACAGTTGAGTTTAATTTAAGCAGCCCTAAGTCTCTTATAAAAATATGGACCAACACATATTTGGTTGTATCAGGTTAAACAAAAATTTGTAGTAGAAATCCAAAATATGTATTGTAGTAATTAAAAAGTTTACCGAATCAAAAATACTAAAAAATAACAAACTAAAGTAGCTTAGCTAAAATAAGTTGATTGAACCATTGTGGGTATTATGGCCGTACTATCTCCCTATAAGTATAATATATTTTTTAGTTTGCTTTCATACAGAAGCTACAAAAACGCAAAAATTACTAAAGATCAAAAAAAAAAAATATTTTTCTATAATAATTAATTACATATCCTGAAGTCAGTACAAAGTTAGAAAGAAAATATTTGCAAAGCATACCTTAATCATATGCTTACCTTTTTATATACTTGACGCCGATGTCAGATTATTATTAATTTTTTGTTTTTAGTTACTTTTGATTTTTTTATAAGTCGGAAGGAAGTGAATGAACCTATTAAATATTAACATCCTTTGAAAACGCAGATTTGCAAAAAAAATCTCAGAACATCACCTTCTAGAGTATACTTAGAGTAACTTCGGGTAATATGGTACACCATAAGCCTTTTTGGAAATAAAACTCAAAATTTATCAGATCAAAGAGTTTTTATTGGTTAAATCAGTCCCTTCAACTCAATAGTAATCAAAAAAATAAAAATGTAAAGTTATTAACTTCGAAAACTAACGCTAATAAACTTTTTTTAAATCTTAAATAATCCATAAAATTTAAACATAGTAGGACAATATGGCCTAGGGCCATAATGCCCACAATTGAAGTGATCCATATTGCCCACCATAACTAATAAAATCAAAAACTGTATTTTATGGCTAGAATATGGAGGAACTGATAGTATGTGGCCATGATTTTTTCTTGCAAGATCTATTAATTCAATATTCCTGTATGACTTGTATGTCCATCTAGAACAAGCAGTACCGGAGATTCTTTAGTGGGTTTCACTTGTAGAATAAAATGTTGAAATCACTTGGTAAATAAGTTGGTTTGAATACAACCTGAAGAGTGACATTCATATATGGCACCAGGAGGCGCCCCTTTCATTAGAAGCGGGTGACTTCTTTTTCTTGAGAATATAATCATGGGCGGATCAAATGAACTTCCAAGCACCAATTTGCCATTTCCCCTTTTGACTAAGAACCTGAGGCAGTTGTGATGGAACAACACTTATTCCAGTCTCGTCCACATAAAAAATTTTGCCCGGAAGGAACTAGTAGTCATCTATCAATTTCTCATAAAGGTTGAAGAAATGATTCACACTTTCTTTATTAAAGCCCTTAGCCCTGGCAAATGAAGTTCCCGTTGGGCGGCGAAAAGAAAGTTCTGGATACCTTTCTATAAAAGATTTTAGCCAAGCTTTACCGGCGCTTTCATTTTTTGTTGAAAAACTATGGATGATATTGTTTTTTATTGCCAGCTGATTGGCTAAACTCCTGACATCTTTTCGTACTAACCCGAACAACTTAGCTTTCATTGCTAACACATACTGAACTAGTTGCTTCTCTAGTTCTTGTAGTAATATAGGTTTTCTAACTAATTTTGCACAAATCACCACATCGGGCGGTAGATCTACTTTGGCTGCCAACCATCTTAAAGTTGTTCGGGGTACTTTGTACAATTTGGAAGCTTTTCGCACAACTTCTATTGCATTTCCGGGAGTCATTGCTGGTACGTACACCGCTCGGTGTTGGTTGGTTTCTGAGAAAATACTACTGGCCATATTGGCTAACTAGGCCATAATACACGAAATTACTCTAAGTTATAGATGTACATAATCAACGGTCCCGTAAATATTTTTTTACCCTTGAATACTTCTTTATTTACATTCTCGCTCCGCATTTATTAGTATCGCACTCATTAATCCCCAACCGTGACACAGCTGTCAAAAACAATACCTTTTAATTGTGTGACTGTCCCTTTTTTATTTTTCAAAAACAAAGAGTCGCCACAATCCACATACAAATTTGTCGAAGTCAAGGCCGTTGTGTTTCTCAAAATTCTTTGATTTCCGAACCGATACCGCTAATTTTATTCGCGTAGCCGATCCAGTCAGTCGCGATGCGGGCGCTCGCGGCTTTAACAGCATTTCTGCATTTTTCGATGAATAAATCGTGAGCATAATATGGACAAACGAGCAGTTATTTATATTAAGATTTGCAAAATCTCAGCAGTAACGACTTTTATTTGCACATATCAGAATTCCTGTTAAAGAGGATCATTGACATTACTGTCAGCACTCTGAAATTTGTACTAGTTTAAGTGATTGGTGTGTGCTTTCTCAAGTGATCCGTATCAAATATGAAAAAGAAAAGATCTACCAAAATTGCTTACAAGGTAATCAATATTTATTATTGCAGTTTCTGCTATGAATTATCACTGATTTTTCGATTTAAATCAAAAGATGAAATAATGTAAACCGAACAATATTTATAGCACACCCCTCTCTGCGTAGGAATTTTTCTATGTATTTGCTTTAGTATATAACAACATCCTCAAGGTAAACCCTATTTCCTACCATATTCATAGCTATTAATAAATACATTTTTAAAAAAACAAAAATCGACTTCAGAAGAAAATTAACTAAAAAGCATGAAATAATATTTTGCAACAATTAAATACTTTTTATGAAGTCGGTGCCAATTTGAACAGTGAAGTTGCGAAGTACAACTCATCAATGTACCTCACAAAATATTTTCACTTTTGCTTGGCACCGACTTCATAAAAAGTATTTATTGTTGCAAAATATTATTTCATGCTTTTGAGTTAATTTTCTTTTGAAGTCGGTTTTTGTTTTTGTTTTAAATGTATTTATTTTACAATTTTCAGTGATGCAATGGCTGTAATTGCTAATAAGTTATCCTAAAGCCGTAACATTCTATTAACATTTTTTTAACCAACCTTCATAACAATATTTGTAGTCCGCCCTGTATGTCAGCTATCATTAATTTCCAACTGCTATGAGCTACTTTATATATTTTTTTTCTTGCTTTTTACTAACCATCCTGTATGCTATAATTACATTCGACGTTATATTTTAACCATCTTGCATAACAAATCTTATGGATCAACTAACATTTTAATAACTACCCTATATAATTTTATTTTAACACCACAAATTTATATTTATATGCGTGAAATTAATATTCAAATTCGTTGAATTTCACTCATCCTAAAAATCGTCTGCCTTGGCAATTTTATCACTTTGAAAACTTGAAATCTCCAGGTGTCAAATCACCATCTATTGAAAAAAATTTTACAAGACGAATCTCACTCTTACGTAGGTTACCAAATCACCCTGTATTCTCGCAGCATGTCAATAATTTTTTAAATTATTTAATTTCTCTGCAATACGATTTTCCCAAATATGAGACCCTAACTAATCGATTTCTATCCATTAAAACTTCTAAATAGGAAAATTCCATTGAAATCGTTAGAGCCTTTTTTTCCAAAACTCAATTACATATATACATACATACCTACCTACACACACACACACACACACACATATATATATATATATATATATATATATATATATATATATATATATATATATATATATATATATTTAACAAACCTGGTTCGTATTATAGTATTAGATTAATTCTATTTGATAACAATTTTATAACTTAACAGAAATGAAGATACTTTAATATATAATCAAAAGTCCTGTTTGAAGACAAACCTTGTCTACAGTTAATAAAAATTGACATGGAATGATTACTGTTTATGTTTTAGACCATATAAAAAATCTGTTTGTGAAGAATAACTTTTTTCTCTTAAAATTATGAATAAAAAGGAATCGTTTGATTTATGAACACACACTGTATATTCATATTAACTTACACTTAGTTTGATTAATTCATCTTATTTATAATTTACCCCAAGTTCCGAATAGTTAATAATACCAGGAACTCCATCAAATCTTATAATACCGGCGATTCCACCAAGACATAGAATATAAGAAAAAAATTGGTAAAATGTTATTCCACATTCTATAAGAAACGATATAAAAGTTATGTTATTTGAAAAAAATTTCTGACTACTTTTAGTAATAACGGAACTAATCCAATATCTTTTTTCAATTTGTCCCACGTTCCGAATAATTTTTTTCAAATTTTATAATAACACCGGCTCCTCCACCAACGCATAGAGTACATGAGAATAGGTAAAATTAGTTTTTCCCCATTTTTTAAGAAACGGTAAAAGCTATTTTAATCAAAAAAATATGGGACCACTTCGCTATCTACACAAACAGGATCCACTAAAATGGTTGAAATTCCTCCAGCCGTTTCCGAGTAATCGGTGAACAAACATAAAAAAAAGCAAAAAAACATAGATACAGACGAATTGAGAACCTCCTTCTTTTTGAAGTAGGTTAAAAAACATAGATACAGACGAATTGAGAACCTCCTTCTTTTTGAAGTCGGTTAAAAAATATTTTAATATTTGATCGCGAAATGAATTCCATCATCCAGGAGTTTCAGGAATTCATTGCTCGAAAAAATATTAAATTCAGTTATATGTACTATCTACATAAATAATTATTTCAGAATTTAATCAGTTGAGGGAAGCGCAACTGATGAAAGTTCTCGACTAGAATCAATATATTGTCTTGCGTTCAATGGATTGGAAAGTCTCCAAAAATTAGTATCCAAAAAATATTTTATAAAAATCAATTTTTTTTTATTTTATTATATTTTTGTCTTGTTAATTTGAATTGAAAATTTTTATTTTATTTACTAATATAATAAGTGTGGCAGGCGTGCATTTTTGAATTTTTCAAACTATTATGTAAAATTCTTAACTTTCTACCAAAATCTTATCATCACAAACGCCTGAAATTTCTTTATTGTGATTATTTTTTTATTCATTATGTGATATTTATGCAGAGAAATTTAAACAAGGTTAAATTGAACAAATTTGTGTGGAATGTGTGGAACTGTGTGCTTTAAGATTTTCTTACAATGCATATTAAATAATTTATATTTAAAGCAGAACCGACTTCAGCTGACTTAAAATAAAAACCGTGTGCAATTAATTACTATTTTCAGACATATCTTCTTCTTTTATCTGATTTACAATACAATTCTATTGAATATTTTAGTGTATTCTTTTTCTTTATTTCAAATATTTTTTACCTTTTTGTATTTGTTTTATTATTTGGACCACTTTCTATAGATGTAACTCTAATTCAGTCTATATTTCATCCACACTGTATATGCTTCTGTCTATTGGACACCCTTATATAACTTATTTGTCTATCATTTTCTGAATCACCCTGTACAACGATAATTAGGGGAGGGGAAAAGATTAGCTACAAGCTATTCTTTAACTTAACCTAACCTTCCAGTTTACAACCACTTATACTAAAACTTAAACTAATTACAATCGTTTAACAGCAAACTGTTGTTCCAAAAATAATTTCTTATATTCACTCCTATAAGCAAAAAGAGACCTGTCAAAATGGTGCTTTAACATATTTAAAAAACTTGGTCAAGTGCGAGTTGCGACCACCTTAAAGATTCTAATATTCCAAGCAGGGAATGAGTGCATTTTCTTATATTTGCCCTAATATCTTTTAAAGGAAGCGTTTTAAATTTATAAAAAATATTCGCTTTAATTTTCCACACATACACTTTTTATTTTATCTGCTTTAGGATTCGCTTGAATTTTATAAGAATACATATGTATTTAATTTTCTAATTTGGCCCCCAAAAATTAACATTCAAATTTTATTTTACTAATAAACTTTCAGGGAAGCCTTTGTAATCTACTGTCTGAATTTTGAAACTCTGCAGATTGGAAGATATAGGGCAAAATAGGTCAAGTTTTAAATTATAAATTATTAAATCTATTATTAAAATTATTTAAAAAAACAAATAAAATATATATTTCAAAATTTAAATATTGTAGTTTCATATGTGGATCCACATATGTGGATATATATTTGTATATATATTTACTTATGTGTTTTTATATAAAAGACTCGAACCATCTGTCAAGAGTATGGTATATGTTATAGCATAGTATGTCTTCATATACTTAAATTACTCATTAGACGGTAGATGTCACCGACATCTATTAGGTTCAATACACTGATTGTTGTCTTACTGTTGGGTATTACATCCAAGTATTTCACTTGCCATTCGAGGAAGCGTATCTGACGAGAACTCCTGGTTCGAAACGGCTGTTATACGTTGAATGATATAGATCTAAATATGTGGATATGTATTTGTATATACAAAAAAATTATTAATTAAAACAATTTTGCAAACGAATGCGCCGCTATGCCCTGCACTAACAGTGTATTTGTAACTCTTTGGTTTCCGGATGTTGACCTTTAAAGTATTAAGTAATTTATTACGTTCCGCAAGGTTACGTTGAAGTTAAACTGTATTACAAAACAAAAATAACCTTTCCAGTGAATGACAATGGAATACGACAATAATTCATATACTGTTAAACAATCATCAAACATTATTACGATTTTTCATTGACAAATTCGTCAAGTCCTGAACGATTTATTGTTTAATATCAAATACGGATATCATCTGAAATAATCAAAAACAAAAAAACACAAGACCTTAACGGTAATTAAATTGCAAAAACCGATGGATTCGTTCTACTTCATTCTTTTTTCCAATATTATCAAACAATATAATTATTAATGGCCCAATGTGTTCATGAATTATCGAAACGAAATCGAAAGTGACAATGACCCACTTGATTTGGCCTATTGCAGTGAGAGTCTTACTTTGATATCATTTACGTAACACGGTATAACAGGTTAATGCTGTTTATAAGATCTAGTGTAATTTTAAAAAATCTGAAACGCAAAATATTGGCCAGGATACGGTTTCAAGTTCAAAATGACACGTTCTGGTGATCTAAATATTACGTTGGAAAGTATAAATAAAAAATGTATGAGTTATTGTTTGTAAAACAGACATAATAGTTAGATAACGAATAAATTATTAAGAATCAATTTTGTGGCCACTAGCTGCTACGTTTAGTATTTGTACGTGCTGCAAGATAAATCAATAGTGTTTCCGAAGCAATAAGAATAATATACAGGGTATTCCATCTCAAATGAGCCACCTTGAATATCTTGGTTATGTTCAGAACTATTGCAATAAGAAAATACAGGTTGATTTTTGTTTCTAGAAGGAAATTTTTTGAGGTGAATTAGCGCCATTCAACATAAACAGGCCAATTCAATGACCTTGAGATTTGAGATAGGGAAAATAGGTCTTGTCGAATATCATTTGAAAGCCCTTTTTAGAACTATACCGTCATAATAAAAAATTTTATTGCAATTTCTGTACATGTAATAATAAAAGAATATAAAAAAACGAATTTACATTACAATACAATGCCTCTAAAGCAAATGTTCAAAGTGTCTTCCATTGACTTCCATGCAATAGTACAACCTTGACTGAAAGCCGTCTCTGACATGGTTCAGCATACTCGGTGTTATCTGACGACACTCCGCTATAATTCGTTGACGGAGTTCGTCCAAATTCTCAGGCTGAGTCATAAAAATTTTGGATTCAACATGTCCCCACAAAAAAAACCAAAGGGTTCAGGTTAGGTGATCGGGCAGGCCATTCTATAGGACCTCTTTTTCCAATCCAGCGGTCAGGGTATTCCAAATCGAGGTATTGAGGAACTGGTGCGGTGTAAAGAGAAGGAATTCGATTTTGTTGGAAATGCAATTGCTTTTCATGTAGTAGAGGATCATTTTCTATTTTTTCTATTAACAACGCATTAATTTCATTTTCCAATATATTGTGATAAATTTGACCGTTTAAATTACCAGGAATAAACAAGGGTCCAAGTAGATGATTTCCCAAAATCCCTGCCCAAACGTTTAGTTTTACCGGATGTTGACTATGAGCTTCTCTAATTAAATGAGTATTGTATCGCCCCAAAATCTACAGTTATGTCGGTTATCCTCCCCATGAAGTGAAATAGTGCACTCGTCCGAAAAGAAAACAACATTGTACAAGAAATTCGGGTTTTCGATCAGACGCTTGGTCATAATTTCGCAAAACCCTTGCCTTCAATCCCAATCATCCTCATTCAAATCATGAAGTTATTTAATTTTGTACGGATGGAATTTGTACTTATGCAAAATTCTAAAAACGTTTTGCTAATACCGGAAGCTGCAGAGATTTGCTGGACAGACTGCGTGTTTGGTATAAGTTGGAAATGGCCAATGTAGCCACAGCTACCCCTTCATCATTTACAATTCCAATGGGACCTCTTTTGTTATTCATTACTGAGCCCGTCTCAACAAATTTTAAAATCAACTCCAATACGTATTTATGACGAACGTTACGTTCGGGATGGTTTTGGTTAAAAACCCTGGCAGCAGCAGCACAATTTTGATTTTGGTAATAAATACTTACCAGCTCAAAAGTTCTTGCAATGTGTATACCATAATTATCTTTTAAATTTTTAACAAATCATTAAAGTAATAACTTGACAAATAAATGTACAATGCTTCAAATGATCGAATAAAGGTCAGAACAGACAAACAAACTTGCTGTAAATATCAACAAAAAATAATGTAAAATAAATGAATGTTTACATTTAATCTTTTCCTCGTATTGTGTGTTATTACAGGGTGCGGCAGTGAAACAGGATGGTTAAAGAGCGTACTATAAAAGAACTCCTTTTCCATGCAGTAAAAACTAATTTAATAATCCGGTTTTACTACTAGGTCGCTTAGGTTTTCTGTTACATGAACAGGAATTGCAATAAATTTTTTTATTATGACGGTATAGTCCGTAAAAAGAGCTTTCAAATTATATACGACAACACCTATTTTCCCTATCTCAAATCTCAAGGTCATTGAATTGGCTTGTTTATGTTGAATGCATGCAAGCGCTAATTCACCTCAAAAAATTTCCTTCGCGAAACATAAATCTACCTGTTTTTTCTTATTGCAATAGTTTTGAAAATATCTAAGATATTCAAGATGGTTCGTTGTTTAACACAGTATCTTTCAGAATAAATAAATATTTAACACATAATTCTTTGATAGGACACTACGTATAACCTAAGGATGATTGGGAATGTTATTAACTAAATTAAAATTATTATATTATCAAAAGCAAATAAAATCCATGTCCAAACTGCACACTCTACAGGCACGAAACATCACGCCATCAATATTTTAACAGCACTTAATACAGCACAATGCAGATCATTTAACATAAGAATTTTAAACATTCGAAAAGAAATTATACAAATTGATAATCCCCTACTTAGCTATTAACTTTACAACTATTGCTTGAAATAAATACATACAATTTTTGAATATTAATCGAATTCCAAATAGAACTTAAAAGTTGAAAAAATAACACCATACCATAAATAGTAGCACAACCACAGCTATTAGATACCTACCCACGAAGTAATAAATATAAACAATCATTTGGTCAAGTGCTAGTTGAACTCGCTTACTAAGGGTTCCATACCACTTTTAATGTAGATGAATCAAAGTATATATTTTTCTAACATTCCAATTTCAGACAAACAAGGAATGACTGATTGTTTTATGTTTTCCTTAATATGTCTTAAACTAAGCGTTTTAAATTTATAAAAAATATGTACTTATATTTCTCACTCAGAGACTTTTTATTTTATCCGCTACATGATTGGCTTGATTTTTATAAAAGTATTTATTTAATTCTCTAATTTGGCCCCCAAAATTAACATTAGGGTTTTATTTTACTAATAAACTTTCAGTGAAGCCCTATATAATCTATTGTCATAATTTTAGGCTTAGATTGGAAGACAAACGGGAAAATGAGTCTAATTAAATAATAAATTATTAAATCTTTTAAACAAATTATTTTAAAAATGCATATAAAATATATTTTTCAAATTTTTAAATGGTGTAGTTTCTGAGATAAAGGGGGGAATGAGTCCATGTTTTATATTTTTGTTAATGTATTTTATACAAACGATTTTAAAAAATTGTAAAAAAATATTTCTCATAAGGAGCCCTTTTATTTGATATATTACATGATGCGTTTGAAAAAAAAATCCTTTTAGTTCTATATTTCCCTCCCCCTTCCCCCCAAATGAATATTGGGGTTTTCTACTATTTGTTCTAATAAAGCCCAAGAGAGGCTCTGTACCCCATCTGGCCATATATAATGAATCAAAGTTTGAATTGGTATTTCATACATCCTATTCACCAGATTTAGCATCTCCGAATTATTTTCTGTTCCCAAACTTGAAAAAAATGACTCAGTGGTCAAAGATTTTCCAACGATGAAGAAGTGATGTCGGCAGTTAATGGCTATTTTGAAGATCAAGACAGTCCTTATTATAAAAAGGGTATTGAACTTATTGAACATCACTGGGAAAAGTGTATAGAGCTGAAAGGAGATTATATTGAAAAATTATTTTTTCCAAAATTTTAGTGTTTTCTTTGTTGGGTCTGGTACTTCTAGGACTATAATAAAATGAAGAAGGTTACAATTTTAAATTTAAATTTATGAGTTAATTTTCATTAGTAACGGAGTCTGACCTAGTCCTTGACATATTTGGCAAAATATATAGAATGTTCTGTTCTCTTAGTGTGGTGATTTATTCGAAAAATCCACAAATGTGAAGTATAAAATGTCACAACTAAACTTCAGACAATATATACTTGCCTGTATTTGCCCACAAATAAGTGTTGTTTAAAGTTACTGACCAATTTTTTTCTTGCCTGATTAACTTGTGATAAACGACATTATTAATAATTTAAAGTGGAAGGATAAACTTGCAATCATCATACTTATAAAACAGTTAAATGTAAAAATTTTAGCTATAAATGTATGATTAATTGCCGTATAATGTAAATTACTTGAAATTGTTATAATCAAACTTATTAAGGCAAAGGACAAAAAATTGTCAATGTTAAATGTTACCTAATATTTAAAATACTAAATATCAAACAGATTTTGATGTATGTTCTTGAATTAAAATTATTTCCATAAGAAAACGAATTAAAAACACTAAAGCTACGTGTCCAAACAAAAAAGTTATAGTGATTGTAAGCAATTTTATTATTTACATGGATGAGAACCGCGTCTGAATTTATTATATACTCGACGTTTCGACTCCTGCTTTGGAGCTATTATCAAGAGACAAAAGTGAAACAGAGTATTTACAGTTAGCGGTAGGTTAGAAGGGGATGTCACGTGATGAAGGGGCTGTGTTGTGATTGGTTGGGTGTTGGTGGGCGTGTCTGCTTTGTTTAACCTGGCAATTACGGAGGTCCATGCTGTGGGAAGGCGAGAGCTGTCATCGCAGAGGGGTCTTTTCTCTATTTCTATAACTACGCGAATAGTAGATGCCCTAAGGGAGTTAAGAGATACGATAGTTCTACTGTCCTCGAAGTTGATAGAGTGTCCTGTTTGGATATGATGATGCGCGAGAGCTGAAGTCGGATCTTTTTTGCGAACTGACAAAGAATGTTCATATACTCGATGGTTGACGCGCCTATTTGTACGACCGATGTAGCTTTGTGGGCAATCGCGACATGGAATTTCGTAAACTCCTTGATTCTCGTTAGGTACTTTATCTTTAGGGTTCCCGGTTAAGTTGGCTATAGTTTGACTGGTGTTGAAGACTGTCTTTATTTGATGTCTGTGTAGAATCCGTGCTATTTTGTCAGTACTCACTAAGTGTAGTACTACACTTAGTGAGTACATCGAATATTCCGAAGAATATGAGTGAGACCTCATCGAAACGTCAAACTGTCTTTTCTAAGACAACTAAACAATACACATGAGAGTCCCGAGAACCTTCAATGACATCTCATACTCGTGAAAACATCCGCAGTAACATATATATATATATATATATATATATATATATATATATATATATATATATTTGTTTTTAAGTTTTCGAGGGCACTAAATGTTTTAGGTGGTTTCCGGGAATTCATCCGCGTAGTTGATAACTAGTTACTCGAATACTAAGTATTCTTAGTATTCGAGTAACTAGAAGCGAAAGCAGAAGGCTACGAGAATTATGCGAACCGACCTGAAGAGGGCAGATGTGACTCTGCCGAAACGTCGTCATTTTACCATCGATCCCGGCAGGGATCAGTTATCAACTACGCGGATGAATTCCCCGAAACCACCTAAATTATTAATATATATATATATATATATATATATATATATATATATATATATATATATATATATATATTTTCTTTGTTGTATCCAGTGTACATCCGTTTCTCGGTTTGTGCTCTGAAAAAAACATTTTACCTGACGTTTCGCCAAAATCTCATTTGGCATTTTTAAAAACTGAAAAATCTGTAGGCAGAATGAAAAAATTTATATAGTGGTTTTCTATCTATACCTTCGTTCGAGATCGTAACCTGTAACTTTTTTAACACACTATTTGCCATTTCGCTATATTATTTTAAAGAAAAGCTAAAAATGGAAACCATACGCTTTCTACCACTAATGTTTTCAATTTATTTTACATGGGAAGTGTAATTAAATTATTAGCAGAACATGTAATATCGTCTATTTTTAACCAACTTCAAAAAAAAGGTCGTTATGTATTTCTGGTAATGTTCTTATGTATTCTCATCGATTACAATAAAACAACCTGATCAATTTCAACTACATTTTGTAATATCATGAAAGGGTACCATATAATTGTAATTTTCTTAGTCTTGTAATTTACATATTTTTTAGAAAATTAGACAAAAGCGTTATGAGAAAACTGTCGTTCAATGTATCATCTACACTGATGTTTCTCAAACGGCTTAATCAATTGGGATATTTCAAATTGTAATCGATTAAAGTAGATTCAGCGGTGATTTCATACATTTTTTTAAAACGGTGGAATCCGTGGGTTTATAGAAAATTGGAAAAGTAAATTCAAAAAACCGGAAATCTCTAAGTTTAAATGTCAAATTCAAAAAATGCTTACATTGATCACACAAGGAGCTTATTAAATTTTGGTTTATTGGATTCTTTGTAAAAATAAATTACTAAAAAACAACTCATATAAATTATTAAAACTTTTAATACAAAACAGATACGATTGTGTAAAGCTATTGCTAAATTTATGTATAGTAATACACCTCTAATGAGTGTTCAAAATGATGAATAGAGTTAGCCACATATCTTTCAACTCGAATCGTGACCGCCTGTCTTATATAATGTCACGTTTGAAGAGCTGTTTGTCGATTCTTGAATACGCTAGTCTAGTCTAATAAATTATTCTCCATAGATAAGTATCCACCAGAATTGAACTATGAGCTCCAGCTGAAAAGAAAATTTGTATTAAATCCTCGTTGTTTGATGAAACGAAGTTCACTTACAATTTTGTTAATTAGGTCTTCCTTTTTTATAGGAATTTATGATGTACTTAAAGTTTGCGAATTATTTAGAGAAAAACAAAATTGCTTCTCTTATACGAGAACTGCCTTTTATATTTCGGGATTGGACAACACTAGTGTTGCAATCTGACAACTGACAGCTCTATCGTAAAGTTTGACATTTTTGAGGTTATACGTACTCAGAACGTTTTGACATACGAGCGCTATGTGTTGTTTACAGTAACTTAAAGGATTCATCTCGGCCAAAAAAAATGGAATTAAATCGTGAACATTTTCGTGCGATTATTTTTTACAACTTTCGACGTGGATTAAGTCAGCAAGAGTGCATGGATGAACTTAATTTAATTTTTGGCGATGAAACTCCATCAAGGACCACTGTTTATCGATGGTATGGTGAATTCAATCGAGGTCGTAGTTCATTCCAAGACTAATGTCGTGAAGGTCGTCCAAAAACAGTTGTTGTTCCGGAAACCATTGATGCTGTGCGCGAACTGTAATTGCAAGATCGTCATGTGACATATCGTGAGATTGAGTCAACCTTACACATTAGTGGGACCAGCATAAACATTTGAATGTCAAAAAAATTTGGTCACGTTGGATCCCACACAATTTATCAATCGTTCAAAAAAAGGCTCGTGTCGATTGGTCGAAAGAAAAGCTCAAAAAATACGATCGCGGTGCTTGAAAACCCGTTTATGACATAGTGACAGGTGATGAATCGTAGATTTACGCGTATGAGCCCGAAAGTAAACAGCAGTCGACTGTATGGGTGTTTCAAGATGAGCCGAATCCAACAAAAGTTGTTCGCGCACGAAACACTTCCAAGTAAATGATCGCCTGTTTTTTCGGATAAACTAGACATGTCGCAACCGAACCACTAGTACAACGCAGAACAGTCAATTCTGAGTAGTACAAAACCATTTGTTTGCCAGTTGTCTTCCAAGAAATGAGGAAAACCTATCGCCGAAGACGGATCACTCTTCACCACGACAATGCGAGCTCTCACACATCGGCTCAAACAACTGCATTTTTGACCACTCAAAACATCGATTTGATGAGTCATCCGCCGTATAGTCCTGAGTTGCCACCAAATGACTTCTTTTTATTCCCGTACGTAAAAAACAAACTGAGAGGTCAACGTTTTTCGACACCTGAAGAAGCGGTTGCGGCGTTCAGAATGCATGTTTTGGAGATACCTTAATCAGAGTGGAAAAAGTGCTTCGACAATTGGTTCAAACGCATGCAAAAGTGTATAGATCTTCATGGGGAATATTTTGAAAAACAATAAAGCGAGTTTCGATGATTAATATTTGTTTTTGTTCTCTAATTCCGAAAAATAAAAGGCAGCCCTCGTACATATTGTCAAATATTTTAATTTTACACCTTAGAATTGTGCCCTTTTTTATCGCAGTTTCTTAACCACTGACAACGGGATCTGACCTAGACCCCGAAACGTTTGGAATATACAGTAATTTTCGAAACTGTTGTTATTTTCCAAGAAGTACTTAAACGTTGAAAAATATGCCACAAATATCATTCAGAAAACAACCACAAGTGAAAATTGAAACAAAAAAATTAATATTATTACGGTGTTTAAATTGTGTAGCTCGAAGTCGAGCAATACAAAAATACTGTCAATAGTGGAAATCCAGATTTTCAGACTTTAAATATTCGTATTTTATTCAATTTTAATGAGCCGCTCAGTTTGGGACAACCTGTATATGTGTGTAATGGATTTTGCGAAATTTCACTGGTTTTTAACAATAACATGGTTTCGTTTTAAAGGTACTGGTCTCAAGAGGACTTTTGTCTAGACCTGACGAAATCTGACCAGTCGTGATAATTTCTAACAAATAATTCTAATAATGTAATTAGTAAATTTTTTCTTTCAATTCAAATTATACCGGAAACACAAATTTATAACTAGTCAGTTTCACATCATAGAAAGAACTAAAACTCGCCGGTGGCCTATTAAGAAATTGCATTGAGAAATGCGAATCAATTGAATCAATTCAAATGCCCCGAAATATTACAAAACGTATCCTAATGATAGCTTTATTATTTTGCGAAGCCAAAGATTTACATTTGTTGCATTCAATGACTTAATGTTACATAAACCGCATTTTTTTCGCCATTCCTATCAATTAATTACATTTTCTAAAATTTCAACACGAAGATACATCCAGTAATTATTATTTAATGCAGATCATGTTTGACTAAGCAAATGAGTGTCAAAAACTCAATATATATATATATATATATATATATATATATATATATATATATATATATATATATATATGCTTAAAATAGAACTTGTATGTTAATGAATATGCTATGGGAAAATAAGAATATTTGTACAAGAGATTTTGCATAAACTTTAGCGGCCTTGATAGAAAAGACCTCTCATATTCAAACAGTAATATAAAAAAAGTTGATATTCATATGTCAACTATATGACACTATTAAAAGGAATAAACTATATCAGCCATTCAAACAATTAGGAGACCATAAAAAGCTTAGAAAGCTATTAGAAATGACGACCAGAAAAACAGAAAACAAAGTTGTTATCAATGGGACTCTGTCCCAGGAATGTTCAATACAGAATGGGTTGCGACAAGGAGACCCACTGTCTACAGTTTTGTTTAACCTAGTACAAGAAGTCATGTTTAGGGAAAGTGGTATTAACTCTACTGTCTTCATATATCGCTCCAAGCACCAATGATTAGCTTATGCTGATGACATTGTGCTGATGGCGGAATCCAAAGATGAAATCGCAAGGACGTTCAAAGTGTTTAAAGCAAAAGTCAGAGAATACGGCTTTATAGAAAATGAAAATAAGTCTAAATATATGGTCATTAAGGACAGCTCCACAAGTAATATAGTTATTAACGCTGATGGGAACAGGACATACATATTAGAAAAAGTAGATCATTTTGAATACCTAGGTGTAACAATAACGTAATAGAAATGAAGAGGAAGAAATAGAAAAACGACTAGCTAGAGAAAGCAAGGCCGCAGGAACCTTTTCAACGGTTTTAAGAGCTGCAAATATATCACGAGAAACAAAACTAAGGATGAATCAAACAATAATAAGACCTTGCGTGCGAGAGTTGGACAATGACGAAGAAAACGGAAAGTAAACTAGGAATTTGGGAACGTAAAATATTAAGAAACATCTTTAGAGGAACTAAGGACCAGAACAAAAAAGGAAATTGAGGAATTATACAAATTATACCCTTTCTGTTTTCGGAAGTGATCCCAGTGGCATTCATTTTCGTTTATCGTTACTCCGTAATAACGCATTTCAAGTACTTGGTCTCCGAGAGGACGATGTTACAAATGTTGGCTGCAGGTACACATCTTGGAACAACAAATGTTGATTTTCAAATGGAGCAATATATCTACAAACGTAGAAGTGATAGAGATTGTTGCTATAGAACAACCAGGCGAGGTGTTATTTCTTCACGTTCTTATGGACAACGTGCTGTCCTGCAATTTGGTACACACACTGCCGCCATCTTATTGTAACTGATCCAGCATTTGACCATCAACCAATAAATGAAGCGTCATATGTTAACATTCCAGCTATTGCTCTTTGCAACACTGATTCCCCTTTGAGATTTGTGGATATTGGTATCCCTGGAAATAACAAGTCATCACATAGCATTGGTCTCTTATGGTGGCTTTTGGCTCGTCAGGTTCTCCGCTTAAGAGGTCTTATTCCTAGAGACACCAAGTGCGATGTTGTTGTGGATCTCTTCTTCTACAGAGAACCTGAAGAGGCTGAACAAGAAGAACAAGCAGCCAAGGAATCTGTAACAGCTGTTGTAAAACCGGCTGAAATACCGGCACCTTTAGATGCCCCAGATCTTGACTGGAATACAACAGAAACTACTGACTTGGCAGCAGAACCAGCACCTGCTGTGGCGACTGAGGTGGCTCAAGAACAGTGGAGCAAGCTGCACAAAGTGCTCCTGCCGCAAATTGGGGAAGTTCACCTGATTGGCATTGATTTGAGATAAAATGAAATTGATGTTTTGTATCAATAAATATGTCAAGTATTGTTCTGGATGTGAGATTTCAAAGAGCTAGATGGTTAGGACACATTGGAAGAATGCTCGAAAAACGATGGGATGTTTGGAAGTGAGGGAGTAAAAAGAAGAAGAGGAAGGCCTAGGAAAAATGGCTAGAAGAAGTGGTAAATGATCTCGAGAAACTGGGAATCAGGGACTTGAAGAAGTAGGCGTTGAACCGAAATAAGTGGAAAAGAAGAGTAAAAGATCTCATAATCAAGGACCACTAGGCCTGTTGAGCTTATATATATATATATATATATATATATATATATATATATATATATATATATATACAGATATATATACATATATACATATATATATACACACAGTAAGGACGCGTGGGTTGAACCAAATTCATGTAAAATTCAGGTGTTGGTTTTTTGAAAAAACGCTCGGACAGGTAGTTTTTTTTTTAACTGCGGTTTTTGTGATGATAAACTAATTTATACAGGGTCGGCCAGAAACAAAATTGCGACCATCAACTTCATTTTTTCAATTGGAAACATTTGTTTTTAATTTTATTTTTGAATTCTGCATTGATTTCTAAGTATTTTTCATGTACAATGTCCTATGCCGAAAATTAACAGTTAATAAAAAATTACATTTATTTCAAAATTGAAGAAAAGAAACATCAACATACCAAATTAAATGTTCAAATTGTGGACCAATAACTTCCTGACAATACCTAAGATGGTTTTCAAATTCTCGTAACACTTTTTTTAGCGTTTGTGGCAGGATTCGTTGTATTTCGGCCCTAATTCTATTCTTTAATTCCTCGATATTTTCCGGCTTATTGAAGTAGACTTTCGATTTCACGTTACCCCAAAGAACAAAATCTAACGGGCTTAGAACTGGAGACCTAGCTGGCCATTCGATATTACCTCTCCTTCTGATCATTTGGGAAAATATTGTCAATATAATCTCGCACTGTTCGCGAATAGTGCGGGGGCGCTCCCATCCTGTTGAAAGCTTACCCAATCTGCCAGTATATTAGGGTTTTCACCATTCGGGTAAAGTTCTGTTAAACAAGGTATTATGTCATTTTGTAATAGGTCTAAATACTTTTCCGAGTTAAGTGTTTCCTCAATAAAAAATCCATCATCAAAATTTCTATTCGCTGCTTTTCAGTTAAACGCGCCATACTTTGAAACTTAACTTTGCAACTGCACCTGCCAACTACTTATTTGAAGTAAAATTATAGTGCAGTTGCTATGGAAATAAACAAGTGTTAAAAACTCCAGCATTAAAAAAAGGGTTTCCATTCATCCGACTAAAATACCGTCAACAATCATAAAAACCAGACGTAAATAAATAGATTCAAACCAACAAACACCTTATTTTTACCGTTGTTTTCTCAATTTTAGAAAGAAATGTAATTTTTATAATAACTGTTAATTTTCGGTATAGAACATTGTACATGAAAAATACTTAGAATTCAATGCAAAATTCTAAAATAAAATAAAAAAACTAATGTTTCCATTTGAAAAAATGAAGTTGATGGTTGCAATTTATTTCTTATAAATTTTAAATGAATATGTTCCAACCCACGCGTCCTCACTGTATTCATGTTAGTTTGTACGAAAATTGTCCTCTTATTCTGTTGGATAATAAATCTATTCTATTCTGTTCTAAAACAATTTATATACGAATACTCAATTGTTTGGATTTTTTGAAATATTCACTATTCTATCTCTGAAAATTACGTAATTAATGGTAGAGTACTAAAAGACAATGATCGATGTAAATGAGAAATAAACGTTCACAGTTTCAAGCATACGAAAACAATTACTTACAAACATGGAAGTAAAAGCTTGATTGTTTAAAGGTCAGGGATACCTCTTAGGTTTTATTTTGAATTTGTATGAAACATCTTCGCTTTTAAATGGCGAAATGCTTTTTTTGTCGGGCTCTTACGTTTGTAAAGATAATTTAGAGATAAGTACTTCCTTTTTAGCTGCTTCTCTCAGAAATTCTTTTATTTGTTCAAGGTAACCGTATTTATGTGCTATAAATTTGAAAATGTGTACAAAGATGAAGTCATCACATTAGAGATACTGTAATATTGACAATTGTAATAAAACAAAATTTGAAAATCAATATTTCGGCTTTATTGTATGAGTAGACTCGATTGAATTTGTATGGATTTAAAACTAATTTAGCTTTGAAGACGCGAGATGTCGGTCTTACATCTCGCATCTAGGATTTTCGAGAGAATTAGCACACAGAGGTTCCGAATCTGGAGCCGTTCCGTGTAATTGCTGTTCTCTCTTAACTCCTAGGACAGAATGTCGCGATAAAATTTTCAGGTAACTTCACCTGTCATAGATATTGAATACTCTCTTCGAGGTGTCATTCCTTTGTACGCAAGACAATATATATATATATATATATATATATATATATATATATATATATATATATATATATATATAACATATATTGTTTCTGGTTAGGGAACCTTCATCAGTTGCGCTTCCCACAACTGAATGTCCTCTCGAGCACTCCTTTATGTATTTGATATATTTCGTTAAATTTGAAGACGCGAGATGTAAGACCGACATCTAGGATTTTCGAGAGAATTAGCACACAGAGGTTCCGAATCTGGAATGACACCTCGAAGAGAGAATTCAATATCTCTGACAGGTGAAGTAACCTGAAAATTGTATCGTAACATTCTGTCCTAGGGGTTAAGGGAGAACAGCAATTACACGGAACGGCTCCAGATTCGGAACTTCTGTGTGCTAATTCTCTCGAAAATCCTAGATGTCGGTCTTACATCTCGCGTCTTCAAATTTTACGAAATGTATCAAATACATAAAGAAGTGTTCGAGAAGACATTCAATTGTGGGAAGCGCAACCGATGAAGGTTCCCTAACCAGAAACAATATATGTTATATATATTGCCTTGCGTACAAACGAATGACACCTCAAAGAGAGTACTAATTTAGCTTGTCAAAAATTAAAATAATTTGGATACAATAGACATCTTGTCAAATATTTGGTATAATTTGATAGAATTTATGATGCTATATAATAATTATCATCAAAAATGGTCTTCCTATTTATCACATTCTTCTTATAGTATTACTAGCAACCCGTCCCAGCGTCGCAGGGGTTTTAACAGAAAATATAAAATAGCAGCTTTCGGTAAAATTGCTTGGGTAGCTTTTGAGTGGAATCGTAACAAACAAAATTATCTTTACTCGTTATACATAATATTAATTTAGATTATTTTTTGAGTGGCAATTATTTATGAGGCAAACAAAACAACATTTGGATTAGTTTCTAAGTACATATATCTTTGTATACGACATTAATAACCTGATCAAGTGTAAAACGAACAACGTGATAGGGCAACATACTATTCCCAAAAAAATTATCCAAGCCCACCAAAAAAATTAGTCCACACCCGGCTACGGCAATTCTGAGGATATCATGTGACTTCTTGGTATAAAAACAGTTTCACCAGTTGCGTTGCCAGTTAATATCATACATTCGATAAAACAAAATTAACTACTTTGAATCTTGTACCGTTCCATAGTTTCAAATTTCTGAGTAATATAATAGGAGCACCTACTTTTAATATTAATTTGAAACCAATTTAGTGTCTTAGTGGATATGTTACTAATATCGGGATAAAATTGTCCAATAATTTCTTCCACATTTTGTACCAAAACACAAATATTGTTAAAATTTACATAGACATTTCCTGCTTGAAATTCACCATTTCCTATCTGGAGCAAGTCGTTAGAAAATTGTCAATTATCTTCGCTAAACGATAAAATAAAGTCCACATTTCGTTATATGTGACAAAGATGCGATCTATTGAGCGATGCACTGACTTCATCTGCTCTCGTTCCCTTAGTTATAACTGGCAAAATTTGGAGGACTGTTCCGCAGATCTCGCATTGTCGTGTCTAGTGCCTCAACTGAAGCTTTATGAGATATAGTAGTCTCATCCCAAAAAATCAAACTGCATCCCACATTAATTTTCCGGCACTACTCTGTTTAGAAATATTGAAAATGCTAATGACGTCATCACTACATATTTTTTTAATGTCAGTTTGAATGTGGAATTTCCACTTTCCAAAAGTGTGGCTGCTATGCCGGACGAATTTTTCTGATAGATCGTACTGTTGCTAATAATAAATTTATTAAAAATGTTTTATCTGTGCCTCCCGGGGCATTAGTACCTTCATTACTATTATTATTTGAAGACAATATTAGGTGATAAATTTTTTTTCTGTTCAGCATTCAAGCGACATTCATCTTGAATGACTTGTAAACGTCTCAAATGATTCTGGCTAGTTTCTCCTTAATACTCTGTATGTAAAACTTTTATAGATTTTCCTCACAGAGATTCCACTTGTTTATTCAATTCAAATAAAGCTGATAAAATAGTTGAGTCAAAATTATTTACTGGCATAGGTTATACCTTGAAAAGTACGTAGACTACTGAAAGAAGTAGTGCCTTTTACTACGTGGAGTAACATGTACGGCTCACACACATGGCGCGGGGTCACGCGGAGCCCGCCCGACCCGGTCGAATCACGGCGACAGGAAATTAATTTCGTTGCGTGTTACATATTTTGATTTTGCTATATCTTCTAAGGTATTTATTTAATTTGCATGCCGTAGAAGGAAAAAACATTCTTCATGAAATGCTCAAACCAACTAACGTATTTAAAATAATACGGAAAATAAGAAAACTTTTTTTATATTGTGTTTATATTATATTTTCAAGGCACACAGAAACATTGGAGAGATCACATACCGTCACCTAAAGAGAAAATTCACCTCGAAGATCAGGGTGTATATGAGATACCGTGCAAGGACTACAATCTCGCGTACGTCGGCCAAACGAACAGAAAAGCAAGTGCCCGGAGAGAAGAACACACAAACGCAGTAAAACAAAAAACAACGACGTCTGCATTATTACAACACCATCTAAATACCGGTCATCAAATAGATTTCGACAAGATGAAAATGTTTGCAAAAAGCGAAAATTATAAAACAAGGGTCGTCAGGGAATCTATTGAAATAGAAAAACGCAAAACAAACCTTAATAAACGGGACTATGCGCAACGCTTCCCACCAATTTGGAGAGCTGCACTAACAGACCGCTATATTAAAATAAAATCTCCAGAAAAAAGAACAAATAACGCGATTACTCTTCCTGGACCCAACAATATCACAATTACAAGCGGACCCATAATCCGTCAAAGGGCAAGAGCTCTGATTGGGCAGAGCGAACAAGACCGCCCCCCCCCCGGTTAATAGCATAAAAGCAAAGACGCAAAGTAGCAGCAGATCAATTTGTACTACGCTTAGTGAGTGACAACATCAGTAATCCCGAAGTCACAAGTCACAAAGGCTATAATTTATTGTCCAAACATTTCAGTAATCTTAAAACAAAAACCCCTAATGACAAAAAAAGTAACATCATATATGAAATTCCATGCAATAACTATGAAGTCACATATATTGGGCAAACATCTCAGTATCTAGAAAACAGATTAAAAGGTCATCAATATGATTAAAAAAATAAAACTAACTAACCACGAAACATCAAAAAATCATAAATTTCAATATAAAACACAAAAATCCTTACAACAGAAACTAATTAAAAAAAGAGAGTTTTTAGAAATGATCAATATTCACAAATCAGTACTGCAATAAACGACAAAAAAGACATAAATAAATTATGTAAAATCGATACCTCCATTATTTAACTTAGCCTATACCAATGGATATTAATACGGTCTGACCTGAAAGCAAACCACACTGTATGGGGTACATACGAAAAGAAAAAGCTCAATAAAAAATCATTGTACAAAGTCCAAATATATAACCACACTTAAAACTGAAATAAATTGACATTTGCAAGTAAAAATTTACTATAACCCGGAAGTCATCCCTCAACTCTTTTAAAAGAATAAACAGGTCAGTTTGGATTAGTTTCTATCATTATCTCTGAAAGGACACACCATGTTAGTTAGTGTTGTGTCAAGTTGGAAAAAAAATGTAAAACGTTTAACAGAAAAAATTGTGACTTTACCAAGTACTAACGCTGTAGGTTATTAGTCTATAATTTCTTAAATACATCAATAATGGTAATAATTTTAGAATAGATTTGAAAAAGGCCAAAAAACATGGCCGAAACGTCATCATTAAAACATATGAAATAAACACAGTCTTGTCATTTGTAACGACTAAATATCAAGAAAATATACAATCAACTAATTTATATATATATATATATATATATATATATATATATATATACAGGGTGTTCCTAAATTGGAGGTACAAACGAAAACGTGAGATTCCTTGAATAGTTTTAGGAAGAAAAAGTCCCATAAACATGGGTCCGCAAACGTTTCGTTTTCAAGATACAGAGTGTTAAAGTTTCAATTTTTTTCAAGTTTTTTTCTCATAGTATCTGTACTTCACAAGATATTCAAATGAAATTTGGCATAGATATTACAATTAAGAGTTTACACCTCGTGACATGCCAATTTCGATTGCAAATCTATAGGGTGATATTTTTTCGGGAACACTGTACACTGTTGTCCTTCAGAACTTTTTTTTGGTGAGGCACTGGTACTTTCAAAAATTGTAAAGAAAAGCTTTGTTGTTATAGCAAACTTTATGTTCTCTTGTAGTTTTGTGGTATCTACTACCGATTTCGAGAAAAAAATTTTAAATTATTAAACTAGCAATGATTCTTAAAGATTCGATAAACTGGTATAATCATCAAAAAAAATGTATTACTGCAAGAAATGTACAACTCAAAAATTAATCATAATAAAAAACTAAATAACAACAAAGGAACTAAACTACAGCAATTGTTGAAAATGTCCTCCCCCAACCCTTATACAAGCTTCTGTTCTTCTCATAGACGATCGAACTCTTTCAAACACTCCTGGAGTATTCCTAATTGTATCAAACGCGCCTATTATACGATTTCTCAGTTCGTCTATGGTATTTACTGGCGTTATGTACACTAGAGATTTCAGATGGCCCCATAGAATGAAATCTAAACTATTTAAATCTGGGGATCTGGCGGGCCATGGCTGATGTCCACCTCGTCCAATCCACCTGTTTAGATAATTTTCGTTCAAATACTCCCTAGACAAAAGTGAAAAATGAGCAGGAGCACCGTCGTGCATGAACCAAATTTCACGTCGCATCATAAGAGGTATATCATCCAATAACAAGGACAAATCGTTCTCTAAAAAATGTCTGTAAGATTGACTATAGTAAGTCGCCCTGGCAAGAAGAAAGGACCAATCAAATAATCGCCAATATTACCACCCCACACATTTAATGAAAATTCCTCTTGAAAATAAGCTTCTGCAATTTAATGTGGATTCTCCTCAGCCCATATGTGTTCATTATGAAAATTTATGATTGAGTCCTTGAGAAACAGGCTTCATCAGTGAATAGGATTTGGCAATCAAAATGAGGATTGTTCAGTAGTCTGTTGAGGTTCCACTGACAAAAAATAATTCTTGGATGACAATCTCGAGACAAGAGCGCCTGCACCCCCTGAATGTGATAAGGATAGAGCAAAGAATCCCGCAAAATCCGCCAAACAACTTGATAACTTGTATTTAAGGTAACACTAATTTTTCTTGTACTGGTTCCTGGATGTTCTTCTATTTCGTTCAGCTCTTCGAGTTGTGGTGTTCTCACACTTCGTGGTCTACCTGCATTAATATTTTTCGCAGAAAAAGATCCAGTTTCTGAAAGACGCCTGTGAATATTAGAGAACATCCGATGACCAGGTATCACTCTATTGGGATAGCGTTCCATGTAAAGACGCTTAGCTTCTCTTGAATTACCATTTGCAAGACCATACACGAAATGCATGTCAGCCATTTCGGAATTCGTAAAATTCGGCATGTTTTGATATTAAAATGCAACCATCTTTAATTTTCAAAACACAGGAGTTTAATTTGATGTGTCAAAACTAACAATAAATTTATTCATTCACCACAGCCTACTAGGTAGGTAACTAGATTTCTATGACAATTCGGAATTTTCTGAGGATTTCAAGAGAATCATTCAAAAATTTTTTCTCGAAACCGGTAGTAGATACGACAAAACTACAAGAGAACATAAAGTTTGGTATAACAACAAAGCTTTTTTTACAATTTTTGAAAGTACCAGTGGCTCTTCAAAAAAGTTCTGAAGGACAACAGTGGACAATGTTCCCGAAAAAATATCACCCTGTAGATTTGCAATCGAAATTGGCATGTCACAAGGTGTAAACTCTTAATTGTAATATCTATGCCAACTTTCATTTGAATATCTTGTGAAGTGCAGATACTATGAGAAAAAAACTTTAAAAAAATTGAAACTTTAACACTCTGTATCTTGAAAACGAAACGTTTGCGGACCCATGTTTATGGGACTTTTTCTTCCTAAAATTATTCAATGAATCTCCCTTTTTCGTTTGTACCTCCAATTTAGGAACACCCTGTATATATATATATATATATATATATATATATATATATATAAATTATTCTAATTTTTTATTTAATAATTTCTCGGCTCCAATTCCGATCCTGTTTTCAATGGCACCACATTAAATTCTGAAAATAACTCTTTCAAATTCTTCCACTTTGAAAGAAGCTTTTTTATTTCACATGATATTTACAATTTTTTTGTGCTACTCTATATATATGAAATTATAAAAATACAAACTATGAATTTACTTTGTTGCACATATGTTACTTCTTTCTTTAAAAATTACCCACTATATATCACAAAAACAAAACAAACCAATTTGTTTTCAACTGATCATCAACCGTGTTCTTCCAGATAATCAAAATACAACGTAGTTTAAATTAACACAACTTTATCTCTTAACATATAGAACATATTGCGCTACTAATATATTGTTTCGGTAATTAAATCGAGCCTATAATTGTTATTTATTGATAAATAGCATTCAGGCGATAAGTTCGAAATATTTAGTATTCCACGGCAAACGGGCATAGCTTGATAAATTTTAATACAATAGTGTCACACTCAAGTGGTAGAATGTTAACTAAAAACGAGGTTTTATGTGAATTTTCGATACTCAAATTTAGTGTAATTAGAACAAGGTGGAGTGCATGATGTAATTGTAACGGTGTATTATTTAATTATAAGTGCAAATAACTATTACAAATCGTAAGTATGCATTATAAGTTTCATATGAATATTGTAAAGATTAGGTTACTTATCTAAATACAACAGAATTAATTATTTTGATAATGATTTGCAATTTACAAATCATTGGAAAAATATTTATGTAATTTACCTACTGAGTCACACGCCATAAATATTACATTCATTATAAAGAAGAAAACAGATGTCACAATGACGCACGAAATCCAAATTTGTAAATTTTCAAAAGACAAAGCAAAGGAATACAACAGCCGATAACTAAGCTTAAAAATATAGTGAACAGATTCAAAGGTTTCCATAAATTTGTTATAAGTAAAACTTTTAGCTGTCTTCTAAATAACACCACAATTGGATTAAAAAAGCTGTATATTGAAAGAAAATACCAAACGTTTCAAAGTCGATTCTGACTTCGTTGTGAATGGCTTCAAAATATGTATTGAAAATGTAAATTGCAAATTGAAAGTTTGATTTATGACATTTAAGTTGACATAAAATTTTTGTTGTTTTTAAATATACAAGTAGCACAAAAAATTCTAAACATCATGTATTAAGTTAAACAGCATTCAAATTGGAAGAATTTGAAAGAGTTCTCTTTAGAATCTATAAGTGGCGTTCCTAGGTACGACTTTGTTATAAGATAGCGCATTCGCCAAAAACGCGATCAAAGAATTCTGTTGTTTCAGTGATCCCATTAACGTCATAAGGGAAAACCTAGGAAAAACCTTATGAACTAACTGGGTTGTTCAAAACGAGACGACCATTAATAATTTCTTCCTTAATTGTCGGTAACCAGATACGATTGAATTCTACAGAAGTAGAAGCGATACAATCGTCTTCATTCAAAAGAATTAAGGCAGACTCTTTTATTTTTCGTTTTGTGTTATGTTGTTCTTTGTGAAGTATAGTTGAATTCTCAAATTGTATTTTATGGCCTAGGTCCCAAGCATGTTCACAAATTTTTGATTTTTCAAATTGTCATTTCTTTATGTAATTCTTGTGTTCATTTATTCGTACGGTTAATGGTCTCGATGCTTCTGCAATATAAAATTTAAAGCATTAGCAAGGAATTTTATATATGAAGTTTTTTGAGTTCTGGGTTTTATTTGTTGGTTTTGTTTTCGATATTAAAGATTTCAGTGTATTTCTTGTTTGGAATGTTGTTTTAACATTAAATCTGTTGCCCACTCTTTTCAATCTTTCTAACAGAGCCTGTACGTATGGTATAGTTATAACTGTAATGTGGTTGTCTTGAGTAGCAGTGTTAATAAGAGTTGTGGGTTGTTTCGGAAGGTTTGTTCTTTGTTCAAGTCTGTTTAACTCTTTGTTGATAAATTTTGTGTGGTAACTGTTTCCAGTGAGAACATTTTTTATAATTATTTTTTCTTTGTTGAATTTATATTATCAGAACAGTTAGTCTTTGCTCTATCATATAATGATTTAATAATACCTTTCTTTACTGTATTCGGATGATTTGAATTGAAATTTAGGTATCTGTTTGTATGAGATGGTTTTCTATAAACTTCTGTTTCGAATGAAGATTCTGTTTTTGATATTAATATGTTTAGAAAAGACAGTTTGTTATTTTGTTCAATTTCCAGGGTGAATTTGATAGTTGGTTCTTTGTTGTTTATGTCAATTAAAAATTTATCTAATTCTTTAAGACTGTGTTCCCAAATTACGAAAATGTCGTCAAGGTAACGCCACCAAATTAAAGGTTTATTTTCTTTTGATAAAATTACTTGTTGTTCATATTTTTCCATAAATATGTTACTTAATGCTGGTAAGAGACAAGAACCCATGACCATGCCAAAATCTTGTTGGTAATAGTCATCGTTTAATTGAAAGTATGTAGTTTTGGTACAATATGTTCCATTATTGTTTCAACTGATAACTGAGTTCGTTGGTTTAATGAAGAGTCCCGTTCGAGTAGTTGTTTGTAAAGGCATTTTTGTATTCTATATGAAAAAGTTTTTCCATGAAATGTTCACTTTTAGACCAGTGCTTTTAATACCTTGAATGTTATAAACAGGGCCAAATTTACATAAGAGCACTTTGGGCACTGGCCTAGAAGCCCCCACCAATTTGTGGTCCCCATCAACTGTAATTCAAACTTAAACAATATATACAGGGTGGGCCAATAGTGTGTGGACGGAAGATAGTGGCTAAACGGATATACAGTGAAGACGCTTGGGTTAGAACAAATTCATTTAAAATTCAGGTGTTGGTTTTTCGGAAAAACGCTCAGACACGTCGGTTTTTTTTTCGACTGCGATTTTTGTGATAATAAACTCATTTATACAGGGTGGGCCAGAAATAAATTGCGACCATCAACTTCATTTTTTCAAATGGAGACATTTGTTTTTTATTTTATTTTTGAATTCTGCATTGAATATATACCTATACCAAAAATTAAAAGTTATTAAAAAAATTACATTTCTTTCTAAAATTGGGAAAACAACCGTAAAAAATAAGGTGTTTGTTGGATTATTTACGTCTGGTTTTTATGATTGTTGGCGGTATTTTAGTCGCATGAATCGAAACCCTTTTTGTTTAAACTGGAGTTTTTAACACTTATTTATTTCCATAGAAATTGTATATAATTTTACTTCAAATAAGTAATTGTCAAGTGTACTTGTAAAGTTCCGAAGTATGGCGCGTTTAACTGAAAAGCAGCGAATAGAAATTTTGACGACGGTAGGATATGGCGACAAAACTCGAACACAAGCTGAAGTTTGCGAATTTGATAAGAAGTACCCGGAGCGGTCTATTACACGATAGGTAGTTAGTAAAATAGAAAAAAGGTTCTGGTATTTGGTCACGTAAGAGACAATTGCAAAACCAAACACCTTCCAGAAGATACACAGTAAAATGTTTTGCTCTATTTACAAGAAAATCCTCACAAATCCACTAGACAAATAGCCGCAGAACAGTCAATAGGTAAATCTTCTGTTCTAAAATGCTTACATAAAAATAAATGGCACCCATACAAAATTCATTTAGTTGAGGAACTTACTGAAGATGATTTGGACCGGAGAGTAAAATTTTGGGAAATAATGATTATTTTTAGCTTTTATTACCTACATTATTAACATCAATATTGTCTTAATTTTAAATAAAACTGTTTAACTTAAAAATCGTATTTACTTGATTTATTTGAAAAACTGAATGTTACAAATCATAGAAAACATATGATATTACTTCTGGATCTTCCTTAATACAATACAGTTTAAACAAACTATACAAATCGGTAAAGTGTTTTGGAGAAATAAATATATGTGTTTACTCATAAATTTCAAGCCTTTACGAGTACAATTCTTTTCTGAAATTTGAAATTTCAATAATCTGGATGTACATTCTATTAATGTTTAATTAGGTAACATACATGCCGAATTGATAACCTCCTCCTTTTTGAAAGTCTGTTAAAAATGGTAGGTACATGTTGACTAGACTATGTAGGTATTAGAAAATCTGAAAAACATAGAATTTTCAAGTTTTATTTTGTTATAAATCAACAAATTTTAACATGGGGTACCTACATTTTTGCAAAATAAGCCTCTAATCCTCATTTTACTTGATTTTGCTATTTTGTTCGAACCATACTGACTTTGAACCCAGACATGTTGTTACCTTGTTATTCAGCCGGATGTCCATAAATATCTGGCTATTTAATTATTTGTCAATATTCGAATATCGAACAAGTGCATTCAAGGACGTTTCAAATTATAAATAAATGAACAACCAATACTATTTCGTAATTGTTAGTATTATAAGTATGAAATTAAATCAATAATGGACACCCATCAAGTGAAAACTGAATCGTGATAATCGTTGTCTTTCATCCAAATGAACGCAATTGACATAACATTACCATTAACTGATATATATTGCATACGTAATTGGCTGTAGGAGAAAGTCAACGTTATAAATTCAATAGACAATTATTACATATTTTATTCACCTTTACATATCATAGTGTAATCGTAAATGAGTAATTTAAATCAATTAAATAATCGTTTTCTTAGTAAATTTATTATTATTACTTATACAGTTAAAATAAGAATTGTAAATTTTCTGTTGTACGAAGGCTGCCTTTTATATTTCGGGATTGGACAACCCTAGTGTTGCAATCTGACAACTGACCGCTCTATCGTAAAGTTTGACATTTTTGAGATTATACGTACTCAGAACGTTTTGACATACGAGCGCTATGTGGTGTTTACAGTCACTTAAAGGATTCATCTCGGCCGAAAAATGGAATTAAATCGTGAACATTTTCGTGCTATTATTTTTTACAACTTTCGACGTGGATTAAGTCAGCCAGAGTGCATGGATGAACTTAATTTAATCCTTGGCGATGAGACTCCATCAAGGACCACTATTTATCGATGGTATGGTGAATTCAATCGAGGTCGTAGTTCACTCCAAGACGAATTTCGTGAAGGTCGTCCAAAATCAGTTGTTGTTCCGGAAACCATTGATGCTGTCCGCGAACTGATATTGCAAGATCGTCATGTGACCTATCGTGGGAATGAGTCTACCTTACACATTAATGGGACCAGCATACATTCAATATTGCATAAACATTTGAATGTTAAAAAAATTGTTCGCGTTGGATCCCACACAATTTGTCAATCGTTCAAAAAAAGGCTCGTATGGATTGGTCGAAAGAAAAGCTAAAAAAATACGATCGCGTTGCTTCAAAACACGTTTATGAGATAGTGACAGTTGATGAATCGTGGATTTACGCGTATGAGCCCGAAAGTAAACACCAGTCGACTGTATGGGTGTTTCAAGATGAGCCGAATCCAACAAAAGTTGTTGGCGCATGAAGCACTTCCAAGCAAATGATCGCCTATTTTTTCGGAAAAACTGGACATCTCGCAACCGTACCACTAAAACAACGCAGAACAGTCAATTCTGAGTGGTACACAACCATTTGTTTGCCAGTTGTCTTCCAAGAAATGAGGAAAACCAACCCCCGAAGACGGATCACTCTTCACCACGACAATGCGAGCTCTCACACATCGGCTCAAACAACTGCATTTTTGACCACTCAAAACATCGATTTCATGCGTCATCCGCCATATAGTCCTGACTTGTCACCAAATGACTTCTTTTTATTCCCGTACGTAAAAAACAGACTGAGAGGTCAACGTTTTTCGACACCCGAAGAAGCGGTTGCTGCGTTCAGAATGCATGTTTTGGAGATACCTCAATCAGAGTGGAAAAAGTGCTTTGACAATTGGTTCAAACGCATGCAAAAGTGTATAGATCTTCATGGGGAATATTTTGAAAAACAATAAAGCGATTCTCGATGATTAATATTTGTTTTTGTTCTCTAATCCCGAAATATAAAAGGCAGCCCTCGTATTACTCAATAGTCTATACATTCCTGGGAAATATTTATGTTCTCATCTGCTTTTTCCATATAAAAAGGAAATGTGCTGCAACTGCATCTATATTCTCTAGAACCCTTGTCTAAAGTATTACAAAATTAACATAGGAACACAATTTTTTGGAAGACACTTACTATATACTAATGGTCGCCCAGTGGTCGAAATTCGACCATATTTCATCAAATTGTAACTTGTAACCATTTTTTGTGAAAAGTATATTTCTAGAAGATAAGGCCAAATCGAAAAAATAGGCGTCTTGGACCCCCTTCCCCTCCCAAATCGCTCAGGTCATATTGCTATAACCCGTGAGATAAAAAAATGAGAATTTAATCAAATGTAGGTATTTCAAATAACTTCGAGTTATTAAATATTAAATAATTTGGTCACGTGCGAGTTGGACTTGCATACTAAGGGTTCCGTACCACCTTCAAGATTCTAATATTCCAGTTTCAGACAAGCAGGGAATGAGTGCATTTTCTTATATTTACCCTAATATCTTTTAAAGGAAGCGTTTTAAATTTATAAAAAAATATACACTTTGATTTTCCACACATATACTTTTTATTTTATCTGCTTTAGGATTCGCTTGATTTTTAACAGAATACATATGTATTTGATTTTCTAATTTGGCCCCCAAAAAGTAACATAAGAGTTTTATTTTACTAATAAACTTTCAGAGATGCCTTTTATACTCTAGTGTCTGAGTTTTGAGGCTCTGTAGATTGGAAAATAAAGGGCCAAATAATAGAATTAGGATTTTTTTCATATTTTTCCTAAAAACAAAAAAATTGAGGTCTTATAGTTTGGGGAATAACGGGAAGAATGGGTATTTCTTTTTAAATATTTTTTTAATATATGTCAGCTAAAACCATTGTTGAGCTTCCTGGGCTGCCAATGAGCTTAACTTCAAGCCAACATTGAATCAAAGAACCAGGCCAGGGTTCACTCACCACAGGCAATTGAAGTGTATTAACATCAATGTTTTCGAAGCCGCCTATTATACGAGCGGTAGTTAGTAAAATAGAAAAAAAGTTTATAAAATTTGGCCACGTAAGAGACAATTACAAAACCAAACATCTTCCAGAAGATACACAATTAAATGTTTTGCTCGATTTAAAAGAAAATCCTCACACTCCACTAGACAAATAGCCGCAGAACAGTCAATAAGTAAATCTTCTGTTCTAAAATGCTTGCATAGAAATAAATGGCACCCATACAAAGTTCATTTAGCTCAGGAACTTACTGAAGATGATTTGGACCGGAGAGTAGAATTTTGCGAAATAATGATGGATAGATGAAATGCTAACCCGCACTTTTTAAGTAAAATAGTTTTTTCCGATGAGGCAACATTTTGTTTGAATGGTTCAGTAAACAGACAAATTTTCGACATTGGGCATCAGAAAACCCACATTGGATTATGGAAAGTCATACACAGTTTTCCAAGAAAGTTAAACAATGGGCCGGAATTGTGGGTACTTCAATTGTGCGTCCTTTTTTTATTGAGGGAACACTTAACTCGGAAAAGTCTTTAGACCTATTCCAAAATGACATAATACCCTGTTTAACCACAACTTTACCTGAATGATGAAAACCCCAATATACTGGCAGATTCGGAATGGTTTCAACAAGATGGAGCACCCCCGCTTTATTTGCGAACAGTGCGAGATTATCTTCACAATATTTTCCCAAATAGATGGATCGGAAGGAGAGGTAATATCGAATGGCCATCTAGGTCTCCAGATCTAAGATTGTTAGATTTTTAACTTTGGGGTTACGTGAAATCGAAAAACTACTTCAATAAGCTGGAAAATATCCAGGAATTAAAGAATAGAATTAGAACCGAAATACAAGAAATCCTGCCACAAACGCTAAATGAACTGTTACGAGAATTTGAAAACCGTCAGAAAGTTAATGGTCAACAATTTGAACATTTAATTTGACGTGTGATGTATTTTTTTCTTCAATTTTGAAAGAAATTTATTTGTACATGAAAAATACTTAGAATTCAATGCGGAATTTAAAAATAAAATAAAAAACAAATGTTTCCATTTGAAAAAATGAAGTTGGTGGTATTTATTTTTGGCCCACCCTGTATAAATGAGTTTATCATCACAACAACCGTAGTCCAAAAAAAAACCGACGTGTCCGAGCGTTTTTCCAAAAAACCAACACCTGAATTTTAAATGAATTTGTTCCAACTCACGCGTCCTCACCATTTTTAATTATTTATGCTAACCAAATGAGCGAGAAAAAGAGCAGAACTCTAAGTTTGCAAAACCTCTGCTTCATCTGGATAATATAACCGCATACAATATTTTTTCTATGGAAATAGACGATACTGAGTCACCGTGCAATATGCGTTTTCCCCGTTTTCGTTTATCCGTCGATTCCGTATTCCTCCCCCTACACGAAAGACAAAACAAATCCAAACCCAACACCTGCTTCTGTCAAGGGGAGCAGCAGAAGTGGTCAATATTTTGTTTCTTGTTTCATTTCACATCAGTTTGATTCAGTTCTTGACTCGCTGTTCGCACTTACTTAACTAAATCAGTTTGCAAGAGGTGTCGCGGACGTTTCGAAATATTTATGCACTAGCATGTAACGTACTCTTAAATAACAAAAATTGTGTGAAAAGTGTCGAAGGACCACGAAGTGAAATTATGCAGGAGTTACGCTTATGAAAGGTTGGTGCATTTTCATTGTTCTTGTAAAAAGAAAAATCGTGCGAAGGTTATCTATCTCCTTTAATTGCACTTAAGTTTTTAATTAAGGATGTTGTGAATTGAATAAGTTCAAGGCAAGTTAATTGAATTCGCTGTTTATTATTTCTGCCTAATGTTGATAAGTGTAATTATCGGAATAATCGAAATTACATTTAATGGTTTCAACTTGTACAGTTTTAGAATAAAATGCAAATCAATGTTCTTTTTTAATTATCCCCGACTTGACCATACAGTGTATGGCAGCACACTCCCTCTAAGGTACGCATAACGTGCCTTTATGGAAAAATTCAATAACTCCATATATCCTAGATATCAAAAGGGTTTAGCTCTGTGGGAGCCCTTGCCAGGTTATCAGGCCCATGGTTGGAGTCGTGGGAGCTTCCCATGAATTTTCTGACATTCCGGGCTGTTCATAACAGAATGGTTTTTTGCATTAGTTGGTAAAGATGTTCGTCCAGACCGAGGTATTTTAAATTATTTAGTAAAAGTTTTGGGACTACTCCTGTTATTGGCATAACAATTGGTACACTTCGTGTATTGTTCATGTCCCACTATATCTTTATTTGAAATTCCAAATCCCTCCATTTGGCTATTTTTTCAGCCTGCTTAATATTTATGTTATTGTTGTTAGGGTTGCTATGTCAATTAAGGTTGTTTTCCTAGTGATTTTATCTACCAAAAATGGTCCATTGTGAGCAACAGTCCGATCGGTTAGTATCGTGCGGTCCCAGTACAGCTTGTAGTTGTTATTTTCTAAACTAGATTCTGGTTTGTATATATAGTAGGGTATTCTTACCGACTGTGATAGCTCAAGTTTCAGCGCTAGTTCCTGGTGCAGTATCTTTGCCACAGCATCGTGTCGTTCTTTGTATTCAGTTGCAGCGAACGCCTGACAACCTCCTGTGATATGCTGGATAGATTCAGATGTTTGGCAACCGTACCTGCATCTGTCGTTGTTAATAGAAGGGTCTTTAACGATGTACTTTAGGTAGTTCTTAGTTGGAATTTCTTGATCTTGGATTGCCAATATAAAACCTTCCATTTCAGGAAACATATGACCAGAGATCTATCAGTAGTTCGACGCTGCACTGTCGACATAATCTTGGTTGACGTCATTTATATGTCTTCCATGAAAGGGCTTCTCTTTCCATTTCAGCAGTTTCTGATCTGTGGTCTGGTGGTGTAATTGGACATGTTGTTGTGTCAGCCGCAGTTGTGTTGAGACATCAACCTGGCAGATGACTCAGTGTTAAACACAAGAAAATTCTGCGAATTTCTGGAAATTACTACTATTACGTTATTAAGTTATTAACAATACCGAAAGAGTAACTGAGCACTGAACACGCATAGGTGTTAATAGCCTGAAACAGATTTTTACTGTTTAGTTTGGTTTTCAACAGTCGTCTTACCCTTCTATAGAACTCTGCTGTTAGGTCCTTTTTCATGGTCAAGTGATCAATACGTTGAGCCTGCTTTATTCCGAGGTATTTATAAGTATGACCTTCCTCCATAGATTCAATTGACGTGCCATCTCCCATTTCATTGTGCCCCTGCTTTCTTTTGCCTTATAATTATTATACTTTAATACATCCGTATTCTCTTGAAGAATATTGTTCATAACCTATCCTCTATTGGCAGCAGTTTTGAAGAGTTCTGTTTTTGTTTGGCCAAACCATTGCCCCAGGTTTTTTAGTCATTTACCCTGCAGCTTGATTTCCAAAGCGAGGTGAAAGACAGAAAGACATTAAAAGTTTCGGTCTCTCTTATTACATGGCCGAAGTTGTACAGTTTTCTAGTATAGATGATTCCTTTTCCCATTCTATTCATTACTTTAGTATTGGAGACATGGTCTATACTGTCTGTCCTTATCTTTAAACTACAGTCACTACTATGATGTCACTATTTCATTCGTATAAAAGAACTGTCTTTTGTTTTATTCGTATTTACAGTTATTCTAAATATTTAACGTCGACGCTTTTTCTACCAGGTTATCGTTAATTTAAAACTTAATGTTTTTCTGTTATTTGCAAACTATAATAAACTTAGTTTTTGTGGTACTCATCTTCAACCAAACTAAATTCAATATATGACAAATCTGGAGTTGAAATGTCTCCACAACAGATTAGTATATACAATGAATTCACTCTCCTGTTCTTCTGTCAATGATCCCGATACATTCGCCAAGGATTGGTTCAAGAAATAACATCTATTTTTACCTGTTTGCAAATACAAATGTGCTTATAAAATCACCTTTATTTATCATGTGTAGAAATTATAACAGTATATCTAGAATCTATGATATTAACTATGACAATTTTGAATCAATCGCTGAAGCATATATTCAAGAAATGACAGGTCAACCATGGTTCAGTTACTAGTAAAAGTCTCTTTTTTTAAAACTTTGTGTAAAATGTAATATTCTATGTTCTTTTTATTCTTTTTATTATTATTATTTTTAAATATTTGAGATACCATAGATTATTAGTATGTTTCATTATTTTATAATATTTGTCCTGTAATTGGATTTATTTCTGTTGGGCAATAAACTAAACTAAATGCACCTACTAGTACTCAGGATGTCTGGTAGATTATACTCGTATTTCTTTCTTTCACAACTCCTGTGAAAATATCTAATTGACTTGTTACAGAAAATCAGAAAAGGAGAAAAAACACAATGTACAGAGAAAATAACTAATTTTAATATCTTCTGTGTGCAAAGTAACACTAAAACTAATTGTTTTCTTTCAAAAGTTCTTGAACAATGCCACTCTGTACACAAGGTTATTAATTTTTAAAGAAACTTAAACTCATCCATTCTATTACTTTTTACCTTTAAAGACATTTTGCCAAATGCGCATCCAAGCCGAAAGTCGTCTTCAATTAAGTAGGCTAACAATTTTTGCAGATAACAGCCATTAGCTTTAATATGTACATTTATGAAGTCTTAAGGTCACGGGAGGTATCTTTAGCACAGATCTCTGAAAACCGTCTGAAAACAATAAGAAAAAGAGATTTAAACAATCTTATATCTACACATGATACCATACCAATTTTGTTACATTGCCAATAAATTCCTACTTCAGGACGAATACTACTTTTATTCAAATTCTTGTTACTGGCTGGTTATGAAACAATCCTTTATTAAGAATTCAGATGATAACACTTGTAAAGAACACATTTCTTAAAAACACTAATAGCAAACTAACCAGAAACATCAAAGCAGTTTACTTGGACTCGTGACATCAAAACATTAAGGAAACCGTAATTTCACGTCCATTCATTGGATAATACTCGTCATTAACTCAATTGGAGTACATTTTTTAATGTGTTACAATATTTGTAATATATGTAATGAAAGTAACTAATGACTAATTTCAGTAAAAATTAGACAACCTTGGGTATTATCCACTTACTGCAATTTAATCTGATTTACTGCCCTGGAAAAATGCAATTATTATGAAATAACTCGTTTCGTGTGATAACAATCAAACGAAAATCAATATGGACCGTTTATTGATGCTTTTATATTACGTCGATGAAACCGCAGGTAATAATAAGCGGTTATTAGGTTTTAACCAAAATTTATTACCACAACATAAATGTCTAAAAAATACAGGGAGAATTACTTTATTAAGAAATTTACTCACTCTAACGCTGCCGGTACACGCGTCCGTTGTCGGCAAGACGCCAGGTATAATTCGGGGATACTTTAAAATCTTCCGCTGACATAAAAAACGTATCGCGAGAACCATTTTTAGGGTTCCGTACATACAATATACGGATACCCTTATAATATCACTCCGGATTTCTGTTTCTCTCACATCACAGCAATTTTCTCCTAAACTATTAGACGGAAGAATTTGAAATTTGGTATCAGTGTATAGTTTAGGGACCCAATCGGGAGTATATATCGTAAAAGAAGAAATTTTGATTTTAGGGGTACATCTGGGGGGAAAAACTAAAAAAAATCGACCGTTTCTCCCCCCCTGATCTCCGAAACTACTGAGGCTACAATTTTGAAAAAAATACAAAATATAGAACGTTGCCCGAGCATTACAGGAAAAGTAAGGAGAAACCATTAGTAATAATTTTGGGGGGCAAATTATAGAATTAAATGAAAATTTAAAAATAAAATTTTTTTCAAAGGCATCATGTAATACATCAAATGAAAGGTCCTATTCTGAGGAGCACAAATATATTTTTTTCATATTTAAAAAAATTAGTTAAAAAGATATTAATGAAAATATACCAAAATTTACCCATTCCCCTCCCCTTATCCCCGAAACTATAAAACGTAAAGTTTGAAAAAAATTAGAGGTATAGGGTCTAATCTGAAATTAACTAGAAAAAATATGGAGAAATCTCTACTTTTAATTTTGTGGGGCAAATTACAGAATTAAATGGAAAATATAAAATTAAAATTGTTTCTAACCCATCATGTTATATATCAAATGAAAGGGCTCATTATGACGAAAACAAATATATTTTTTTCATAATTTTAAAATAAATTAATTAAAAGATATTAACAAAAATATAAAAAAATTGAACAACCCAATATCGTGATAGTTCATAAGGTTTTTCCTAGGTTTTCCCTTATGACGTTAATGGGATCACTGAAACAATAGAATTCTTTGATCGCATTTTTGGCGAAAGCGCTATCTTATAACAAAGTCGTACCTAGGAACGCCACTTATAAATTCTTAAGACAACTCTTTCAAATTCTTATAATTTGAAAGCTGGTTAACTATAATTCATGATCTTTAGAATTTTTTGTGCTATCTGTATATCTAAAAACAACAAATTTTCTAATGTCAATTTTAAATGTCATAAATCAAATTTTCATTTTGCAATCTACATCAATAAATATAAAGCCATTGACAACGAAGTCAGAATAGACTTTGAAACGTTTGGTATTCCTGCAATAAACGTCGTTTTATTTCTATTGTGGTGTTATTGCCCAAAAAACATAAAAGTAGTCAAGAATATGCCACAAACAACGTTTAGAAGACAATATTTTGATATTTACGTGTAAATAAAAGTTATAGGAAGTGAAGTGGCTATTAGTTTTTAAAATTAATTAATTGAACCCACGGAGTTTATAACAGTATATTCATTGGCATTTTTTCTTTTTGATTTCTGTAGAGACTTTCCAACTTTAAGTCCGAAGTCCTGAAGTAACTTGGGCTTATCAAAATTGACAAAAGATGCGTTGATTCTTGATAAATGATGGAAACCTCACAAAGAAATCTGACGCCATCACATTAACAGCCATAAGATAGAGGGCAACAACGCTAAAGTCATAATAAAAATAGGAAAGTTAAAAGAGACAATACAAGATTCAAGAATCTGAAAATTATATGATTTTTCCCTCTGACTATCTCGTGGTGATCTCGTGAAAATCATTTCAATGCCTACTTGTTTCTTCAATTGGAAATTCCTAAATCTGATTCCTGAAATGGTCCGGAAAATGGTACGATCAGCTGTAACTTTGACAGACTTCTGCATCTGATCTCTGAAGGTCGTGAGGTAAAGGTCGGGGAGCCTAAGCAATGATTCGGAGTGCTTGTGGGTAGTGAATGATAGTAAGATGAACTAGTATTTTTCCGTAACAAAATGATTCCATGGATTTTCCATGATTTTAATGCAGACCAACTACGGAAAAAAATTACTAGTCATCTATCAATTGGCGATGATGCTAATGATAGTTACAAGTGCGCGGACGAAAAACCGGTATGACTTAAGTGCAAACTCGACTGAATTTCAATAAGAGGATACAGTCTGGTTGAAAAGCGTCGAAGCTGTCACCTTCATGGAATGGATCTTAGTAAATTTTCAAGAGTACTACCGTAGAGCATTTACTTCCTAGAGATAGCGTGCAGTGTATAAATTTTGTCCCAAGGCTAGAAAGAGAGGACAATAGTGAAGGTAAGAGGTCATTTCACTCGATTAGGAACTGCATCCAGTGAGCTTATTGGCAGCACCTAGCATTCTAGTGAGATAGCCTCTGTTGCCCTCTCTTTCTATCCTTGCACGAAATTTGTTCACTGCAGGCTACCTCCAGAAGGTCTATGCTCTAAGAATACTAATGATATTGTGTATCGCACAGAACGCAACTTATGAAAGTTAAATCGCCTGGCACCCTATCGAGTTAAACAATAATTTAATCTAAACGATCAGGTGGTGAGTCATTAGGTGTAATTATTGACCCCATGGAAAGACCCTGGACACCACTGACGTGATTATAGAAACTAACAGTTGGAGAATATTCTTGCAAGATCTAGTATATGATAGAGAACAAAGAACATACGATAATTTACGCAAATAAATCCAGAACAACATAACTTTATACAAAGAAATTAGTTACAAAGTAGATGTCAAATAGTGAAATTTAACAGTCAGTGTATTGAACCTAATAGATGTCCGTGACATCTACCGTCTATTGAGTAATTTAAGTATATGAAGACATACTATGCTATAACATATACCATACTCTTGACAGATGGTGCGAGTGTTTTATATAAAAACACATAAGTAAATATATATACAGATATATATCCACATATTTAGAACTATATCATTCTACGTATGACAGCCGTTTCGAACCAGGAGTTCTCGTCAGATACGCTTCCTTGAATGACAAGTTCTAAAGTGAAATACTTGGATGTTATACAAATCAGTAAGACAACAGTCAGTGTATTGAACCTAATAGATGTCCGTGACATCTACCGTCTATTGAGTAATTTAAGTATATGAAGACATACTATGCTATAACATATACCATACTCTTGACAGATCGTTCGAGTGTTTTATATAAAAACACATAAGTAAATATATATACAGATATATATCCACATATTTAGAACTATATCATTCTACGTATGACAGCCGTTTCGAACCAGGAGTTCTCGTCAGATACGCTTCCTTGAATGACAAGTTCTAAAGTGAAATACTTGGATGTTATACAAATCAGTAAGACAACAGTCAGTGTATTGAACCTAATAGATGTCCGTGACATCTACCGTCTATTGAGTAATTTAAGTATATGAAGACATACTATGCTATAACATATACCATACTCTTGACAGATGGTGCGAGTGTTTTATATAAAAACACATAAGTAAATATATATACAGATATATATCCACATATTTAGAACTATATCATTCTACGTATGACAGCCGTTTCGAACCAGGAGTTCTCGTCAGATACGCTTCCTTGAATGACAAGTTCTAAAGTGAAATACTTGGATGTTATACAAATCAGTAAGACAACAGTCAGTGTATTGAACCTAATAGATGTCGGTGACATCTAGTGAAATTTAAGGTTGTTTGTTATTTGCGTTGAAATTTTGTCACTCCGCTGTAGAAATCTAGTTTGTAATCGATTTGTAAAAATTTACTGTTATATTTTTTGTAACAACTCTACACTCTTGACTGTGTGGCTAACTTTAATAATTTATAATGGCTTTTCTATTTCTACTAAGGAGATAAGAGAATACAACTTTTTTGCAGTTTGATATTAATGTCTGCTTAATATCATTTTTGGCATTTTTGGTGGTTGTCTTTCATAATTAATAAATTCATGTTTCTTGTCTGAACCAAATAATTATTACCCAAAAAATAAAAAAGTTTAAACAGTTATCATACTAATAATTGGAAAAAAAAACAGGTGAACGAGATAACTGAAAATCTACACCGACACTATTTTAATATTCAATGCTATAACAAATTAATTTTAAATGTTATTCTGCTAACTCATGTTACAGCTAGCCTTGATCATAATTTCAGAACCAATCATAATAATATTGATTTCTGTGACAATATATTAACAGTTCAAGAACCAGTAACCTACATTATCTATACAGTATTCACTTTTTTAGAGAAAAATACATGTTTTCTTTTTTGGAATAAACTGGCTTGCAACTTCTATTGTGCTTAACTTTATTGTATTCAAATTGGTTTACCTCATTTTTTACGTAAAATTAAACACATGTATTCAATACAATATCACTGTAATAAAAAGGAAGGTTCAGTCGTTCGGCTACATTTTACAATTTGCAGCTTGCCGAGTAGCAGTAGAATTTAATTGCTCTACGAAGAATCATAAATTATATGGGAAAATATCTACACTAAAACACTTTATAGTGACATTGACTTTTTTCTTTAATGCAACAAATTAATACTTGGACTATTCAAGTATATTTATTTAATTCAATTTTGTTTAAGCTATATATGTAAATAAATTCGGTTTTATTTAACAACTATAATAATATTTCCTAGTTTAACTCACTTTGTAGAAAAGAAAAAGTTATGAAAATGGCTCGTAACCAGGCTCCCGAGTGAAATGTGGAAAAAAGTTATAAATTATTATTATTATTATTAACTTGCCTTTATTTAATGAGAGTTTACAGATCGGTTCAACATGGCGAGATTTAGCTAATGCTACTCTTACACCTAACCATGGAACCACTCCTTATGTGTACACAAAATACTAACTATACATTCCTAACATTAACACTTACGCTATAACCTAAAGTATTTATATCTATATACATATACATACAACACACATACATATACAACTAATCTATGAATGTTAAAGCAGTGACAGGAGACGAAAAAGAGGGATCACTGGAATTATATCATAATGACGCGAGCAGCAGCATTTTAACATTTTTTGAAAAAGTTTTAGGCTGAAAATCTTTGAGTTTGTTGCGCAGTGAATTATAAATGACCACCGCATTATATGAAAATGACCGTTGAAATATGGTAGCATTATGATGAGGAATGGACAAAAAATTGCTATCCCTGACATTTCTTTCATGTACTTCTCTACGAAAGATAAAGCTTTTCTCTTAAGTAAAGGGGTTTAGATGTTATTAATAGCTTTTGAATAAAACTAGCAAGGTGGTAATAGAAAAGATCAGGCATCTTAAGCCACCCGATTTGGTTATATTTACTTGATATGTGGCAAATGTTCCTCAAGTTGAAAATAAAGCGAACACAGTTGTTTTGAATGAGCTGAAGCCGATGCTTAGTAATCTCATCTAAACATGGATAATAAACCGTATCTCCGTAAGAAACAATGGACAAAATTAACGACTCACAAAGTTTTTTCCGTAGTTTAAAATTTAAGATGTGTTTGTTGGCAGATAAGACTCTCAGCTTCAGATATGCCTTTTTCATTAAGTTATTAACGTGGCCAGTGAATCTCAGTCTTTCATCCAAAGTAACCCCCAGAATCTTTATGGATTCCGAGACTGGTAAAAATTGATTGCCTACACTTATCTTGAGCTCAGTTTTAAGACGATACCTGTAGTACTCTGGACAAAATATCATGAGGCTCGATTTGGTTGGATTAAGAGAAAGTTTATGGTGGCTGGAAAATTTACATACGGTATCCAAGTCAGCGTTTAGATCTGACATTGCTTGTTTACTATTGTTTACATCAAAATAGTGCAAAAACTGTGTATCATCAGCGAATGACTGAATACACGAGGTGTGAACTTGGAGTGGAAGATCAGCTGTATACAAGAGGAAGAGCAGCGGTCCAAGAACGGATCCCTGTGGAACCCCTGAGGAGATAGTTTGAGCACACGACTTTAGTTCTTCAATACAGACCAGTTGGGATCTATTAGAAAGATAATTGTTGAAGAAACCGACTGACAATGCATCAAAACCAAAGTGTTTCAATTTGGTAATCATGAGTTTGTGGTTAATTTTGTCAAAAGCTTTAGAATAGTCAAGACTGACTAACATCACCCCAATCTTTTTATCCATCGCAGTAATTACATTGTCCACAAGATTAAGAAGGGAAGTTGTAATACTATAATTTTTCCTAAAGCCTGACTGATGTTTAGGTAGAAGTTGAGAAGATTCAACATAATGGGTGACCTGACTAAAGACAACTCTTTCCAGAACCTTTGATAAAACTGGAAGTAGACTTATTGGTCGAAGATCAGATAATTCCTTAGGATTAGCTACTTTAGGAACTGGTACAACCAGCGCCACCTTCCACTTCTCTGGAAAGTAACCCCGCTCAATGCACGAGTTAACAATGTTAGTTATATGGAGCAATGTAACTGACAGACTAAGTTTTAACATATGAAGGCTGAGTTCATCAATTCCTTTAGCATTGGATTTTAAGTTGAATATTATTTCTTTAATTTCATTTGGATCTCCCAATCTGAGGGAGAAGCTGTTCGCTGGTCTAATGAAATTTTTAGAATAATAATCGTATATTTGCCTGTCTAAAGCTCCATCCTCATAAACTGACATGAAGTAATTATTCAGAGCATTAGGATCATCCACTTTATCTGGTATCTTTGGTCTAGAGTTAACATTAATTTTCATAGCATTGAGTTCAGTCCACAGTTTCTTTGAATTACCATTGTATTTTAGATGGGCTAAATAGGCACGTTTTCCATTTCGAATAGAATTTAAGCAGAAGTTGCGTAAAACTCGGTATTTTTCATAATTCTCAGGAGTTTTATTTGATCGGTAAATTGCTTCTGCTTTTCTTTTCTCTTTTATTATTAGTTTGAGAGGGTACGTTAGCCAAGGGGCTTTAGGTTTACTCACTTGAACAGTTTTCACTGGCGCATGTAAGTTAAAGACAGCCAACAGACTGTTGGTAAAAAGATTGACTTTATCGTCAATGTTCTGCGTATAAAACAAATTATCAAGATTTATATTGGCGAGATCAGATAAAAAAGATTTATCGTGAAAACTGTAGAAGTCTCTAAATGTGATAAATTTCTGTTTATGTTTGAAGGAACGTATATTTATATGACATGAAATAAGCTTGTGGTCGGAAATTGGATCGACATCTATAACAGCACACTCTTTGAATAGGTCTGTTTTGTTTGTAAAAATATATTTAAAGAGTATAAATATATTTTATACAAAACAAGAACTGACATCAAAAAACAGAAAAGAAACTTAACTACAATCCAAAACTTAAACTTAAAAAATTTAATACATATTGTGAAGTCGGTGTCAAATTTGAAGAGAAAATAATTTGGTAAATATATTTTTAAGTTTAGTTTTGCAACTTTGGTGTTCAATTTGGCACCGACTTTCAGAATAAGGATTTTATTGTGGCACAAAAATATTTTTTTGGTTTTTTGTTTAGGTACGTTTGTGTTTTCTTGAATTCGATTTTTGTTTTTTTATGCATTTATTTTACGACGTTTAGTAATGTAATGGTATAACTGGATGCAGTTTTCGGATTTAATAAAATTTTTCGATATTGCAAAAATAAGGTTTTTAATTTCAAGCAACATTTAATATTTATTTATCGAGTTCGTTTACTGTTGAATATAATAGAATGATTGTTTTCTAAATATTCATATGTATTAAGAAAGTTTTGCAGATGCTGTAATAATTGAATGGGGTTTTCATTTTTTTTTAACCTTAACTTTGTTTATTTGTAATAATTTTAGATACCATAAAAAATAAGGATACCTAACTTCTAAGCAAAATTCATATTTCATAGAGTTGAAAAATGAGATGAAATGATTTCAATTTACGTTTCAGACTATGTAGTTTCTATTAACATATGTCCACAAATGATTCGTTACCTATGTACACCTTGTATATGAAATCATCAAATTTTTTCAGTTGTTTTCTTCTGACTACTAAAGTTTTCGAGATATTTAGTTCAATTTTGGACCATTAATGCCCCTATGTAGTCTTCATAATAAGTTCATAGAAACGGTCATGAAAACCTATAGGGTGGTAATTTTTTGGGGGTCACGTGTTCTTTCTGTTCCTACAACTTACAACTTTATTTTAGTACGCCCCTGGCAATTGACAAAAATTGTAAATCAATCTCTTATGAATTTGTAATCTTTTTTATTTCTTGCGTTTTTTCCGTATCTGCCACTGTGTTTCTCGAATAGTAATTCTTTAGAAGCGTCGAGAAGAAATGCTGCAATGTATCCTCATCATACTTTGTTTGGACGGCTTCATCAACAGCTAAGAATAACAGGTAGCTTTAAACCTAGAAAACATGATAGTATAAACATCCAAACAATTTCAACAGAAAGGAAGAGGTACTACCTTCTCGAGAAATCCATTGAACGCCAGACAATGGATTGTTTCTAGTCGAGAACCTTCATCAGTTGCGCTCCTCTCAACTGATTGAATTCTCGAATAATGATTTATGTATATAGTACATATAACTGAATTTAATATTTTATTGCGAAATGAATTCCGACATCCAGGAGTTTCAGGAAAATGTAGCTCACAGAGACTCCAAATCCTGAAACTCCTGGATGTCGGAATTCATTTCGCAACAAAATTGAAAGGAAGAGGGTCTTCCAACACATCAAAATTTGGTATCCTACACTACGACACGCGATACTAAAGCAACCTTCTGGACACACAGTCCCCGCCCACTCCATCTCCACCAACCATTCAGAGCCCGCCATACCCTCCCAGGCACCTATAAATACCAGCGCTCCAGCACTCGAAAAAAACTATTCGTCTCGAATATTCAACGAGATATAATTTTTGTCTGCGCCACAGAGGTCTCTAACAGTTGCAGATGAAATTGAAGTTAGGAAGTAATTCTAACAAGCCACGGCAAACCTAACCTGAAAATCGAGAATTTATACAGTTAAACAAATTAATTTACCGATGCAGCCAACCTGCCACCCAAACTATACGATGTTATATCCAGAATTATTTTAAATTTGAAGACGCGAGATGTAAAGACCGACATCTAGGACTTTTGGGGAAACTAGCACATAGAGGTTCCGAATCTGGAGCAATTCCATGTAATTGCTGTTACCCGTAATTCCTAGGTTAGAATATCACGATAAAATTTTCAGGTTAACTTCACCGGTTAGAGATATTGAATACTCTCTTCGAGGTGTCATTCCTTTGTACAAAGGAAAAAAATTTTATCGTGACATTCTGTCCTAGGAGTTAAGGGAGAACAGTAATTACACGGAACGGCTCCAGATTCGGAACCTCTGTGTGCTAATTCTCTCGAAAATCCTAGTTGTCGGTCTTATATCTCTATACTCTCTTTGAGGTGTCATTCCTTTGTACGCAAGACAATATATAATATATATTGTTTCTGGTCAGAGAACCTTCATCAGTTGCACTTCCCACAATTGAATGTCCTCTCGAACACCTCTTTGATACATTTCGTTAAATTTGAAGACGCGAGATGTAAGACCGACATCTAGGATTTTCGAGAGAATTAGCACACAGAGGTTCCGAATCTGGAGCCGTTCCGTGTAATTGCTGTTCTCCCTTAACTCCTAGGACAGAATGTCACGATACAATTTTCAGGTTACTTCACCTGTCAGAGATATTGAATACTCTCTTCGAGGTGTCATTCTCTCAAAAATCCTAGATATCGGTTTTGCATCTAGCGTCTTCAAATTTAACGAAATGTATCAAATACATAAAGAAGTGTTCGAGAGGACATTCAATTGTGGGAAGCGCAACTGATGAAGGTTCCCTAACCAGAAACAATATATATTATATATATTGTCTTGCGTACAATGGAATGACACCTCGAAGAGAGTATTCACAATTATTTTGTTGGGGTAAGAGCTGCTAACCCCCAAAAACAAAACATTCATAGTGGACTTGCAGTTTAATTATTAGATAATCAAATTTGTCTATCTTTCTCGAGAACCACATCATTTAACAAACGGGAATAGTGTAATCATTTAAAGCAAATGTCTGTGAGTGGAAAGTTTTAATTGTTACAAATGATTAATTTCAATTAATTTGTTGTCATCACGAATCAAATGAAACCTGCAGTTCAAAAAACGCTGCAGACCAAATAAATAAAAACGTGAAGTGAAACGGTTCAGCCAAGATGAACAAGTAAAAAATAATTTTTATGCTCAACCTTCTGAATGACAGAGAAATAATAGCCAAAACAGGAAATTACAGCTTTTAAAAGAATCATCCAAGGAGACGAATTTTATTACATTATTAGGTTCATTCTGGTCACATAAATTGTCTGAAAACAACAAAATATTGTTCCCTAAGGTGTAATTGTTCATAACGATGTAAATTGCAATCTACATCAATAAATATAAAGCTATTGACAACGAAGTCAAAATAGACTTTGAAACGTTTGGTATTCCTGCAATATACGTCGTTTTATTTCTATTGTGGTGTTATAGCCCAAAAAAACATAAAAGTAAAACTATCTTACTTGAAAAGTGCGGGTTGGCATTGCATCTACCCATCTATCCTATTTCACAAAATTCTACTCTTCGGTCCAAATCATCTTCAGTAAGTTCCTGAACTAAATGAACTTTGTATGGGTGACATTTATTTCTATGCAAGCATTTTAGAACAGAAGATTTACTTATTAACTGTTCTGCGGCTATTTGTTTAGTGGATTTGTGAGGATTTTCTAGTGAATAGAGCACAACATTTAATTGTGTACCTTCTAGAAGATGTTGGGTTATGTAATTGTCTCTTACGTGGCCAAATTCTAGAAACTTTTTTTCTATTTTACTAACTACCGATCTTGTAATAGGCCGCTCTGGGTACTTCATATTAAACAATTCGCAAACTTCAGCTTGTGTTCGAGTTCTGTCGCCATATCCTACCATCGTCAAAATTTCTATTCACTGCTTTCCAGTTAAACGTGCCATACTTTGAAACTTTGCAACTGCACTTGACAACTACTTATTTGAAGTAAAATTATAGCACAGTTTCTATGGAAATAAACAAGTGTTAAAAACTCCAGCATTCAAAAAAAGGGTTTCTATTCATGTGACTAAAATACCGCCAACAATTATAAATGAATTTGTTCCAACCACGCGTCCTTTCTATATCGTTGTGTATAACTTGATATATTTCCAGGAACCTAGAAATAAGTTCATACATTCTTAAAACAAAACAGTAACTGCCGTTGCCCCTGTCTTTATCATTTCTGAAAGAAATGTCCTCGTCCCTAAGGTAATGATAAACTTTTTTTTGACCTTGTTCCTCTATTGAGCTTGAACTTAAGCTAGAGAATTCTGGAAACGTTTTTCTTTTTCTTGGAAGCTAATACTTCTTCATTCGAAGAAGAAGGTTAAATTTTATTTGTTTTATTTTATTTCTGAATACACTTGAGAATAAGAACAGTATATTTAAAAATTCAAAAAAATAAAATAAAATGGTCTGAGTTTTCTATTTTATTTTTGAAATTAACGTCTGTAACTTCAAAACAGCTAAATCGATTACTGAAATAGATATGCATTGTTATTGCATTTAGGGGAAAGCGTATTTCAACGAGGTACGCATTTAATTATGTACACTATATCAGGAGTAGTGAGTTCATAAACAAAAACAAAACAAAGTTACAACCGGTGCAACAATACAGCACAATACACCGTGTAAAAAAGGATAATGATTTTCAATATAATAGTGCATTTGGTTTTCACTTTTTTATAGTAAAGGTAATATAAATTAATGGTTTTCTCATTGTTCTTTACCTTTGATGTACGTACAATCTTTTGTTTATCTTGTCGTAAAACATTTGTCAGAACAAGCATATATACACATTATAAAGACTCAGTTTATCTCCTCAAGAAATAAAAAATATAATAGCCGACTCCACTAATCTATGTATAAATAGGCAAAGAAAATACGGTTAGATACCATTTTCTCCTCTTAACCGATTTGCTTTATTTTTGTTTTGTTTAGTAGCTACAGACGTCCTTCAGTTCAGAATGCTAAAATTAATTTATAATATTGGTTCAATAATTAAATAATGAAATAATAAAAAACTAATTATTTACATGCATACTGTCAATGACAAACAGTGCCGCCAGATTGGTTGGAGAGAAAATCATAAGATAGGTTGACTCCAATGTGAAAGACAAACTAAATTAAATGTAGAACTAAAAGTTTTGGCCCTTCGCTAAAGTTAGCCTACATAGTCATGCTATTTAAATAGAACCAACGAAAAATTATAATACATAATAATCGCTTTTATTTGGGAGCTCGCATGTTTGCAGTTTGCAACTTTCATTGCATTGTAAATATGGTTTGTCAACTAAAATCAATTTATTTCTGATATCTTCTGTATTTTAACGCTATACTTTTAATTAAGAGTCCTTTTATTTTAGTCGGGTAACTTTGATATAAGTTTAATTAAGATTACAGAAAATTGTGAAATTATGCACAAATTCACGATAAATAGGTAGATCCAACAACACTGAATGCTCAGCCATCTGCCGGAAATTTGATTTAAATTTTAACATTTTATTACTTTTGTAGCGAAATAATCCTACAATTATATACATAAATAAAAAAATATTTCGTGAATTATTTCTATAAATGTAATCCGTATGAAATAATAGGGATAGCAAAGGCCCGGCCTACTTTTCAAATTTCGCCTCAACCCTATATCTTATACAGACAAAATAACGTCAATAATGTTCAACTCATAGTTTTAATGAATTAGGGTCCAATTTCGACTACTGGGCGACCGCTAGTTATAATAATTTACTTATGCATATTGCTACAGTAAATAATTCAAAGGCATTCTAGAACCTTTACTATCTTAAAACTAATTTATTTGTCTGCGAGGTGAAACCTACAATTTGAGATATTGAAAGAAATGTTTATTGATCTTTATAAAATTGACAGATTTAAAGATAAAGTCTTTTAAAACGCACTAGAAGAACTGAAGCAATAACAATAATAAGGTTTTTGTTAGTTTGATAATGAAACCCTCAGAACAAAAGGAATGTTATGTGCTAGTGGGATACTTGTCATAGTATAGGTATCATTACCAATTTCAGGGGTGGATCCAAAGTGGGGAAGACCGATTACCAGCACCGATAGGTCAAGCTTATAATGTATTCAACAATAAAACGACTAAATTTTACAATCAAGTGATTAAACCCATAATCGACTGTTTTTAGACAATACTCCAAGATATACATGTATTCAGAACTCAAGTGCATTTAATGAACGTTCAAAATATCGATAGTATATTTTTATCGCTCTAGTCTGGTCAAAAGGGTGCGCTTTGCAAAATATCTCTAAATTATTTAAAATACAAATCTTCGAAAACCACGTATTCGATAGTATTTTCCACCTTTAACCAATAGGTATAAACTTAGCAACAGATGCTATCATTTTAACCAACATTTATGTTCTAGAAAATCATGAATTAAAAAAAAATCCATCTTTAACCCGTTTTTCTTACTTTCTCGGTGAAAAATAATCCAATCAGGACTTACATCGCTAATTAAGAAGTGTTTCTGATTCTCTACAACTAAGGACGTTGCGTTGCTACTGATATGATAGCAGTATCAATAGTTGTTTGTGGGTCGTTGGCATAGACCTTTTCTTTCAAATAGCTCCATAGGAAAAAATATAGAGGTGTTAGATCACAAGATCTAGGGGGCCAATTAATGTTTCCTCTTCGAGCAATTATTCGATGACCAAATTTCTGTTTCAAAAGATTGATTGTTTCTGCTGCTGAATGACATGTTGCACCGTCCTGTTGGAACCACATATTCTGCACATCAATATGCTCCAATTCATCCCACAAAAAGTTGGTAAGCATCGTTCGATATCGATCACCATTCACAGTAACAGCATTGCCATTGTCATCTTCAAAAAAGTATGCCAATTACTCCACCAGCCCAAAAACCACACCAACAGTTACTTTTTGTGGATGCATTGGTATTTCCAATATATCTCGTGGATTTGCTTCACCCCAGATTCGACAATTTTGCTTGTTAACAAATCCACCCAATTCAAAATGTGCTTCAGCGCTGAAGATGATTTTGTTGAAGAAAAAAATCACATTTTCAAGTTTTTGTTGTATGGGCCAATTAACGAATTGACGACATAAAACAAAGTCTGGCTTTATTTCTTGCGTTATCTGAATCTTGTAAGACTTTAAATGAAGATCTTTGTGCACAATTCTGAAGTGGTTTTTGGAATGTTCAATTGCTGTGCACGATGACGAATTGATGTTTTTGGTTGTTCAACAATACTAGCAGCAACAGCTGCAATATTTTCTTCTGATCGTCCACTACGATGATATATTTTGCTTTTTTCATCTTTAACTGAACCAGTTTCCACAAATTTTTGAACATTTTTTCCAATGGTAACATTTGATGGACAATTTCCTCTTCCATATTCTAATAATAAACACGCGTTGCTCAATCGTATATCTCTCTCCATTTTTAATAACCGGAATATTCCGACTTGTCATCTGTCAAATAACATATGATATTCTAGCACGAAAAATATAAATGGCGGCAAATTTAAAAATTAACCTCAAATTGGAACACCCTTTATAAGTACATTTGTTAAAACATTTGCAGGTTCTGTACTATTTTTACTGTTATATCTTTGACTGTTTAGGTGGCGTTTTATAGTCACATATAACTGTAAAATCTTTCTTTGTAAATACTACAACTAGTTTTTCCATTTTATTTTACTACATACTTTCAAATACGTATCTGTTACCAAAAAAATGTGAACATAGAAAACTGGAATAAGCTGGTTTTTCCAGTTGTTTTCTGAAAGATACTAGTGGGCTCTCTGGTTTGTATCTTTTCGCTTTTTTGGGAATATAAACACAATTTCTTGAAAGTCTGTATATTTAAAATAGTCCAAATGTTTCAACCTCCAAATCATATACCGTTTTCAATAATAATAACTTAACACAAATGAACAATAAAATTGTGATTTACTAAATTTCTCATTACCAACCTTTTTTTATTTTCTTGTAGCTCAGGTCATTTAGGGATAAAAAGACCTTTTGGTGACAAAATTAATAGTAGAACAAAACCGACATCAACGTGTTCTAATGATAAAACTTGACTAACTGACATAAAATTCAACATCTTTTATCGATGCGTTTTTGTTTCTTATCTAAAAAACAGCGAAAAATTGGTAACAATTTAGTTTTTTATCGTTTACACAAAATCCACCGATAAAACCATGTTTGCTACTATGAGCAATGTTGAATAGAAATGAAAAACCTACAAAATGAGCTACTATACGCACAATTTCGTTAAATGTTTTCTTAGATAATGGAATCTTTACCCGAAATTCCAAAAAAATAAATAATCACTTACATATTTTTTTATTATATAGCTGAAACATTCTTAGTGACTGAAGCGACAGATCTTCTCATACCCAATTCATGTTCTAAAAATAAATACTGCAGCCCCGGTAGTTTTTGCAAAATTTCAGTCTATCCTATGGAAGACATTTTTTTTAACGGCCATATTACCTCACCTGATGACCCTATCATTATAAATAATCCACCGTTGGAAAGTAGAAGAGTTGATCTAGAGACCCTCATCTCACTTTTCAAAATTTGAAGTATAAATACATATAAGTATTGAAAATATTTGGCCATTCCGTATAAAAATATTTAGACGAGGCCATTCGAAAAATTGCTAAGGGGTGGTACTATATCCTTATAACTACCTAATAATCTTAATGCAAATTTAAATTTTACGGAGACACATATTTATATTTCTTGCATAATATGGATTTATGTAATAAATTTAGCAAAATGAAATACCTGAACTCCATGGAACAATCATTTTTAATATGCTTATTTTAAAGTTAAATAAAAAACGAAATTTTGCCTTCTCTATTTACTGATTTTTTAAAACATAAGTAAATAATAGTAGGTTCCTTTGTTTACACTTTCAGTACTATTCATATTTTATTATTATATAAAAATGAAAAGCTGATAGAAATTGATAATAGTTAACAATAGAAGATATAAGATGTTATTCTTCAATTAGTGAACAATGCAATTTTTATGTTGTACAATTCAGATTCCTGTTATTTTTTGGTTAATAAATACTAATTAGGGACAAGTCAAATTTCTTTAGATATATAGGTAGGTATGTGCTGATCTTTTATTGAAACATTTACAAATGGAAAAGTCCCTTGCAATAGCCTTTGCATTTAGCGTACTATTATGATTGCTCCGTCATTATCATCTCTGGCTAAATGGAGTGTAGGTATTCCATTTTGCTAAATTTATTACCCAAATCCATATTATGCAAGAAATATAAATACGTGTCTGCTCCAAATTAAAATTTGCATTAAGATTATTTATTATGAGAATATAGTACCACCCCTTTAGCAATTTTTCGAATGGGCTCAATACTTATATGTATTTATACTTCAAATTTTGAAACAGTGAGATGGGGGGTCTTTACTTTAGACCAACTCTTCTACTTTCCAACGGTGGTTTATTCATAATGATAGGGTCATCCCGTGAGGTAATATGGCGTTTTAAAAAATATATGTCTTCCATAGGATTGACTGAAATTTTGCAAAAACTACTGGGGCTACAGGATTTATTTTTAGAACATGAATTAGGTATGAGAAGATTTAACGCTTCTATTAATAAGAATGTTTCACCTAAAAGATAAAAAAATATGTAGCAATGATTTTTTTTTGGAATTTCGGGTAAAGGTTCCATTATCTAAGAAACCATTTAACGAAATTGAGCGTATTGTAGCTCATTTTGTAGGTTTTTCATTTGTCTTCAACATTGACCATAGTAGCAAACACGGTTTTATTGGTGGATTTTATGTAAAAGGTAAAAAACTAAGTTGTTACCGATTTTTCGCTGTTTTTTTTTGTTAAAAAACAAAAACGCATCGATAAAAATGTTGAATTCTATGTCAATTAGTCAAGTTTTATCAATAGAACCCGTTGATGTCGGTTTTGTTCTACTATTCTTCATGTGTGTTGAGTTATTATCATTGAAAAAGGGGTCTGTTTTAGACCTTGAAACGTTTGGACTATTAGAAATATTCACACTTTCAAAAAATTGTGGTTATTCCCAAAAAAAAATCTGAAAAAACAAAAAAAATATGGTTTTTCCAATTGATATTGATGTGTTTAATAAGCCAACAACCTTTGTAAAATTGCTTTTTCAAAGCTGTACCATATCGATACAAATAAAACATTTCAAATAAAAATATCTTGTAGTCTCATATTTCTGTACAAACTCAAATAGAATCTCACGCTTACCTCTCAGCGCACTAGGTTCGTAATCTTAAAATTTCGTTACGGTCTGAACTTTTGTTCTCCGTAAAACAATCCATGACCCTTTGAAAGCAATAATCAATTCTAATATTTGTTTTGTTTTTCACGCTGGACCCATTATCTCACATACAATTACCCAGAGAGTAGAGCGTGAACTAACTCCAAGGCCTTTCTCACTACCTTTTGCGTTATTTTCCAGGTGTCAGTCGCGGCGAGAATGTGGGGCCGAGTGCAAGTGCTCGTGCTGCTGGCCGTCGTGCTCACTACGTCTGCCTACGGAGAGGACGTCCAACACGAAGACAATCAGCTGAAGGTCGGCAGATCCGTAGACATCTTCACGAGATATGGATATCTAAGTTTGTCAATGAAGGTAAGGCCGACTGATATATTCTGTAAATTTAAAAAATCATTTTAGTAATAAAATAGCACTTTTTAGAAATGTAACTGAAGGAAAATTATTTCAGTGAATTCCGTTATTGTATGATTTTTATACGAGATTATGTTTTAAATTAATTAGTATACAGTGATGGGCAAATGTGTGGAACCAAGTAAATATCTCTGGAATTATTAGAGATATCAAAATGAAATTTGGAAGGTGGATACTGCAGTAGATTGCCAAATTTGTTTCCAAATTTTTTTACAATTTTGAACTTCCTGTTTTCCCGGAAGTAATGTTGATTTTAAAATTTGCAATGAAACACCCTGTATAGTATTTTAGTTTCTGATGAAACATTTTATTGCGAATACAAAAATATCGGGTTTGATATTGTTTACTTTACCTACCGAGATATTAACAGAAAAGTAACTAAGGAAAGGAAAAATTCGATGGTAGCTAAACTCGGTTCAGATTTTATTTACGCCCGATATAAACAAACCGCTCAGTAAGGATTTGTATTTCTATTGGCCAATCGGTGGCATTATACCGTCACAGCCAACAGCACTGCTTGTTCTATAGTCGAATACACGTGCGTTTGTTTAAATCAGGCACAAATTAAATCTGAATCAAGTTTAGTAGTCCATGAAATTCATTGCAGAAGTGACAGTAGTTGTCAAAATAAGTTATTAGTTTTTTTTATTTGAACGTAAAAAGATTGTATTGTTTTAATTTGGTCGTAAAATGGCCAAATTAAGTGAAAGAGAAAGAATAGAAATATTAATGATGATTGGGTATGGGGAGATGAAAAGGACGCATCAAGAAGTTTGTGACCTTTTTAACACTATTCATCCGAATACACAAATATCCCGTTCAGTAGTGACGAAAACTTTGCGAAGGTACGACACAAGTGGAACAGTTAGCAATTTACCAAAAAGTGGACGGTTAAAAAGTGCAAGTAATGAAGGGGTAGCTCAAAATGTTGCTATATCTTTGGAAGAAAATCCTCACTTATCCACTACCGACCTCGCCAATATGCATGGAATTAGCCGTCGTTCAGTAGGAAGGATATTAAGGCGAGAAAAATATCATCCATAAAAATTTCGCCTCGTTCAAGAACTCTCCGGAGACGATTTCGACAGACGTTTGCAATTTTGTGAAACGATGATAGATATTTGTAACCGTGATAATAATTTTATAAGAAATATGGTGTTTTCAGACGAGGTTACATTTTGTTTAAATGGTATGGTTAATCGACATAACTGCCGTTACTGGTCGCAAAGTAATCCTAATTGGGTACAAGAGGCTCATACACAACATCCCCAAAAATTGAACGTTTGGGCCGGAATTTATAACAACAGAATCGTGGGACCCTTCTTCCTAAAAGAAACTTTGAACGGAGATAGGTATTTACAGCTCTTGGAGACACAAGTTATTCCGGCATTGGAGGTAAATGGACAATGACCAAATAATATCTTGTTTCAGCAGGATGGAGCACCACCCCATTATGCTCGCATTGTTCGAGATCATTTAGATAGGACATTTCATCACAGATGGATTGAAAGAAGGGGTACTTATGAATGGCCAGCACGAAGTCCCGACCTTAACCCACTAGACTATTTTCTGTGGGGTTACTTAAAGTCAAAGATTTAGGTTGATAGACCAAATAATTTGCAAGAATTAGCTGCAAGAATAACTCAAGACATCCAGAGAATTCCACCAGAAGTAATAGCTAATGTTACTAGAGAATTTAAAAACCGACTTGCTTATTGTCAAGAAGTAAACGGTGCTCAGTTTGAACACATTAAGTTTAGTTAAGTTAAGTTTCAATGTTTTGAAAATCAGTTTGATTTAGTTAATAATTATGATTATGTATTTCTTTAATGGATATTAAATTTTGCCTTTCTTTAATTACTTTTCTGTTAATATCTCGGTAGGTATTGAAATAAACAATATCAAACCCGATATTTTTGTATTCGCAATAAAATGTTTCATCAGAAACTAAAATACTATACCGGGTGTTTCATTGCAAATTTTAAAATCGACATTACTTCCGGTAAAACAGGAAGTTCAAAATTTAAAAAAAAATTGGAGGCAAATAGGCAATCTACTGCAGTATCCACCTTCCAAATTTCATTTTAATATCTCTAATAATTCCAGAGATATTTGCTTGGTTCCACACATTTGCCCATCACTGTATATAATAAGTAACGGCTTGGGGTTAAACTTTTTTTCCTTTATTCTATGGGGTGTTAAATTTAAGCTAGAAAAAAGTGTATAATTATTATAGAATAAATAAAGTAGTCTAAAAGATCTTGATAACAAAGTTACTTTTTAGTGAAACTACCTTCAAGGTAGCGTATTAAAGTCATATAAATAATTTTCTAGTGTTTCCTGAAACTTAAATAAATTTCTTGAAGATGTTGCACAAAGTTATGGCTACTTTACATACTTTATTCAAAACTTCGTAATACTGCACCCGGCGGCACGAATCCTAATAGTTACTCGCTGTTAATCTTTATTTCTTAAACATACACATATATATGATGCCTCATATATGAAGGGACACTAGTTTTATATGAGAAATATTAAGAAGTGCAAATAACTGAGGATAAAGTAGCCTAATTTGAAGCTCATTAGTCCATTTAAAAGAAATTCCAGCAACTTCAGTTGTCAAGTTATAAAAGGTTCAACAAAATGCGAGTGGACTGGCATAATAATTGTTCAGTACTATCTTTGAGAATTCTTATACTCGTATTCTAATTTTTCTTCTGTCAAAGCCCGTCTAACGGACAGGGATTGACCTCGAGCAGTCATTGGCCAGGTACCAGTTTGATTAGCCTTTTCAAAAATATTTCATATACATAAAGGATGATCCAATTTGAGGTTAATTTTTAAATTTGCCGCCATTTATATTTATATAATTTGTACTAGAATATTATATATTATTTGACAGATGACAAGTAGGAATATTCCGGTTATTAAAAATGGAGAGATATACGATTGATCAACGCGTGTTTATTATTAAAAAATATTTTAAATTTGGTGAAAGTTGTGCAGAAGTTGGAAGGAAATTTCGTACAGAATGTGGAAGAGAAAATTGTCCGTCAAATGTTACCATTGGAAAAATTGTTCAAAATTTTGTGGAAACTGGTTCAGTAAAAGATGAAAAACGCAAAACATATCATCGTAGTGGACGTTAAGAAGAAAATATTGTAGCTGTTACTGCTAGTGTTGTTGAACAACCAAAAACATCAATTCGTCATCGTGCACAGCAATTGAACAGTCCAAAAAACACTTGTGTGTGTGTGTTTGGTGTGATTTTTGGGCTGGTGGAGTGATTGGTCAATACTTTTTTTTGAAGATGACAATGGAAATGCTGTTGCTGTGAATGGTGATCGATATCGAACGATGATTACCAACTTTTTGTGGGATGAACTGAAGCATATTGATGTGCAGAATATGTGGTTCCAAAAGGACGGTGCAACATGTTATTCAGCAGCAGAAACAATCAATCTTTTGAACCAGAAATTTGGAAATTGAATAATTGCTCGAAGAGGAAACTTATAGATCTTGCAATACAACACCTCTAGATTTTTTCCTATGGAGTTATTTGAAAGAAAAGTTATATGCCAACGAACCACAAACAGTTGATGAACTAAAGGAGAACATTATTGACTGTTTTCAAGTAACTGAACCGCAATTATGCCAGAAAGTTATCGAGATATTGTGTTCCATTACTAAACCGAAACAATTGTACTATCATTTGAAATAAAAGATTTGATCACACTCAAATAATTTGTGTATTTTATTAAAAATTTAAAAATTAACCTCAAATTGGAACACCCTTTACAATGTAATATATTTTTATTTACCTATCCATCAGGTGCCGATTTTTAATTAAAATTTTCCGAATACTTCCCAAAAATCCGTTTATTTGTATATGTTCATTTCAATTCCTAACTGCTTTTTAATAAATTTATTTGAAACTGTCACATTTGTTAGTTTTCAAACATGTGTTTACTATACCGGAGCCTAAGAGAGATCGAAATACCCCATTTTTCATTTATAGTGAAGAGTGTAATGAAAAATTTCAAACAAACGTGTTGCTACCTGTCCTGACCAAGTGAAAATGATATATTATTAATTGTCTTACTTATAGAGGATATTGAACTGAATACGCCTAATTATAGAAATGAAAATAAAAAAAATCAAGATATCGAATATAGAAATGGAAATAGAAGAACCCAATAATCAATAAGAGAAAATTCTTTGGTTTAGAGGAGATCTAAACGTGAACGGACCGAAATTAAATAAATATTTGTATATATTACAGTAATTAAACATTTCTTATTATCAAACTTTACAAAGTTTAGAACCTACACATAATTGCGTAAATTAAACCAAGCCATGTGCGATTGAACCTATACACAAATTCTAATGAACTGGTTAGGTCATTTTTTGCGTCATATGAATATATATTCTTGAAAAACAATGTGAGAATTCCAGATATTTTAAAATTCGAGTTATTTTTTTTCGCATTAACAATTATGACTACTACTGATAAATATTTGTCACATCTACGATTGTGGGTACATCTTTATCATTAACTGATTTTTAAATATTTTAAAAAAATTCTCATACAGGTGTGTGTGAAGGGTAAAATAATTCCCAACACAAAAGATGTAAATTTGGAAACTGGTCTATTGTAAATTGTAAAAGATATAAATGTATAATGTTGATTTGTTATATATATATATATATATATATATATATATATATATATATATATATATACATATGGTAACACGATTCGATACAGAAATAAAGAATAATTGGTGTTAAAATATTGTTATGCTAAAGCCAAAAACACATCATGGCAATGCAAAGTCGCCTATACTTAATGATCTAAAATTCCACAAATTATGAGTTTTTCATTATAGTTTGAGACAAATCCTGCTTTCTACGTAAGTTGCTAGTACTCAAAATAAATAATTTAATAATTGGATTGATTGAAAAAAAATGTTAGTTCCTATGGCTATGGTTCTGATGTTTGTTCTATACACAGGGTACTCGATTTTTATTACGTCATGACTTTTCCAGCTCACGCACAAGTTTATGTCATTTTGTGACACTTGTACAAATATTCATTGTTAATAATTCAACAATTAAATAGGATTTTCACTTCATAATTGTATTAAAAAAGATAATGGAATTATAAAAAATATGTCAAACCAAAATGAAGTTTCAAATTTATTTCGAAAATAATGGACTTTGGTGAGATTTAACTGAAGGGATAGCCTCAACTGCACTGCACAAAACAATTTATCCTGCCAATAACTGTAGCTTCAATTAATCGTAGTTTTTTAAAGCTGAGCTTAATCAACTCTAATTTGCGTTCGACCCTGTTGGATAGATTGAGTGATTTACGTGTCAGCTACTGAAAAAAAGTGGGCGCCTGGACTGAAAAGCTGTGCCAGACAAAACAGCTAGTTTAAAAAACTCACATGATAAATCTCAAATGTGCTGTTTTTATTTATTACTTTGGCTATTTTCCTTCGTTACTCAAAAAATTTGAAAAATAATTATTAGTATTAGAATATTATATGCGATAGTGAACAATATATTTTAGTTGTGTATTTAGGCACTATAGAGCTTAAGATCAGTCATGTTCCACAAGTATAACATTTTTTGACACACATACGCCAGTGGTATTATACATTTTAAATCGAATTTATTATATTAACAGTGAATATATTTCTATAATAATATCAGATTAAACAAAGAGTTAGGTTAGGCTGAAGCTGGTAGACTATGTAACTCGTTTCGAGAAGTTTCCTTGGACTTCCATCGTCTTGAAATGATGATTATTCACCTGATGACGATAGCAGATCCAAAGCTATAGAAACGTTGTGAGATCAATCATTTCAAGACGATGGAAGTCCAAGGAAACCTCTAGGAAAGAGTTAGGTTATTTAACAATTGTTTTTCACAAAACACTTGAATTTAATTCACAATTGAGAAAGAAAGAAAACAGCTAGAGGCTGGAGTTTCTAGCTGTTTTCATTTCACAGAATAACGACGGCACCCTTGGCCCCCATGTATACGGGAATCCCACACACAGACCAGTACCTCCACAAGAATTCTATTCAACATCCTTTAAAAAAAAACAACTGTTATCAAGACTCTCACTTACCGAAAAAAAAAACCAGGAATCACTTTAAACGCTAAGGACAGTTTTTCTTGTCATAAAAATGCATTGAGAAGCTGCTCAAGGAACAATGCCAAAACGATTTTCGAATCTACTCAACAACTTTCCCACATACTCCGATCTCCTAAAGATCCCAGTGAGTCGCTGTCAATATCAGGAGTTTATTGAATACCCTGTTTATGTGATGCTATATACGTATATCGGTACCACCCAGGGGCGTATCAACACTCGTCTGAACTTAAACGAATTTGCCGATTGTTACAAGCGAACGAATTGGCGGTAGCATAGTATTCGAGAATGACACGTTATACATTACCAACACCGATAGGTAAGCTATCAACCACATCCCACTCCTCTTCTCACTTCCAGCGGGAAGCCATAGAAAATTTGAGCAATTTTCATAGAAAAGAAGAATGTCTAAATCTGAATAGAATCTAGTATCCCGCTCTAAAATGCGTCAAACCGAAAACCGTCGGTAGAACTTGTAGGCCCCACCCCCTTGATTGCGATTGTCCAATGAGGAGACGTCATGGTGCGATAATAAATACTAGTCCCCCACCGTTCTATGGTCTTTTTCTACACGAGCAGTCTTAGGCTACGATGTATCACTAACGCCGGTGCCGCTGAATATTTCTTCCGCAGTCGCAGATAAAACGTTCGGAAGAAATTCTAATATATAAAGGCAAAACAATTGTTTATTCACTGATAGCTACTATTAGTTGGTATTTTCATTTTAAAATTATTATCTTAAAAGTCTTATTAATCCCAATTTAAGGCTACTACTTATCCTGTGCTTCAAAGTTGACCCAGTGACGGGGGTTGTTTTTTTTTTCAGGAGGGGGAGGGGGGTTGAAAAATATTACATAAAAAAAGTCCGGAAATGAATACATTAACTAATTTTGAGCAACCTTTGTTCCATAAAGTTTTTCTGAAAGTCAATTATTTTCGAGTTTATCGCAAGTGAAATTATCGTTTTTGAACCAACAAAAAAATGTTTTTCGTAAAAAACTTTAAAAATATGCATATAAAAAATATTTGGATCAAAAATGTAGTTTATAAAAAAACAAAAAACATGTTCGGTTTGTAGTTTCTGTAGAACCAATACAAACCGAGTTACGCTTGTTGAAATGTTTTTATTTGTCAAAACAAAAATTGAAAGGTTTATAAAGGTTTATTTAGGTGAAATAACTGAAAAACAAAGTATTTTTCGGGAAAAGTTTATAAGAAAGTCCTTAAAAAATTCTTTAATTTGATTTTTTATAAAAGTCTCTAGCATAAAAATTAAGCGAGTTATGAAATAAACAGGATGTTTTTTTTTGTTTTTTTGACAAAACAAATACAAATTACCTCCTAAATACCACCCCACTTGAGATTAATTGCTAGCACCTCACAAATCACTCGAGTTACTTATTTCAAATACGCTCAGAAAGTTTGACCGGTTTAAAGTAAGTAGTTTTGATAAAAGTTGAGCCAAGCCTCAAGAGAATATTGTTGTTTTGTAATTTTGCAAAAAATTGTCTTTTTTTTTTAATAACCTAAAAACTGTATGTATGGTATAGTTATTGTATTAATGTGATTATCTTGGGAGTCAGTGTTGCTTGGTGAAGTTTGATGTTGGTTGTTAGGGATTGTTTGGTATTCCATTTTGTTTAACTCGTTATTAATAAATTTATTTGGGTAATGATTTCCAGAAAGTACATTTTTTATAAACGCTTTTTCATTGAATTTATTGATATTAGAACAGTTGATTTTTGCTCTGTCAAATAGAGATAATCAATTAATACAATAACTATACCATACATACAGGGTCTATCAGAAAGACTAAAAAGAGTGGGAAACAGATATAATATCAAAACATCATTTAAAACAAGAAATACACTAATATCAATTATATAAAAAACCAAACCAAATACCACAACTCAAAATACAAAAAATTGCATTTATAAAATGCCGTGTGAATGTAATAAATTCTATATTGGAGAAACCTCCAGACCTCCGAATGTTCGAATAAACGAACACAAAAATTACATAAAAAAACGACAATTTGAAAAATGCAAAATTTGTGAACATGCTTGGGACCTTGGTCTTAAAATACAGTTTCAAAATTCAGTTATATTACACAAAGAAGAACACAACACCAAAGGAAAACTAAAAGACTCTGCTTTAATTTTGTTAAATGAAAACGATTGTAAACTACCTCCGTAGAATTCAGTCGTTCCTGGTTGCCGATGATTAAAGAAGAAATTGCTAATGGTCATGTCCTTGTGAACAACCCAATATCGGGATAGTTCATAAGGTTTTTCCTAGGTTTTCCCTTATGATTTTAATGGGATCACTGAATCAACAAAGTTCTTTGGTCGCATTTTTGGCGAATGCACTATCTTATAACAAAGTCGCACCTATGAGCGCCACATAAAATTCTGAAGATCTCCCTTTCAAATTCTTCCAATTTGAAAGGAACTTTATGGTTATATGATCTTTAGAAATTTCTGTGCTACCCTGTATATTACAAATAAAATTCTCTTAGTTACGTCAAAAATCAAATAATACACACTGTCAAATATTTTAATTTACATCTTAGAATTGTGCCTTTTTAATCCGTAGTTTCTTAACCATTGACAACGGGGTCTGATCTAGACCCCGAAACGTTTGGAATATACAGCAATTTTCTTTAAACTGTGGTGTTATTTCCCAAGAAGCACTTAGACATTGAAAAATATGCCACAAGTATCATTCAGAAAACAACTAAAGTATTTGTGGTAATGTATATTGTTGTATCCTTAAAAGTTAAATATTTTTAATTCCTAAAAATAAATAGTTTTATTGATGGTTAGAAAAGAGCACCACACTTCACAATTCAAAGTACATATTATAAAAACCGTCAAACATTTAATTTCTATTCTATATATGATTATCATCCCATAGAAAAGTAGGTCAGGACCAGACGTTGAACGTTTGAATTTTTAAATAAGTATACAGTTTTTCTTCTCCGGTGTGGTGTGTTATTTCCCCAAAAGAACTCCTGAAAAACGCTAAACTCTAAAACAGCACAGTTTGTTCAGAATTGTTTATTTTCTACAACCAGAACTACGAATGGTGTATTTCCCGTGACAAACCCTCGTATGAAAAAACTATTTCATTAGTAAGTTCACAACATGCCGTTAGTGTCCAAATTGAGAAACTCGTTAGGCTATATATTAAATAACTCCCCGACATTGTCTCCAGGAAGCTTAAACCCCTCATGAAAATTGTAGTTTAAATGAGATTAATTCGTTTTCGTAAATTATACTGTTATCCCAGCATCTGTCTCCTCATTCTGATTTCAAATAGTTTGTACAACTTGATGCAATTTTGGAATGCATAAAACTGCATGAGAACTACTTTGTACTTGTAAAAATACAATAAGAAGTAGGCCAATTCAAAAGCTTCAATAATACAAAACTGGCTAATAATTTTCAAGTAGTGGATTTATAAACGTCGGTAAGCTGTTATAAATTTTACACCTTAATTTGCCAAAGCTGCCAACTCGTGTTGGTCCATGGGGACTGCTTCCATTAAACTAACATTTTTAAAATAAGCAGCCAGCGGAGTGCTAAATTAATAAATTTTTAACATTTAGAAGGGCACTTAGACCCAAGAGAATATCTATGATGTTGCATTAATTTCATATTTTTTGTATAATATCTACGTGTCTTTTGTTTTTAGTTACATTAACTAATAAATAAGTAAGTATACAGAAAGTCTCACAAATAAAGAATAACATTGCTATCTGAGAAACTGTAACATTCAATAAAATGTGTAAAACGGCCCAATTTAGAGCTCATTATAGCGTTTAAAAAAATTCTTTTTACTTTTTACGGTTCTCGAGATATGCAAGAAAAATCGAACTTGTTGTTTTGGGTTTTTGTGTTAAAAATGTATAAAAAATGGAAAAGAAAAAAGTGTTTATATGATATTCTAAAAACAGGACGTCATCAAACTCTCACTTATATGAGCTATTTCTTTAGGGCAAAATTATCTTATTTTTGGTACATGAACTTGTGGTTTTTGTTAGAATATTGGTATAAGATTGAAATATAAATTTGTCAATTCACAAATAATGAACAATATTGATATATGATAAAGATTAAGAGACATTTAAATGGATAAAAAGACCTATTTTAGAGCTCATTATAGCTTTTGAAAAAAGATGCTGTGTACTTCTTACCATTTTTACGATATGTAAGAAAAATCATTATTGTTATTTTCAATTTTTGCGTTAGACAAGTTTAAAAAATGGAGAATGAAAAAGTGTTTATATGGAATTCTAAATAACAATACATCATCAAACTTTCACAGCTACGCGTCGTTTCTCTAGACAATCTTCTTATTAGGGTTCCGTATATACAATACATGGGCGGATCCAAAGGGGGAGGGGGGCGTTCGCCCCCATCGAGAGCCTCAAAGTTAGTAAATTTAATTATTAAAACGAGGTAATCTTAACTCCAAGCGCTTAGGAAAAGATAACTTCTATGGGTTCAGACCACACAAATGCTATTTTTAACATAGTAGCCCAAGAAATGTGGGTTTAAAATTATATTTAGGTAACTTTAGTACAGGATCGCCCCCACTGAAGCATGAAATCCCCCCCCTGAGACAGAAATCGCCCCCACAAAAGCACGTGACAGTACAGCAATATTCTCTGAAACTACTCGACGGAAAAGGTTTAAATTTGATATCAATGTATAGTTTGGTGACCCGATCAGGAGTACATAACCTAAACGAAGAAATTTTGATTCAGGGGGGGAGTGTGGAAGAATTTAAAAAATAAAACATTCCACACCCATCTGCGAAACTATTTAGCCTAAATTTTTTAAAGTAACAGTGAATATAGAACGTTGCCTAAAGTTTACAGAAAAAATAAGGAGGAACCCATAATTTTGATTTTGAAGGCCAATTATAGTATTAAATGAAAAATTAAAAATTTTTCAAACGCATCATGTATTATATCAAATAAAAGGGCACCGAGAAATACAAATTTCATATTTTAAAAACAATTAGTTTAAAGCATGATAATAAAAATATACAAGAATTTACCCATTCCGCCTTCCCTTAACTCCGAAACTATAAGACGTAAAATTTTGAATAAAATAGAGAGATAAGGTTTCACCTGAATTTTACGGGAAAAATAAGAAGAAACCCCTAATATTAATTTTGGAGGGCAAATTACAGAACTAATTGGAATATATGAAATTAAAATTGTTTCTAACGAATCATGTCATATGTAGGGATGAAACGATACGAGTAAATACAAGTACATACTCGATACTTTTCTCCGATACCAAGTACTTTTAGTATCGATACTTTGCAATGAAGTATCGAATAGGTATCGATCAAAAGCACTGAGTAACTATACTCATTGCTCAAAATACTTTATTCACTGGTCAAAAGTACTCATGTACCCATGCGAATGTCACTATTTCATTTAAACATCTTAGATCATGTACCTTCTAGATATAGCCTGTCATGCATCTTCTAGATATAGCCTGTCATGCATAAACATTGTGGTAAGACTAAAGAGAGAGAGGGCAATAGAGAGGGTAACAGGCTATTGTCTTGGTTGGGTGCTGCTTCCAATCAATTATGCTCAGCATGTTGTTCATTGGTTGCTTCCACCCACTAAGTGAAATACCCTGTTACTGTCTCTATTGTCCTCTCTTTCTAGCGTTACCACGATTTTGTGCATGACAGGCTATATCTTGGAGGTACATGATCTAAGGTAAGCATTGATAAAAAATTGCATTCTTAAATTCTTAGAGAATACACCTTCTGGAGGTAGCCTACAGTAAAGAAATGTCATGCGACGGATAGAAAGAGAGGGCAATAGAGACTCAGAGTATAGAGGCTATTTCACTCTATTGGCAAGTGGAACCAATGGGCATATTGGATGCAGTTCCCAATCGAGTGAAATAGCCTCTTACCCTCTATATTGCCATCTCTTTCTAGCGTTGCCACGATTGTTTTCGTTCAGTCGGTGTTAACACTGTTAACCTAAACAGTACTGACATTAGTCGGCGTTTGTTTTATGTTTAAAGCATTTTAATTTTTTGACTGATTGAAAATGGGGCCTCCGAATACTAATGTGTGCCTATATTTTACAAAAAACGATGACAAAACCACAAGCTGCAAAAAATGCTTTAAAACCGTGCGGTTTTGTGGCAATACTTCTAATTTGCATAAGCATTTAAAAAGTGACTCTGATTCGATACGAGTTAGTATCGATACTTTTCAATTGATACAGAGTAAGTATCGATACTTGACGACCGATACGGTATCGAGTAAAGGTATCGATACCTTGGTGGTATCGTTTCATCCCTAGTCATATGTATAAACAAAGGGCTCATTATGATGACTGCAAATGTATTTTTTTCATATTTTTAAAATAAATTATTTAAAATATATTTACAAAAATAAATAATCCACATTCCTCCTTTATTTTCAAAACTATAAAACCTAAAATGTTGAATAATATTAGGAGTGTATGGCCTCACTTGAACTTTGCATGAAAAATAATTAAAAACCCTTAATATTAATTTTGGGAGGCAAATTATAGAATTAAACGAAAAATAAAAAATTTTCCTTTTTTTAAACGCATCATGCAATATATCAGATATATTACTTACTAGCAGACCCGGCCACGCGTTGCTGTGGCTGAGTGATTTAAGACAGATTTGAAAGACAAATTTAACACAAAACGCACAAAATTTAACGCAAAATAAGACATCTATAGTGTGTAGTCTAAGAAAATATATCACATTCAAGTGTGACGCCATCTATGAGGTGCAAAGTGCAAAGTTCTCTGTAAAGAAATTCGCTGAAGGCGCCATCTGTTCCTGACTTATGGAACGTACGATTAATAACAACAACCAACGTTGATGATCAGTTTATTATTAATTATTAAATATTAAGACCATTAATTTAAATAATAACTATCCTATCATTTAAGTTGGACCAAATTACATATATATGCCAACTTTCATTAATATCGGTTGATTCGTTTTTGAGTTTATTCGGAACATACACAGTGACACGGATTTTTTATAAATTAAGATTATGCGGAATACAAATGTATTTTTTTCATATTTTTTAAGTCAATTCTTTAAAGTTCGACAAATATGGCATTGCTAAAATAGAATTTTGTTGAAATCTGACAACAGCCTAATGTTTAACCTAGCAGACTAGCTGCAATTAGGGGTGGTTTAGAGGTGAAAAATTAGTAAGACAGTTATTAATTAATAAAATGTGTGTGGAAACACATAAGGCATGGAAAGGATAGATTTTTTTGAATACTGCTAACTAATTTTTTTTATTAATTAGGGTGGGTAAAAATTAGTGCAAAAGGTGGAAAAGTATGGCATCGCTTTAATGGTGTTTGTTGAGTTCTGATAGCTTAATACCTTAACAAGCAAGTTCGCTGTTATTAGGGGTGGATTAGGTGTGAAAATTGTTAGAGCGGTAGAATAGAGTTTAAATTTTGCTAGCTTAATGTTTAAAACAGCATGATCGCTGTCCTTTGTTAATAGGTTAGGAGGAACAATTATTAGAATGATAAAAATTAGTAAAAGAAAAGGTGAATAAACATGGCGTCGCTGGAAAGGATTTTTTTTAAATTCTGCTAAGATGATGTAGGAGTAGAATCGCAGTCATTAGGAATAGGTTAAGCTGAAAAATTATTAGAATGTGGACGTGCATTGCCTGACTACAATATTCAGAAAAAATCTATTTTACATTTGGTATTCCGTCTCAGCAGTGGAATGCAGATATTTGTTAAGACATTGACTAGTTAAACAATCAGCTTCGTAACTAAACCTTCAGACACCATCGAAAACGTCAGGGCTAAAATTCAGGGTTAGGAAGGTATTCCACCAGATCAGCAGAGGTTAATCTTTGCTGGCAAACAATTGGAAGATGGGCTTACTTTGTCGCACTGTAATATCAAAAAACAAAGCGAAAAAATTGTGAAAAAATATGGCATCGCCAAAATACATTTTCTTGTTGAATTTTGGTACCTTAAGGCTTACGCTACAAAATCGCTGCCATTAGAGGTGGATTAGGGGTGAAAAAATATATTAGGGTGGTAAAAATATTCGTAAAAAAGTGAGGGAAAATATGGCATCGCCTGAATTGATTCTATTTTTGAAATTGAAGTTTTGAATCGCTGTCATTTCAACACTTTAAAATTTTTATATCAATAAAGTTATTAATTAAGAAAAACTGTAATTTTCTGATTCCTTTACCAGTTTTCCAATGACAATATTACGATTCCGTCATAAATTTTAATAAATTAAGCAAAACAAAGAACATTTTTTGTGATTTTATTATTTGCCTATGAATTATTTCTAATGTGATGGCATAGCCGGTTTGCCGTTGAATTTTATGTCGTTTAAAAATCTATATTGGTGGATATTAGGACAAAACACTATTTGAAACCCTAAAATTTAAACATTTCAACAAAAATATAAAGACATAACCTTAGCCTATTGTAATATTAAATCAGCTCTTTTCAATTTTGATCTAATTAGTAACCATTCACCATAGCAAATAATACCGTAATATGCAATTCCACAACATATTATATAAGAAGTCAAGTAACTAAATCTCTTACGTTCTTTCTAATTAAAGTCTAACAAAAATTGAATACACATAAATTGGTTCAAGCATACATAATCATAAACAACTCATTTTCATGAATCGAGATTAATGACTTTCAACTGGAAGTGTGGTAAACGTATAGGTCTAAACCAATTAAATCCGGGTTTACTAATGAACAGTTCTATTCGTTGTATCTTCCAGCTGTACCTGCATTTTAATTCCTTTACCCGTTAAAAAATCTTATAAAATAATGTTCTAATGACTATATGTTTTTATTTATGTACAATTTATAGATACGTAAAATAGTAGTATAGTCTTCAAACTAGTAATCTTGGTCCAACTGTGTTCACATTTTTAAATAAATGTAATAAATACAACAAATTAACTGATGTATTAACAATATTACAAATAAATTACCTCAATTAGATAACTTAGAAATATTTTTCATCTATAGTAATCTTACTTTTTTATTACAAACGTAGGTAGCTGGTAAACATATTCAAATACATGTTAATTAGAGTTGAAGTGCATTAAAGCATGGACTAGGCGTTATTTGACTTGAAACGACGTCCATAAAAATCAGCGAAAATAATACAAGCATATAAAAATTTGTAATTACATGTTTGCAAATGATTCTTTACTATTAATGGTAAAAGACTATGTGTTAAATTGACTTACTTGTATTAAGGATTATTACTGCAGCAGATTTTCTAGCTTTTCCTTTTTTAAAAATTGTTTTATCCAAACGTACATGTTGAAGTTGTCGTTCAAGCTAGTTAGTTCGAACCATACAATTAGGTACTTATAATTTATAATAACAGACTAGGACTAGGTAATAGATATTCTTGTTGATTCTAAAATTGAATTTTTATTAAAAATTTCAAATTAATTTACGTAGAATTTTAATATCTAATTTTTTTCTCAAGGAATTCCACAAATTGCTATCGAAAATTCTGAAAATTCGGGAAACAAAATATGTCTACAAATCACAAACAGAAGGCTACGAGAATTATGCAAACCGACCTGAAGAGGGCAGATGTGACTCTGCCGAAACATCGTCATTTTACCATCAATCCCGGCAGGGATCAGTTATCAACTATATATATATATATATATATATATATATATATATATATATGCTGATAAAGGAAATGCGACTGTAATTTTAGATACAGCGGATTATTTAAACAAAATTCAAACATTGCTACAAGATCCAGCATATAAACAAATTACTACTGACCCAACAACTTATTTGGAGAAAACAACCAAGGCCAAAATCCAAGCAAGTAGGAACGACAAAAATCTCCAACTGCAACTCATTCATCGAGATGTCCGAATTTCTATGGGTTGCCAAAAGTACATAAAAAAGGTGCACCTTTGAGGCCAATAGTAAGTTTAATTGGATCCCCAACACAACAGCTAGCGAAATACCTAGCCCAACAACTTCAAAAAGGTTTTACAACCTGCGTGCCTTCTTGTCAGTTTTGACGTAGTGTCCCTTTTCACCAACATCCCTATCGACGAAGCCTTGGATATCATAATAGAAAAATACAAACCACCTCAACACCTTGTAGACTTAACAAGGCACTGTCTGATGAACACATATTTTGTTTACGAGAACCAACGATACAAACAAGTGGAAGGAGCTCCAATGGAATCGCCACTCTCACCAGTTATAGCGAACCTTTTTATGGAGAGCTTTGAGGAGTTGGCACTAAGAACAACAACTCTTAAACCCAGTTTGTGGTTGCGATATGTGGATGATACATTTGTGATTTAGCCTCATGGGAGGGAACACCTCAATACTTTTTTAGATCACCTTAATGGCATCCATCACAAAATAAAATTTACCATGGAGGTTGAAGCCAACAATCAACTGCCATTCCTTGATGTTCTCATAAATAGGAAGCAAGATGGAACCCTTGGCCATGCAGTATATAGGAAAGCAACTCACACCAACAGATACCTTCATGCTAATTCTCATCACCACCCAGCCCAACTACAAGCCGTCGTCAAGACTTTAGTAACCAGATCACAAAGGCTAGCTGACCAGGATAACATCAAACAGGAAATGGACAGTTTAAAAACAGCTCTGAGACAAAACGGATTTACAGACCGAAATATACAAAGAGCCCTAAAGTCAAAACCGAGACGAACAGACGAGGAGCATGAGACACCAATAACCAAGGCTTATTTACCGTATGTCAAAGGTACCATGGACAGTATTGCAAGAATTCTGCGGAGACACAATATCGATACTATTTTCAATACAGACAGAAAAATAAGCATGGTGTTGCGGACTCCGAAGACGAGGATCCCTTTAGAACAATAGGGAGTGTACGAGATTCCATGTGCAGGCTGTCATAAAACCTATGTGGGGCAAACTAACAGAACAATTCAAACTAGACTTGATGAACACCAGAATGCTATAAGAAAGCAGGAAAAAACAACATCCATTGCGGAACACGCCACCACGACGTCACACCGAATAGACTGAGAACACCAGAGTACTGGCAAATATAGAATACCCGAAATCAAGACTCGTAAGAGAGGTAATTTAAATAGCGAAGAGGCCTCACAGTCTAATAGCACCCAATGAAATCCAGAACTTATCGAATTGTTGGAAAATTCTATTAAACACCGTACCGGCCCGGACCCGTCCTATAACAACTCAACCGGACATAACTAATCAGCAAGCGGGAGGCGTGGCCACTGAGCACCAAGGGCCAATCACACGCAGCCGTTCACGGTGCCAACCGATAGGCGCCGAGCCGCGACTATATAACACCGTGCGCGCTCCTGAAAATCTCAGTACTCGAGTAACTAGAAGCGAATGCAGAAGGCTTTCTTATAGCATTCTGGTGTTCATCACGTCTAGCTTGAATTCTTCTGTTAGTTTGCCCTACATAGGTTTTATAACAATTTGCACATGGAATCTCGTACACTCCCTGTTGTTCTAAGGGGAAATATCAGTATTCGAGTAACTAGAAGCGAAAGCAGAAGGCTACGAGAATTAGACGAACCGACCTGAAGAGGGCAGATGTGACTCTGCCGAAATGTCGTCATTTTACCATCGATCCCGGCAGGGATCAGTTAATACTTTAATGGATTTGGTCAACACCCAAAATATGAACCATATACTTTAGGTACTATTATTTCTCAATTCTGAATTTCTAAGTTCTAAGTGTCTGTTCTTTCGACATGGAAATTTAATTTTTATTTATTAAAAAAACAAAAATGTGATTAATACAAAATAAGAAAATCACCAAAGGAATTTTGATAAACTTACCAATGATGAACTTATCTAAGTTTGTTAGACCCCAGATATGAACACCCGGAAAAAATCGTAATGTTATTATTTTCTGTTGAATAGATTTATTCTAGTATTAGGATATGCGAACTCGTAATAATTTGGTTAATTAATATGTAACACTTTAAATAAGAGATTTCCTCTAATTACGTAAACTGTGACAAATAAATTAGTTACATCACATTATAATGTAGTGTAATTTATTTTATTCAGTTGTTTTAGACATTCCTTTAAAATGAATCTGAAAATTATTATTATTATTATTTTGTGCAAAATTAATATGCATGTGACAAAATGAAATAGATGTACTTATAGAAAAAAAAGTATTAAATATAGCTTTTTTATTATTTGGTGTCATGGAATTCGCGTATTTCTCCTCAATAAAGGGTGTTCCACTTTAAGGTTAATGTTTAAATTTGCCGCCATTTATATTTTTTGTACTAGAATATCATATGTTATTTGACAGATGACAAGTAGGAATATTCCAGTTATTAAATTAAATGAAGAGATATACGATTGAGCAACGCGTGTTTATTATTAAAAATTATTTTAAATTTGGTGAAAGTTATGCAGAAGTTGGAAGAAAATTTCATACAGAATATGGAAGAGAAAATTCTTGGTCAAATGTTACCATTGGAAAAAATTTTCAAAAATTTGTGGAAACTGGTTCAGTAAAAGATGAAAAAAGCAAAACATATCATCGTAGTGGACGTTAAGAAGAAAATATTGCAGCTGTTACTGTTGTGTTGTTGAACAACCAAAAACATCAATTCGTCATCGTGCTCAGCAATTGAACATTCCAAAAACAACTTAATTCAAAATTTTGCACAAAGAACTTCATTTAAAGGCTTACATGATTTAGATATCGCAAGAAATAAAGCCAACAAACTTTGGTTTACGTCGTCAATTCGTTAATTGGGCCATACAACAGAAACTTGAAATTGTAAATTCTTTCAAAAAAATCATCTGCAGCAATGAAGCACATTTTGAATTGGGTGGAGCAAAATTGTCGAATCTGGGGTGAAGCAAATCCTCGAGAAATAGTGGAAAGAACGATGCATCCACAAAAAGAAACTATTTGGTGTGGTTTTTGGGCTGGTGGAGCGATTGGTCCATATTTTTTGAAGATGACAATAGAAAAGCTGTTACTGTGAATGGTTATCGATATCGAACGATGATTATGAACCTTTTGTGGGATGAATTGGAGCATATTGATGTGCAGAATATGTGGTTCCAACAGGACAGTGCAACATATCATTCAGCAGCAGAAACAATCAATCTTTTGAAACAGAAATTTGGTAATGGAATAATTGCTCAAAGAGGAAACATTAATTGGCCCCCTAGATCTTGCGAGCTAACACCTCTAGATTTTTTCCTATGGAGCCTATGCCAACGTTCCACAAACAATTGACTATTTTCAAGTAATTGAACCGCAGTTATGCCAGAAAATTATCGAAAATTTTGGCAAAAGATTATAAGCTTGTCCTACAGCAGCAGGTGGTCACTTACAAGATATTGTTTGCATTACTAAACCGAAACAATTGTACTATCATTTGAAATAAAAGATTTGATCACTCTCAAATAATTTGTATATTTTATTAAAAATTTAAAAATTAAACTCAAATTGGAACATTCTTTACAAGGTCATGAAACATTTTATGCACTCGGTTTTTCAATATTCTCATTCCCAAATAACTTGCGATTCTGGGTCATTGTTGACTGAAATTTTTTCCAAAAGACACGGTCTTTCATCTATCTACAGTCAAACGAAATATGCATTTTCCGTAGGTCTGCTCTGATTGTATAACCTTTGGATTTCTGCATTGCTGTATTGGTTAGCGGCCGAATAGTCCTGGAATCTGGAATCTTTACATGTTTTAGAGAATTCTTCGTTTGAAACATCTTAGTTTTTCCTCGTTTGCTGTTTTAAGAGATTGTATCATTTTCTATTGTACTCTCATCGTTTTTCAAGAATTGCTCTTAGTGTAAAAATTTCATCTATTATTTATCTATAAGCCCTAAATCCCGCTTGGCCCAGGATGTAATCTGCTTGAGGTTAACCAGTTTAGTAGGATGTTTGATAGTGTTTTATATGCACTATTTAAGAAGAAGATTTCTCTGCTGTTGGAGTATAACTTTTTTTGTGTATCGACACTGTAATACTTCCCTGTGATTGTCTTGATATTTTTTCTTCTATCCTTATAAGTGTTATTAATTCATGAATTTGGCGATGGAGTGCATCTCCTCCATATTTTAGAAATTCTCATTCAATCCAGGTTTCTTGGAGTTCTTTAATTTACTTCATGATTTTTAGGTTTCCTCAAGGAAGGGTTTTTGAACTGGTAGGTAGTTTCCTCTTTGTGCGACTCCTCATGTTTGACATTTAGAAGCTCCTTAAAATATCCTTTGAGTTTTTTAATTAGCTTATATCAAGAATGATGAGATCTTGTTCATTTTTAAGCGCCTGGATTAACCTGAGTGTAGTAAACCTCTTCTCTAAAGATATTGATTGCCCTGTTGAATTCGCTGGATCCTGGTTTTGGGACGTTCTCTCTCCATTGTCTCGTACCTTTATAGTTTCTTTTCTTCACTCTTATTAGTTTTCTTGTGTCTTTTTGGCTTTGTGTGCATTTCTCTCTACCTTCATTGATCTGAAGTGGTATTATTAGTTTCCTTCCCGTTTATCTTTTTCGTAGTTACTTTTGATATTTTTAGTCAAACCATGCTATTGCCTGCTATCTGTTGTCATTATTTCCCAGAGCTTCTCGATTTTTTCAGAGTTGTTCTGTATACTGTTGTTGTTTTACTAATTTCTTCAGTTTAGCTCTATTGCACTGTGAGGTGACAATAGTTCGTTGTATTTGCGAATATTTTGATTCTGACTTTTGTTGGAATTAGATAGTGATCTGTATCCATATCTATTCTTCTGAGGCTTCTTCTGAAATCAAAAAAATTAACTATTAGTAACCCAGGTTGATTTGTAGATGTTCTTGAGTGGGAAAATATTTGCCTTATCAGCAAATTATTAACTGTAGCTGTTTCTATAATTATTTAGCCATTATCATTGGCATAAAAGCTGTGTTTGCCTATCGTTGACTTATTATTAAGCTCTATTCATATCTTGCATTGAAGTCACGTTGATGCCTTTGCAGAAATAATCATCATACCAATGTCTTTTGAGTCTGATGTACTTTATTCTATCATTTATTAGTTCCAACTTCAATATATTCGGAACACAAAGTTAATTTTTATATTTGCGTCCCCAGGTCATCTTATTTCTTGGACTGTTGTTCTATTCATTTCTATACTTTTCTAGGTGGCAGGGCTAGTACATCCTCTGGGACTGTTCCAATACTTAATGTTCCAGGTTCCAATACTCATAGTCTGTTTACAAAGCGTTCGTCATTGTAGATACACAATCACATAACAAGCCGTAAGTTTTGGGTTATATCCTTTTTATACTTTTGTTTCTCTGAATTTGTAAGAGCTACAAAATTCATTTTAGCGTATCGAATTAACAATAACAAAAAGCAAACATGTTGGTTAGGAAGTTACAGTTATGGCTTCTGCAACTATATATACTATAGAGGTGATTTATTATCGGTCTAGGTAAGAACTAGAAAATATCGTTAGCGTAACAGAGTAGCAGCAAATTACAGCACTGATCAGATGTGGATTTCTTAAACAGCCTCTTCAACTTAATAGACCTCACATAAGTAGTTATCTGTATATATAGGCAAAGACAAAACGATTAGGTACCATTCTCTCCTCTGTCTCTCTACCAATTTTCTTCGTTTTTGTTTTGTTTAATAGCTACTGACGACATTCGTGCAGAATGCTAATATTAATTTATAATATTGGTTCATTCGTTAAATATAATATAATAAAAATTCATTATTTACGTCCATACTGTCAACGCCAAACAACTGACAGTGGCGCCGCCGCCAGACGGTCAAAACTCAAAACATTGAGTAATTATATATAGAGGGAGCGATCGTTAGGTGCTGTTATATTCTTAGAGCATGTACTTCTGGAAGTGGCATGCAAGCGTTGTTATTGCTTAGTGGTAAAATAGTCAATGTAATAGATCAGTATTGATTTTCGGACGCGTTGCAGTAACTTTCATAATAAATATTCTGTTATTAATGTGAATTTAATTATTTGATTAATATATTACTATCACAACCTTCCCGAAGCTGTTGTGTAAAAAATTGTCAGACAGCGGACAATAGAGAATGTATTAAATATTTAAGTTCTCCTAGGGTTGTTGGTCCTCTCTTTTCTTTAATATTCCTGAACTTGATTGAAACAGCAAATGACGAAAACTTTTAGGTTGCAAAGAACAATCTTCCAATTATTATATCGAATGTTAGTCTGAAGTTGGTAGACAATGTAACTCGTTTCTCGAAGTTTCCATGGACTTCCATCGTCTTGAAGTGGTTGATCTCACAACGTTTCAATAGCTGTATCTGCTATCGTCATCAGGTGAATGATAGGAAATTCAGATTATCCCTCGTATTTATATTATACCCTTAACCGGTCATGCGTCGCCGGTCATGGTCATTGGGTCTTATCTGGTCCAATCAGCGTCCCCGTACCTGGAGGTTGGTTGCCGGTGATGCGTAGCGGCAAAGGCCGAAGAAGAGCTCTCCAAACATCTTTAATTTGGACGCTGGGCTCGCTAATTATATATTTTTTTTCTTTTGTACCAGTGCTCTTCCTTGTGAATTGCTTTGGCCTGGTCCCAGTTGATATTATGGTGTTCGGTCCATGCGTGATTAGCTAACCCAGACTTCGTTACCTCCGCCATTTGAGTAGCTGTGCGGTGCTCCTTAATCCTGGTGCACAGCGGTCGCTTTGTCTCTCCAATGTAAAGATTGCCACATTCACACGGTATGCTGTATATGCAGTTCTTTGGTATTGCTGGTGCGTTCGGCCTAGTTCTTGTTGTCATGCTCCTCAAGGTGTTGTTGCTTTTGAAGATCATTCTCGTTTCGGGATATCCATTCGCCAAAAGGTCTTCCCTAAGTTTCACTTGTTCTTCTTTGAGGGCCTCTGGTGTGCTGCAGATATTTTTGGCTCTATGGATTAGTGTTTTGATGATGCCAGTTTTCGTTGCTGTTGGGTGGTTGGAATTGTAGTGAAGGTATAATCCTGTATGCGTAGCCTTCCTGTAGACTGTTGTTTGGATTTCGGTCCTAGTCGTTTGACACTTTACATCAAGAAATGGTATGCACCCACTCTCTTCCATCTCCATGGTGAATCTAATGGATGGTTGGGATTGGTTCAGGTGCCCCAGGAACGCCTGTAGTTCTGCCTCTCCATGTTGCCAAATAATAAAGGTGTCATCGGCATACCTCAACCATAGCATAGACTGCTTCTCGTAACTCCTCACTGCATGTTCTTCGAACCATTCCATATAGATATCGGCGATGCTTGGTGATAACGGGGAATCCATCTTCTTGCATGAAGAACCGGTCCTTCTCCTGAAAGTAACAGTTCTTGAGGCAACATTCAAGAACGTCCATGATTGAGTCTATTGGCAGCTCCGTCCTCCGTATTATATCGAATATTTTGCCAAGAGTGGTTCCAGCCAAAAATTTTGAGGGTCATTCATTTGTCAAAAATATTTCGAATAGCGATATTTGATTACATTTTTATTGTCTTTTTATTTTAATAGATTTATCAATATGAGTGAACAGTTTTGGTCATTACATCTACTTCTCCGATTTCTCCACAACTTTGTTTCTTATAAAAATATACTTTTTGCAATTTCATGAAATAGGGTCGAATTTCGACCACTAGTTTATATTATTAAACATCCATTTTGCATATTATTTAATTTGTTTCATATTTTTGCAGGTGGTAGCCAGAAACGAATCAGACTGGATTTTCAGGGAACCAACGATAGACATCTTCACCGATCTGGACCGATTTGCCATTCATCCAGAACGAATACCAAAGCGACAAAAGCGAGTCTTCGAAGGCGATTTCCATATGGAATTTTGCGACAACATCGGGCAACTAGTTCAAGCCTATTTCAGAGACTTCAGTTTCGAAAGACTAGACAAACCGTGGAGAGCGTTCACTTCGTCGTGGGCACCAGAAACTCTTGCCAGAAATTTAGGTATAAATGCATCGTTTGTGATCAAAGAACATTGTTATGTGTTGGTGCGTTTGTCGAGGTTTCGGGAAGTAGTTAAGTTGGATCGAATTCCGAATAATATAAATCTAGCCGATGTGGTGGCGAAAGAGATTGATAACATTAGTGTCGGTGATGTGGATAGTGTGTTAATGTTTATTAGAAAATATGGATCTCATTATATACACTCGTATGTGACAGGAAACTCGCTGTATCAGGTAAGTCAAATATAATATAATTTTTCTAGTTGAATTAGGATGAGCGATCGTTGCTCTTTTATATCGCGTTTGCTTCCTAGAATTACATAGCCCCACAAAAAAAATTGCTCTAAGAACTTCACTATGGTAACTAGGAGTTTTTCTGGTCGCTAGTTCCGAATCGTGAGTACGTTTGACCTTATAGGATCCAGGTCATTTCAGGGTCAAATCGAGAAAACCCTTCAAAAACATCTGGAAAAATTCAATGTGAGGTTTTTGAGGTCGCTGATTCCGAATCCGGGGTCCGTTTAACCATATCAGGTCATGGTCAAGGTCATTTCATGGTCATATCGATAAAAACCTTTCAAAAAATCTCAAAAAATTCATTTTGAGGTTTCTTGGGGTCGCTAATCCCGAATCCGGAGTCCGTTTGACTTTCTAGGGTCAAGGTCATTTCAGGCTTAAATTGAGAGAACCCTTCAAAAACAACTGGAGAAATTCAATGTGAGGTTTTTGAGGTCGCTAATTCCGAATCCGGGGTCCGTTTAACCTTATCAGGTCAAGGTCAAGGTCATTTGATGGTCAAATCGATAAAACCTTTCAAAGAATATGAAAAAATTAATTTCGAGGTGTTTTGGGCTCGCTGATCCCGAATCCGGAATCCGTTTGACCTTATGGGATCCAGGTCATTTTAGGGTCAAATCGAGAAAACCCTTCAAAAACATCTGGAAAAATTCAATGTGAGGTTTTTGAGGTCGCTGATTCCGAATCCGGGGTCCGTTTAACCTTATCAGGTCATGGTCAAGGTCATTTGATGGTCAAATCGATAAAACCTTTCAAAAAATCTCAAAAAATTCATTTTGAGGTTTTTTGGGATCGCTAATCCCGAATCCGGACTCCGTTTGAACTTATAGGGTCAAGGTCATTTCAGGGTCAAATCGAGAAAACCCTCAAAAACTTTTGGAAAAATTCAATGTGAGATTTTTGAGGTCGCTGATTCCGAATCCGGGATCCGTTTGACCTTATAAGGTCAGGGTTAAGGTCATTTGATGGTCAAATCGAGAAAACCTTTCAAAAAATTCATTTTGAGGTTTTCTGGGGTCGCTGATTCCGAATCCGTTTGACCTTATAAGGTCAGGGTCAAGGTCATTTGAAGGTAAAATCGAGAAAACCTTTCAAAAAAATGTGGAAAAATTCATTATGAGGTTTTTGGGTCGCTGATTAGGAGCCGTTAAAGTATTACGTAAGCACTATAGGGGGCGGGAGGTCTTTGCTTTGCTTCTTTTTGATATTGTAATAAATCTGCTTTCGTAATACTTGAACAACCCCTTACGAACCCGATGTCAGTTTGATAAAAATAACTACGTTATCACTTTTTCAGTTTTTTGGAGCCATTCAGCTCCATAAATTCAAGATCCAGATCAATGTTTTTTGCGATTGAAAATTTGAAATAACTTATAAAGATTTCTTTATTTCTCTTTCATTAATTGTTTTTATTGTACCTGAGTCGCACACAGGTGAGTCATCCCTGATAATTCTCATATCTCCCCAGGTCTAAGAATGAGAGCTTTCTGACTATGTCAACTCGTCCCGTTACAAGGCAGCGTTTCATCGCTGGCTTTGTTACCACGTGGGGCTTGAAAACGCATCATTCTACACATCTATCGAAGCAATAGTCATTGTTTCAAGTATCCATCGTGGTAGCAGGATTTTGAGTTGTGCTACTGTTCGTATGTTGATTTGCAATCAATAAAAACAAAAAAAATCTAATTCGCACTATACATTGTATGCCCTTGAACCTAATTAGAAGAGAACATAGCTGAAAATTTTGTGTTAGATCTAGGTTACTCAGAGAAAATGTTGAGGGAAGTAGACCAATGAGAGCTTCGCTCACTACAGGAGGTTGCAGTGCCATTGAATTTCTTTTCGATTTGATCTGAGTAAGAGCAGATATTAGAGAAAAACCAAATTAAAAAAAGGGACAATGTGATTGTTAATCTACTGCTGCAACTTAAGGGTGTCGACTAAAATTTCCGATTTGATCTTAAAATGACATTGATTTAGTCCCTATAAGCCCAAACGGACCCCGGATTCGAAATCGGTAACCCCAAAAACCTCATAATGAATTTTCCAGATTTTTTTGAAGGGTTTTCTCAATTTGACATTCAAATAACCTCGACCCTGACCTTAAAAGGTCAAACAGACCTTGGATTCGGATCGGCGACCCCAAAAACCTCTTAATGAATTTTTCCAGATTTTATGAAGGGTTTTCTCGACTTGACCTTCAAATGACCTTGAACCTGACCTTAAAAGGTCAAACAGACTCTGGATTCGGATCAGCGAAACCAAAAACCTCTAGTTGTCATAGTGAAGTTCTTAGAGCAGACAATTTTTTTGTGTGGCTGTGTTATCTGATATGTACGCTATGTCGTCGATAGAAACGCTTCAGAATCCTGGATGCAATTGCTTGTCGTCCGGCTAGGTTCTGGATTTGAACCGCGTTGCGTTAGGGAGCCATTATCAAGAGGCACAAATAGGAGAAAAATAAAAATCAAATATGGCTTAGTTAGAACTCCGGGTCTCAATCTGCCTACTCCCCAAGTATCACTAAATAACTGAATCGACCATGAATGCAAACTGCTTTGTATATTTCTCGTTGTCGTTCGATTAAAAGGGAATGCCATGTGATGACCTGACGGTAATGTGAGTGACGAATCGCTCAAGTCTGGCTATTGTTGATCTCCACGTGGTAGGAAGGCGAGAGCTATGGTCGAATGATAACCAAGTTCTTTTGGTCTAGGATTGGAGATTTCGGTTTGGCGGAAATATGGTCTCAAAAAGACCACTCAGCAAGCCAGCCAACACTCGCAGTTTTGAATTTATTGGAAACGTAGTCTCCAGGATGCATAATTTCTCGATTTTGCGACATCAGTGAGCTTTGGATTCGTCGCCAATTGACATTTTTTTAAAGCTACGCATAAGATCGTGTTTATAACTATAATCCTCCTAAAGCATTCGTCAAGTTGGCCTGAATACTGCTCGACATGTGTCAAGAACTATCAGAAAAAAATCACCTTTGCAACAAATTACGAGGCGGCCACATAATAAAGTGTTTCACATATAGTGTGAAGTTTCAAACCTTACAGTATAAATAATTTCATCACAATTTAAGTTTTTTATCTTTTTATTTCCGTTTACCCTCAAAACGAGAAACTGGATAATCTTTTCAGTTCTTCAACCAAGGATATGTACCTATGAAATATTTTTAAAACTTTCGCGTCATAATGTTCCTTTGCAATTACATTTAAATTAAGAACTAAATTACACATTTCATATATTGGGATTAATACTCGACTCGTAAATAATAGTGACAATTATTTTAATTTTCTTGACATTTATGTGTAATAACATTCAGGATGAGACACAGAAAGAGAAACAGTAAAAAGTTTTCGCCTCTATCGTTCAGTCTAGAATGACTGCTCCTTTTTTTTTAAATTTTTACTACTACCCAGCAATCCGTGATTACCTGAAAGACTACTAGAAATATTTAATTTTTTATTTTGAATAATTCTTGTAAATTGTTACGGCCATAATTTTTTATATTCCAATACTTTGTTTTCTGAATGATACTTGTGGCATATTGTTCAATGTCTAAGTGCTTCTTGGAAAATAACACCACAGTTTAAAGAAAATTGCAGTATATTCCAAACGTTTCGGGGTCTAGATCAGACCCCGTTGTCAATGGTTAAGAAACTACCGATTAAAAAGGCACAAATCTAAGATTAGGTACATCTTAGAATTAAGATTACATCTTAACGTTTGGAATATACAGCAATTTTCTTTAATCTGTGGTGTTATTTCCCAAGAAGCACTTAGAGATTCCAATACTCTGGTCAATGCACTCTGTCTATATTATATCATCACGTCATAAAATGACACAACAGATTAGTGAATTTGAATATAATTTAGATTAAACATCCAATAATGGGAATTTTTACATAAAACCCACGTTTCCTTAAATGTTATCTAAACTGGTAATAATATTTGTCTTATAAATAATAAACTAGCATTCACAAAAGTTTTGGTAAAATGTTAATGTTTTCAAAAAACTTTCTCCAATTAAGTCACATCATTGTTTCAACTTTTACTAGGATATACATTTCATAATTGAATATCTCTTATTTAAAGTACTTAATCGTTTGATACTTACTAACTTTTCTAGATTTTTCAATTATATGTACTATATACATAAATAATTATTCGGTTGAGGGGAGCGGAACTGATGAAGGTTCTCGACTAGAAACAATATATTGTCTTGCGTTCAATGAATTCAAAACTCTCTTCAATGAATTGAAAACTGTCGTAATTTCTTTGACAGGTTTTAATAAACCTACGGTTTTTTTCGTGTGATTTGTATCCTAGGAATCACAGGAAAAGTGAAAATAAGAGAAAAAACATCCATAACTCCGTTATTTTTATGAATAACTGTATTGAGTGTATATCGTTGAAAAGCTCTAAAAATGTCCGATTTTTTGAGGTCATAGCCAACTATGGTTTCCATTCAAAAAAAGTTAAGTTTGTGTCATGTCTTGAAAACGAGAGCTGTCACGCAAACGAGGACATGACAATCATATTCGGAATATAATTCCCTTCAATTTTGATATTTACACTTTTTTTATAAAATCAAAAACAAAGGAGCTAGAGGGATTTGACTAAATCGACAGAATTTGGTTTTTTCAAAATATCTAGTAAGCCATGACTTTGTACAAAAATCCGAAAGTATCATTAAAATGGGGCCAGTAAAACTGCAAATCTTTCCCAATTTAACCATTGCTCTATCTCCGCTAGTTTCCGAGATCCCCATGCTGATCATCAAAAAAAACTCTGTATAATAAAGGCAGGCTGCCTGTAATTTATAAATATTTTTATTGCTTTTGTCAGAAACTAATTTAGATATTTTCAAGACATTTTTTGACTTATTTACTTCAGTGTTTGTTTCAGTTTAATATAAACCTATTGACTTAATTCTGGAGTTCCGTACAAAATATTAATTATAGTTATAGAAAAAATAAGCATATTCGAGTTATAGGACAAACGGTTAAAAAAAATGTTAGAAGCAGTTGCATATACAGGATGATTAAAATATAAGGTGGAGTGGAATTATATTTATACAGGGTGGTTAAAAAAATGTTATATAGTATGGAACATAAGCATTTGCTTATATTTGACATATTGGGCGAAGTAAAATTAAAGGTATTCATAGTTATTATAGTTGTTCAGGGTAATTCAGAAAATGATAGACAAATAATTTATATTGGATGACCAATACACAAAAACATATACAAAGGTGGTTGCAATATAGGGAGAATTAGAGTTACACTTATAAGTGGTCCAAATAATAAAGCAAATAAAAAAGTTTTAAAATATGTGGATAATATAGAAAAAAATACAAATAGTCAATAGAATTGTACCTTCAATCAGATAAAAAAAGAATATTTATCAGAAAATAGTTATTGATTGTACACGTTTCTAAACGGTTTTTATTTTAAACCAGTTGAAGTCGGTTCTTTTTTAAATATAAATTATTTCTTCTCAATCTTGCAACAGATAAGTATTTGAAACCGTCTCTGTCAAAATTTTTTGACGCACAAGAAAAATTGTGTCAAAGCGAGAATTTTTAGATTGAAACTGTTTAACGATGGACGGCACCAGACGATAAATGGCACCAAGCGGCGGTTGGTTTGAGAATTAATTTTGTCTGTCAGATGTTCTTTGATATTTATAATAATAATCAAATTAATATATAAGTATTTATGCGTTGTAATATCGAAATAACCGCACTACAATGTTGAATTATGGGTATACCGTTTAGAACTACACAAAGAGCATGTCTGAGATTTGCACGATTCCAGTTTGAGAGCCAAGTTGGCACGTTTTCGAGACCAAAATATTACCGAAATCACTGTCTGCAATTATCAGATTGGTTGGACAACATGTTAATAGGTGTAATTAATATGTTTACAATAATAGTGACTGTAGCGGAGAAAAATAATAAATTGCCGAGGTTACTTTTTGATTTCGGGCAAAATGCATTAACTGTTTCCTCTAAAATTATTATTGATACACGAACATCAATAAATTTCTTTGTTTTACTAATACTTAATTTGGCTCAATGATATAATGACATAGAATGTTGTCGTTTACATGTAATTGGAGAATGAAACTGCGTAAAACAGTTCCTTAAAAAATCATGAACTGTGAAAACCGTTCATAAACAGCACACATTTTGTTTGGTGCAAAAAGCTGAATCATTCCAAGTACCGAGCAAGCTCTTGTTAATTCGCTTTTGAGATAATTGGCATGCGCTGAATCTCTCATGTACGGTTATGCATCAGGTTGGTACAAACCTCGTATGGAATGCCCATTCTCTTGTAACCAAAACTCAAGATTTCTCAGTTAAGGGTGAAAATCAAAACTACTTAGTCCAAAAACTATAGGCGCAATAACTCAGTTTTTAATAATTAAAATATTCTTTGAAGACGCGAGATGTAAAGACCGACATATAGGATTTTCGGGGAAACTAGCACATTAGAGGTTCCGAATCTGGAGCCGTTCCATGTAATTGCTGTTACCCGTAATTCCTAGGTTAGAATGTCACGATGAAATTTTCAGGTTAACTTCACCTGTCAGAGATATTGAATACTCTCTTCGAGGTGTCATTCTTTTGTAAGCAAGGCAATATATATATAATATATATTGTTTCTGGTTAGGGAACCTTCATCAGTTGCGCTTCCCACAATTGAATGTATTCTCGAATACTTGTTTATGTATTTAATACATTTCGTTAAATTTGAAGACGCGAGATGTAAAGACCGACACCTACGATTTTTTGCAAAAGTAGCACATAGAGGTTCCGAATCTGGAGCCGTTCCATATAATTGCTGTTACCCGGAATTTCTAACCAGAAACAATATATATTATATATATACAGGGTGTAAACGGTTTGAGTGCAAAGATTTTGAAGAACAATACTTCAGGCAAAAACAAATCAAAAAGCTTTATAATATTTTCTAAAATAAACTATAGTTTTACCAAAAAGAACAAATAAAGTTAGATTTTATGTAGCCCTTGCTACAGTGAATAATACAATAATTTCGATATCAAAATGTCGGTAAATCTAAATATGTAAATACTCAATAGCTTATACATCTTTAATAGCCACATTAAAAATGAAAATTGATTATTTAAACTCGAAATATGCTTTTATAATTTAGTGTAAGTTTCTCCGAATAGATATGGCAACGTGGCATACAGACCAACTTATTTACTACATTTTTTACTGTAACGACGACTGAGAGTTACGATTGTTTTTTGCGATTTCGATTCTTGTAAATAAGAATAGATAAACGGTAAAGTGATTTGAATGATATCTATTTGATGTAGACTTCGTGGTTTGCTTTCCATTTAATATATATTTTAAATAAATCAAATCTGTTGTGATTAGTGTGTAAGTTCGAAAATTAAGAATAGTGCGACAGTATTTATTTGTGATAAATAATGGCCGATTATACAATTAGGGAAAGACATGACATGCTCTTAATTTATGGGGAAAGCAGACGTAATTGCAGAATAGCAAAAATGTTATACAGGGAAAGGTTTCCAAACAGACGCCTGCCCAATGCTAGGACATTCGTAGCTGTTTCGCAGATGCTTCTGGAAACAGGTAGTGTAATACCACAAATAAACAATCGCGGACCACAGCGACACAATCGTATCTTAGCTGCTGAGGATCAAATACTAGACCTTATCGACATCAACCCATATCGTAGCACACGGAGTATTGGAAGTGAGCTGCAAATTTCTCACACTCACACAATTGCTCTATCCATATCACATGCAGCGGGTTCAAGGGCTTTCAATTGATGATTTTCAACCAAGACTCAATTTCTGTCGTTGGTTCCTCAGAAAACATCGACAATTTCCTAATTTTGTGAACAATATTTTAACAACAGATGAAGCAAGTTTTAATAGGAATGGTATAATAAATTTTCATAATACGCATTCGTGGTCTGAGGTAAATCCACACGAAATACGCCAGTCAGTATTTCAACACCAATTCTCAGTTAACGTGTGGGCTGGAATAGTTGGTGAATACTTGGTTGGGCCATTTATACTGCCTGCACGTTTGACAGGTGAGAATTACCTTTATTTTTTGAACAACACGCTACCAGATTTATTAGATGAAGTGAACCTACAAACACGTTCCAATATGTTCCAATACATGACGGAGCACCTGCCCACGCAAGTTGTCGACTTCTTAAATAGAACATTTCCCCGTCGTTGGATTGGTCGAAACGGACATATACGTTGGCCAGCAAGATCTCCTGATCTCAATCCTTTAGATTTCTACTTATGGGGACACATGAAAAGTAAGGTTTACACGACTCCAATTATTGACGAAAATGACCTTAGACAACGCATTTTTGACGCTGCTGACGAAATCCGAAATATTCCAGGAATTTTTTTTCGCATAAGTGAAAATTGGATTAAACGGTGTCGTGCTTGTGTCGATAGTAATGGTGGGCATTTTGAACATTTGCTGTGAATAATCCGTTGTTTCAACTCAGTTCTATCATTATAATAAATTCGGTAAGTAGGATTACATATTTACTTGTCTAATATAAATAATATTAATTAAATCAGTAATAATGACTCTTCGAATAATTTAACTGGTAAAAAACTACATATACAGATCTCTTGAGTTGAATATCATATTTACCCAACTTTGTATAATTGCATAAAAGAAACCGCCAAATACAAATTCTAATTGCAATACCTTGTATTAAAAACGTAAATATTTTCAACAAAATATTTCATATATTTTTATTTAATTCTAAGGTCAATATCATCATTCAATACAAAAACACAGGTGTTTATTTTTTTTGTCGGCGTAGTCATTCCTTTATTATTCGCGCTAAGAGTGAATCTGCTTCGAACGCGAGCGACGTTGCCGGATTGACAATAATTTACTTAATATGTTTTAGGGATTATCTTGGTTATTAAGGCCTACTGACCATAGTGGTATAAGAGTTTTCTGTTTAATTTTGGTGTATACTACCTCCACTGTATAGTCTGGCGTACAAAAGAATGCCACCTCAAAGCGAGTATTCAATATCTCTGACAGGTGAAGTTAACCTGAAAATTTCATCGTGACATTCTAACCTAGGCATTACGGGTAACAGCAATTACATGGAACGGCTCCAGATTCGGAACCTCCTAGATGTCGGTCTTTACATCTCGCGTCTTCAAATTAAAATATTCTTCTTGGGGCATACAATATACCTCATTTTCATCAAATGCACAGAATAAGTTTATAGTTAAGGTGGCTAAACAATTCGCTTAAACAACAGTGTACAAACCCATTCACACTGAATTTATTTGAAATTAAATGTTCACACTGTATTTCATTATAAAGCATATCGTATTGGATTATCACGTTCATATTTTACTAGAAATGCACAAATCAAATCAATAAAGCTTGAATTTGAATACCTGCTAACAGAGTGAGAGTACCCTGGTTTATATCTATTTACAGTTAATTCGTAGAACACTACAGCAATAACAGAAGTAGTCAAACAATATTTTCGTTTGCAGACAAATCCAAAAATAAACAACCATTCACTATTTTGCATATAAATATTAATTGTGAGTTATTAGAAACAATCGAATAACTGCCATTTAGTTATGCTACTGCTTAATTGAAAGGAAATTTATTTTTTTATGCAATAAAGTTTGCTGAAGTCTAGAAGGTCACTATATAAGAACCATAATTTTATCTGTACAATTATATTCAGCAAATCATACAACTATGAAAATTATTGTTAACGCTTAACTACATCTACATGTAAATACGTAAATAAATTTCAAATAAACATATAAATTAGTGTGTGTATTCCCCATCAATAATTCCACCATAAAGAAGTTTATAGTTATCGTCAAGTAGATATTTTGATGGATGTCAGTATTTTTGTGTAATGTGATTGTATTTATTCAAAAGGATTTATTACTTAAGATCGGATTCACTATACATTTCAAGACACTAACTAATACTCGACAATTTAAGCAATACACCAACCCTTGACAGACAATTAAAATTGAAGCGAAAACTTCTTAACGAAGGTTCACACTTACATATCGATGGCTCAAGTGCAAAACCTCTGAAGCAGGGGCGGCTGTCCCTTAAGTGCACTCGTGCTTTTAATAAGGTTAAAAATCAACACAAAATGTTTAATAAATATCATGTCAATACCAACGAATTTATCAAAAAACAATTTAAGCTCTAATCCAAACTTGTATTAAGGCTTATATTCGCTTGAAAGAATATTTCACCGTGCACTTCGGCTAGCGCACGGTGAAACTTATATAGCTTGTATGAGATACGATATCACACCCTTAAAGCGTGAGATAGAAGATAGCTAATGCAAACTATATGGAGCAATTGGCTGATTCTCGTACGCCGCACGGAGACACCGAGCTGTGCTGATATTGACCGGACCTATCCGAACGTTTCAATAATTCAAATTTTTGTTTACGTGATTTAATTAGTGGTTACTTTGTTTTTGTCCGCGTAGTCTATGAAAGAACATTTAATACACAGAGTGTGTGTGTTTACATAACTGCGAAAATGAGTATCAACTTTAATATTGACTATATTAGAAACAATAATAAATCGTTTCAAAACAAATTAGATATAAAATTGGCTGGTCCACCTAGGCCATGTCTTAATTGAAAATAAGAGTGCAAAATGAAAAATAGAGTTTTCACACGAAGTTTTAAAAGTGGAATCAGTTACATCTTCGGGATCTCCTTTATTTTTATACCTGTTTATAAAAATAAAGGAGATTCCGAAGATGTAACTAATTACAGGCCTATATCTCTATTGCTACTAATCTCTAAAATTCTTGAATCTTTATTGAAAGACCAAATGATTAACTACTTTGAAGTAAATCATATCATATATCATATAAGTGAGTTTGTGGCACAGGGCTTTGAAAATAAGCATAATACATATGGTACATTCCTGGACTTAACGAAAAAGTTTGATTGTATAAGTTTTGAAATCCTTTACAAAAAGCTACCACACTACAACTTTGATTCGAGCAGTATTACCCTTATACAGTCCACTTCACCGCATCTATACTGTTATAAAATTGTAATTTTGTCTGTTTCTTTGTTTGTTTGTTTGTTCGGGCATCACGTAAGAACTACTTAACTGATTTTGCTGAATCTTTTTTTGTTGCGAAGCCTATATATAGTTTGACTTAAAATTCGGAATGTGCAAATGTAACATGTTTCGATTTAACAAAAATCAACATATATCAAGCGTAATTTTACAGGGTGTTCTGAATATAGAAAACTTAGAGCGGAGTAGAATTACATGGATTTAAATAATCTAAAAAAAAGTTATATTTGGTGTCCTATAAGCAGCTGGATATATACGATGTGGTGGAAATAAGGGGGAGTGGAATCAGTTATACGGGGTGATCCAAAAAAGTTATATTGAGTGGGCCATAAGCAGTTCCATACACCAAGTGGTTGAAAAAGGGTAGAATATTTATACAGTGAATAAAAAACTTTAAAAAATGTCTTAGGTAAGCAGTTAGGATCTTTGAATTATGTTAATTAGTTTCTATTGTTATGAAATAGGTTAAAGAAATGTTAAAAGCAGTTGTTTATGCAAGGTGTTTGAAATATAAGATGGAGTGGAATATTATAGTTTATGTTGTGGTTAAAAACTTGTTTTATATCCACAAGTATTTACATATATAGGATGGTTGAAATATGTAGTGGAGTATAATTACAGTTATACAGGTGGGTTTACAAATATTTTAAAGTAAAGGTATTATCTACAAGCTGTTCCATTTACCGGATGGTCGAAATATAGGGTGGGGTAGGATTCTGAGGATACAGGTTCGTACAAAAGTGTTATATTTGGTGGCAAATAGGTAGTTGAAGATAAAATGTTGTTGAAATAACCCTATATTTCAACAACATTTTACAGTTTGAATTATACAGGGTGTGTAAAAAATGCTAGAAAAATTTTGTAATATAGCACTTGCATATATAGAATACCTGAAGTATGGTGCACAGTAAAGTTATAGTTATATATTGTCATTCAAACAAGGTAAGAAAAAGTTTTAAATGAAGGGTCGTTTAAATGAAGTGTGTAGAGAAATTATACTTTAATATATCTTGAAAAAATATAAGGAAAAAATGTGAAATAGCGTAGTTCATAATAAGTTGCAAAGATAGGATAGTTGAAACATAGGGTGAAGAAGTGTTATGATAATTATTTAAAAAATGTTATATTGGTTGACCAATAAGCAGTAGCGTATACAGGGTAGTTGTAATACATACAAGGTGATTCAAAAACATGTTGAACAAAATTGTTATTTTCGGTGCCCCATAAGCAGTTTTTTGCGGTTTTGGTGAAATATATTTGGCATTGATGGATTTATAGTTATACAGGGTGGTAGAAAAAATGTTATACTGGGTGGCCGATAAGTAGTTGCAAATACAAGGTGATTGAAATAGCGGGTAGAGTAGATTTATAGTCAAACAGGTTGGATAATTTTTTTGTAGGATAGAAAATGAGCTGTTGCATATATGCAATATCTGAAACATGGATCGAAGTAAAATTATTGTTCATATAGTGTGCTTAGAAGTATTTAAAACATTATTTGTTTGCCCCTAAGCAGATGCACAGGGTGGTTGAAATATTTTGTGGAGTAAAATTATGGTTATACAGGGTGGTTCAAAAATAAGTTGTAATGTTTGACAAAGTGGCAGCGGTGTATACAGGATGGTTTTAATGTAGATGGAAGTAGAGTTTGTTATACAATGCGGTTAAAAATTGTTTTAAATAAAATTGTTATATGGGGGCCAATAAGCACTTGCAGTTTGGGTGAGGGTTTACATATAAGTTTGGTGTTAGGGTGCAAAACTTTCTTTTTATATTTGTAACTCACGAAGGTTTTCCACATCATTTCCATTAGGATGAATCAAAAAAGTTAAAAAAATTGTTATATAGGGTAGAGCATAAACAGTTGCATTCTACTATATGGAATATCTGAAATATGGGGAGAAGCAAGGTTATAGTTTTAGAGTGTGTAACACAATGTCAGAAAAAGCTCATATAAAGGTTGATTAATATATAGAGTAAAGAGAAATTTTACTTTAAAAGGCGGTTAAAATAATATCAGAAATAATTGTTATACAGGGTACACCATAAGCAATTGCATAGTTGAAATATAGAGTAGAGAAAAGTTATAGTCAGGGGTTCAAAAAATTATAAAACAGCAGCATATACAGGATGGTTGCAATATAGGGGTGAAGTAGAGTTACAGTTATTCAAGGTGATTCAAAACATGTCGGATAAAATAGTTATATACGGTGGCCCATAAGTACTTGCAGTTTGGATGAAATATATTCGGGATTTGTGGATTTATGGTTAAGTAGGGTGGTTCAAACAAGTTAGTTTTTATATATAGGATAACCCATATGTTTCATAAGTTATTTCTTTTTCCGAAGGCTTAAACATTCCGTACGCGGGTGAAACCGCAGGTAACGGCTAGTTATATATAAAGACACTTGGCCGTACCTCTTCGCACCCAGGTGTACACAGATATGATTTTGTTACATTTATATATTCATAACGTAAATTGTTTATTTATATATCAAATTAAAGCTATTTTTTATATATATAAACGGTTGCCTAGTTAACTCTGGCCGCAAATAAGGGATGCCGGCTGTTAAAGATAATAAATATTAAAGATGGAGTGAAAGAGATTATGTCACAAATAAGGATGGTATGTCAAGAAGTGCCTTTGTCTAAAACAAAATCGACGTGCCAGAGGATTTTTTCCAAAAACTCTCACTTTCAGAAATAATGAACTTATTCGTTACTTTTCGAAAGCACTGTATACTGTATCGTATTGTAGACATCTCTCTCTCTCTCTCAGAATATATGTGAGGAAGAATTTGTGCACAGACAACAAATAATCCGAGCATTTTTTTGGAAACTGCCTTGCAAAATTTCAAATCTGACAAAACTCTAATAAACAGACAAGGTAATAAAAGAGCTCCTCAATAATCTTGCGGAAATTTGTTTGTGCATAGATTTTCCAAAACCAAATTCTGAAGTTTGTAAACATAAAAAGCTTGAAAAGTGATTTATTTAGAAAACAGAAAAACAAGAATTAAAATAAAGGGTGTGGAAGAATTAAAATATTCAAATTTCATGTCGTTGAAATATACAACCGTCATCTATTTAGTCATTAACATAATGTTTTTTTAAATTTAACTTCCCAAAAACAAAACATTTTAAAACCATACGAATTGTTTAATTTTAGTCTACCAAGATTTATTACCGTTAATACTAAAAGAATTTGGTGTAAAAAAATAATTAATATTTCACGTATCTAGATTCCCGCTTTTGGCAGTGGACCGTTTTCTTCAGTTCTTGTACTTTATCTGATGGACACGAATCTCGACAACTTGTTTGATGTTTAAAATCATACATACCAAACCAATGGTACACTGTCCCATTATAGGGCACTCACCCCGGCTTGTTTGAACTTCTTTCGAGAAATAAATTGTCCCGTTTGTTTTTGCGTTACAATAACAGAATAATCTCTCGACAGGTATATCATTACATTATTCCATACTTTGTTAAGGCCAGTGAATAAACTGAGAAGGTTTTGGTTTTTAGTTGTATGAAAACGCGGTACCAGTTTACCTCGTTCTCGCTATTGGTACCGTTTTAGGTTTATTACGTATAGTGTAGGGATATTAGCATTATTTTAGTCTGCTTTTGCTATTAAATTTAAGTTAAATGCAAGTTTTTGTTTAGTTTTCTTCAAGAAGACACAAAAATGAAAAATAACCTTTTATACAGGGTGTCTCACATATGAAGGTATTACAATAATATCTAAGAAACGGTAAGACATACAAACATGAGAAAAATTTGAGCATTTTAGAGCTCATTCGACCACTTAAAGAAAAATTACGCCGTTCTCAAGTTATACAAGGAAAATCAAAAATGTCATTTTCTGATTTTTGCCTCTACTACTTTAATTTTAGACACATACTTTTGCATAATAGAGCGTCATCAAATTTTCACTGCTACCTTTCGTTCCTGCTGAGTCATCTTTAACTTTTTTTTAATACGGACCTGAACTTTTTTCTTAGAATGTCGATAAAGCATTGAAAGACCAATACGTCGGTATATCACAGTGTAATGTTTTTTATTTTCACACTCGAGTTCAGTTCTTGGATTTATTTAAAAACAGAGTCTAACTCACTCTAATTTATTTCCACAACTTTAACACAATTTATATTCATAAACCTATTTACAGTTTATCTCGACTTAACTATACGGCCCCCGAATACTGAATGAATGCTATCGCCAGCTGTTCGTATTTATATATTTCTCTAGGAATTGTCTAGTAGGTCAACGAGCCATCGGGAACTGTGTTCTCGAAGATTCGATAAAATTCCACGAATTCCCGTTAACGCTAGCCATCGGTCTCAGGTCGATAAACAAATATTTTGGATTCCCAGAAATATCGGACGAAGGGCGATTGCACCAGCTATCGGATGAATTTTCGTAACAATATGTTAAATTTTATAACGCGTTTTCAGAGAAAAAATAGACATCATATTAAAAGAATTTAGTACCTTCCTGCTTATAGCCTTTTAAGACCGGCGACTCCACCAAACTTTATTGTAGGAGAAAATCCAATTTTCTAAGATATGGTAGAATGTTATTGAAAAAATATGGGACCACTTCGCAATCCCCGGGGAGAGGATCCATTGTAAACGGTCGACATTCCCTGGGCCATTTCCGAGTAAGGGCTGCACAAACATTAAAAAAACAAATACAGACGAATTGAGAACCTCCTTCTTTTTGAAGTCGGTTAAAAAGTCCCTATTGTGCTGTATAAAGTAGATATGTGTAGAAGAGAATTATGAAAAAGATATGAGGGAACACTGAATTTATTACCTAATTGTAAGGGCCGTAAGAAATTTGTGACATCTTACTTTTTTTTCAAATCTTGATAAAAGTTGGGGTTGGAGGTAAAAATATTTATTTTTTCTCGGACATCCACTTTGAATGATAAAATGCATTCGATGGTAGTTTACTTGCTCTTGGTTCAATGTGACAAGTAATCGTTTTACTATTTTTTGGGATGAATCGCAGAATTGAAAATATACATGACTTGGTGTTCTAAATATTATGAACTGTTTTTAATGGTGTATAGTAATTTTTATATACCTATATAATAAATATTGATACCTTTATTATAACTTAAATGAATTCTTTCCTTAATTCTGTTAAAATGATTTCTCTGCCATTTGATAATTAGAGAAATTTTGATTACACAGTATACCTATATGTAAAACACTGCGACCTAGTATTAATGTATTAATTAAAATGTTGACGTCTCGTAAAGATGTTGAGATTGAATTTCCAGATTTTGCTGAGACTGAAAGGAAATATAACGTTACTTGTTGAAGTGCAAGAAGATATCTAAAGTCAGATAATTTTATAATGCAATGAACGCTGAAACTGTTAAAACGCATTTTGCAAATAAGTTTATTTAATCATCTTTCTCTGACTGTATACACTTCTAGATAGTGAAAATGAGAAAGACGAAAGAATTTTTCGTAATATGAAACGTTAATATCCAAAATTAATCATTTAGTCATTGTAAAATTTCTAAGAGTAATAACTGCATTAATTATATGTTAATAACGCTAGTTCAGATGAAAACAAACCGACTATAGTAACCTTTTTTTAGATTTAGCAAAAGCATTTGACACGGTAGACCATTTGCTACTTTTAGATAAAGGGTATAGATATGGCATACGAGGCAATGCGCCCAGACTAATCCAAAACTACATTGTCAACAGACAACAAAGCAATTTCAATGATTATAAGGTATATAAAATATGTCTTCCACAAGGAACAATTCTGGGCCTTTTACTCTTTTTGATATGTATGAATGATCTCCTAGACTGTATGGAAGATGGAACTATCGTGTCTTATGCTGATGATACTGCCACTATATCTATAGCAAAGACGTGACCAGAAGCAGTATCTAATATGAACATTGTTAAAACAGTATATATTAGATACTTTTGTTACTATTGTGACGGTGTGCCTGATTGCGGTGACATTAAAATAAAATAGAGTAGATGACGTCAATACCTTATTGTAATTACTGATTATAACATGACATGGACCAAGCATATTGAGTATGTTATAATAAAACTAGGTATCTAGTCTTTATTTCTAAGGAACTGTCAAATATCATGGACACCAAAACGTTACTTTTATTACACTATGCATTTTTTTAAAAGTGTCGCCTCATATGACATTGTTGCCTGGGATAGAGTGTACAATAATATAATTCTAAAAATAATTAGTAAAAATATGTCTTAACTGATAAAGGTCTACTAAACCTGAAACAACAATTTTATGTGATGCCTTAGTATATCATTATCCTACATTAAAACTTTTTTTTTCTAATTCAGTCAACTTTACAACAAATAATACCTTACTAAAAACCTATATGAGGCTCTTAGATTTAATGAATTACCAAACGTACTTAAAGTGCTAGATAATAATAAATATCCTATGAAAAATAAAATCAAAAGGTGGATAAAATATAAAGTAGATTAGATTAATATATAAACAACGAATTATTATAATAACGAATTCATAGTATGATATAACAGTACCGTTACCTTGTCGTCAAGTAGAATTTTAATGGTTTTATCTTTTTAAAGGTATTCTATGGCAAATCTTTCTATTGGACTAAGATTGAGTTTCTTTTTGTTTTTTCTCTTTAAAAGTAAATTATTTCTTATTCGGTGTTCACTGGACAGTTCTGGAGACAGCTCTGCCTTCAGTAGCAACTACGAGGGCTGCCTTTTATATTTCGAGATTGGACAACCCTAGTGTTGCAATCTAACAACTGACAGCTCTATCGTAAAGTTTGACATTTTTGTGGTTATACGTATTCAGAACGTTTTGACATACGAGCGCTATGTGTTGTTTACAGTAACTTAAAGGATTCATCTCGGCCAAAAAATGGAATTAAATCGTGAACATTTTCGTGCGATTATTTTTTACAACTTTCAACGTGGATTAAGTCAGCAAGAGTGCATGGATGAACTTAATTTAATTTTTGGAGATGAAACTCCATCCAGGACCACTGTTTATCGATGGTATGGTGCATTCAATCGAGGTCGTAGTTCACTCCAACACGAATTTCGTGAAGGTCGTCCAGTTGTTGTTCCGGAAACCATTGATGCTGTGCGCGAACTGATATTTGAATCTCAAAAAAATTGTTCGCGTTGGATCCCACACAATTTGTCAATCGTTCAAAAAAAGGCTCATGTCGATTGGTCGAAAGAAAAACTCAAAAAATACGATCGCGGTGCTTCAAAACACGTTTATGACATAGTGATAGCTGATGAATCGTGGATTTACGCGTATGAGCCCGAAAGTAAACAGCAGTCGACTCTATGGGTGTTTCAAGATGAGCCGAATCCAACAAAAGTTGTTCGCGCACGAAGCACTTCCAAGCAAATGATCGCCTGTTTTTTCGGAAAAACTGGACATGTCGCAACCGTACTACTAGAACAACGCAAAACATTCAATTCTGAGTGGTACACAACCATTTGTTTGCCAGTTGTCTTCCAAGAAATGAGGAAAACCAACCGCCGAAGACGGACCACTCTTCACCACGACAATGCGAGCTCTCAAACAACTGCATTTTTGAGGTCAACGTTTTTCGACACCTGAAGAAGCGATTGCTGCGTTCAGAATGCATGTTTTGGAGATACCTTAATCAGAGTGGAAAAAGTGCTTCGACAATTGGTTCAAACGCATGCAAAAATGTATAGATCTTCATGGGGAATATTTTGGAAAACAATAAAGCGATTTTCGATGATTAATAATTGTTTTTGTTCTGTAATCCCGAAATATAAAAGGGAGCCCTCGTATCAGACCCAGTACTATTTATATACAGGAATAGTATTGCTTGTAGACACCTCTTTCTCTGAGAATATCCGCGGGGAAGAATTTTTGTATACGCAAGCACTAATCCCGGCAATTTTTCCCTTACCGTACTACACTGTTATAATATCAAATACTTATCTGTTGCAGGAAAAATTTGAGGAGAGAAACTCCAAATGAACTAGCAAGATTATGAACATTAAAAAAAAGTAATTAATTGAATGAAATCAGTAAAGCAAAGGACATTTCATTCGTTTAGTTACTTTTAATTGATATTTAAAATGGCCACTGATTCGTATAGTTTTGAAAATGACGCGTCAGCGTTGAAATTAGTCACGTAGTATGTAAATAAATCTAGTGTTAGAAAACAAAGAAATTAATGTCACTTGATCGTGATGATTAACTACCACAAAGTGACGGCTTTCCCAATTGAATTATTAGTAATTCTTGATGTGCATCTATCTTTGTATTTTTCACTGAAAATGGTATAGCCATTCTAAATTCTAACGTGACATTTATCATTAGTTTTATTTTAAATGCGCTTAAAAGTTATGTGCATTTTTTATCCCCTTTTGTAAGTACATCACTATTAAATAAAAATTTGTTTCAATTTGTTGCAGGTGTTCGTATTCAACAAAACCAATTATCGCCAAATAAAGGACAAACTAAAAAGGCAAGGCATTGCCCATATAAGCAATCTTGAACTGTCGCAGTTCTTCAGTCCATGGTATGCGGAGCACATGGGCGTCATAAAAGTAGCTAGCGGTAACCGATCTGTAGCCAATTGGACGTCGTATAAATTAAGGAACAACTATTATATTTTTTCGTACCCATCGTTGTTGAAAATTCACGGTAAGTAAGAAAATTGTAGTTATTTATTGTTTCCATCGGATTGCGTTTATGTCATAGTTTGTATAGTATATCAAAGTAAATCTTAAATTGATAATCAGGTGACATAATTGTCAAGAACTTTACTGTGGATTTCATTATTACATATTATGCTGTCTGTTAATTTGTAAGCAAGTCTACTAAAATCTGTATTTTACCAAATCATCATCATCATATGCAGCTAATTTCGACCATTATTTTATGGTGTAGCCTCTCTTACATATTCGTTTCGCAATTTTCTCCATGTTGTTCTGTTGTACGCTTTTTGGGACCAGGTTATGCCTGCTATTTTCTTGATGTCATAGTCCCATCTTACATTGGGGCGTTTCCTTGGTCTTTTAACACCCCTAGGATACCATTGTGTGATTTTTGTTGACCACCTATTATCTTGTCTTCTTGCCAAATGTCCTGCCCATTGTCACTTCAGAGATTTCACTCTGTGGATAACATCTATTACCTGGGTTTTGTTCCTTATCCACTCTATTCTCTTCTGATCTCTTCTCGTTATTCCGATCATGCATCTTTCCATAGACCTTTGTGCTGCTTGAAGTTTTCTTGTAAGTTCGGTTTTCAGAATCCAGGTTTCACAACCGTATGTCAGTACTGGTAGAACACAGTGATCAAAGACTTTCTTCTTAAGGCGGAATGCCATTCGTGACTTGAAGATTATGGAGTTTCTTCCAAACGTCATCCTTGCAAGTTTGATCCTTCTGTTTATTTCTGGTAGTAGCGAACCTGATATGTGTATTAATTGACCTAGGTATATATATTGTTCTACTATTTCCAGAACTGTGTTATCTATTGTGATGTCTTGTGTGTCTACTAGTTCGTTGTACATTATCTTTGTTTTTCCGATATTTATTTTTAGGCCTATTGCCTTGCTTACTCTGCTAAGTTCATTGATTTGATTTTGTAGTTCTCCTGCGTTATTGGCAATTAGGACAATGTCATCGGCGAATCTCAGATGGTTTAGATATTCTCCATCTAGGTTCAGTCCTTTGTGGTCCCAGTTTAATCGTCGAAAAATACTCTATAATGTCGCTGTGAATAGCTTCGGTCACCTTTTCTGACTCCTGTGCTAGTAGGAAATTCAGGGTTGCCTTCGTATATTCTGTAACTCAATATATTTAAAACATATTTCTAGTCTCGCGTCACAAGTTTAATCTACAACAAGTTTCCACAATGTTGTTAGTTCTTTCCAGTACTATTAAAAATATTAGTAAGACTCATTGAATTCTAAATGACATTTAGAAAAATATGCCAGTTTCCAACCAGCAAATAATATATTCCACAGGTTACTAACAAATTAAAATCAAATTCGAAAGTGATTTTTTGAAAATAATAATATATAATTATAAAATATATTTTTCAAGACTAACCAAATTCCATTAAAAACTTTTCATAGAAGGAGATTAATTGCCATGGGTTCTTGTCTCTCACCAACATTAGGTAACATATTTATGGAAAACTTTGAACAGCAAGGAATTTTATCAAAAGAAAATAAACCTTTAATTTGGTGGCGTTACGTTGACGACATTTTCGTAATTTGGGAACACAATCTTGAAGAACTAGATAAATTATTAAATAAAATAATTAAATATATCGGAGTAAATCTTTTTACACATGGAAATAAGGGACAAAATGTTATACGTAAATTAAACCCTTTGGGGACAAAACATAACAACAAATACGAAAAAACGTTAATGTGTGTGAAAGCATGGGACAAAGTGACACTTTATATGGCTCAGAAGTTTGAGACGTATTCAAGCTTAACAAAACGACAAGATTAGGCAGAGTCGGGAATGACATCTTGTGTACATAAATGAATATAATCCAACCACTAGCAGGAAAAATTGAACGAAAACCATTGATCGATGGTTCAAGAAACCATTATAAAAGAAGGAAGAGAGATGACGTCGTAAAAACTATGACTTCAAGAAACTTACAAGAACATGTAGGCCTTGAGAAAATAAAAATTATGGCTACATCTCTTTTTCTTATATACTTCTATAAATACATTTTTTATGATATTCTTATTTGTCTTGGAAATTGAACACTATTAAATAAATTTGAGAAACCCTAACTTAAAATTTGTCAACCTAATCTCGTGGAAATAAGAACATCCTTTGTGACAAAACAGAGTAAATCAATAATAAAAATTTAACCGATATTACCTGACAGTAGATTTGATGAATTACAATTACAAGAACAGTACGTTGTAGCAGATACGATAAAAAATACGTTATGTGAGATTTAAAAAATGTAAATTGCTTATGTTGTGTATTGGAATGATATTTTTCAGAAAATATCAGAATTGTGAACAAATACAATATATAAAATATAAGGCGCAGAAAATAATTTGTCATGCAATTTCGCTGAAAAATAGTCCACAGCAGGACACGGTCTTTTAAATTGCTTCTTATGAGAATACAACAAATTTTGTAGCCGCAGGGTATTCCACTCGGACACGTTTATTAGTTATAACCGGAAATCGGTTTATTCTACCTCATTTCTTGTAATTTGAAAAGTAATGGTTCAAAGTTTAGTGCGCTGAGTTGTTTGTTTATCCTGTCTTATATACAGGTAAAAGGTATCAAATGGTAGCTCATTTCAATCCTTTTAAATCATTTATTAGTCGTCTTCAAAAAGGAAGTTATTATTTTAACCTTTTGATTTTTGTTTAATACTGTATTCTAAACTTATACGAGGGTCGCCTTTTATATTTCGGGATTGGACAACCCTAGTGTTGCAATCTGACAACTGACAGCTCTATCGTAAAGTTTGACATTTTTGAGTTTATACGTACTCAGAGCGTTTTGACATACGAGCGCTATGTGTTGTTTACAGTAACTTAAAGGATTCATCTCGGCCAAAAAATGGAATTAATCGTCAACATTTTCGTGCGATTATTTTTTACAACTTTCGACGTGGATTAAGTCAGCGAGAGTGCATAGATGAACTTAATTTAATTTTTGGCGATGAACCTCCACCAAGGACCACTGTTCATCGATGGTATGGTGAATTCAATCGAGGTCGTAGTTCACTCCAAGACGAATTTCGTTTAGGTAGTCCAAAAACAGTTGTTGTTCCGGAAACCATTGATGCTGTGCGCGAACTGATATTGCAAGATCGTCATGTGACCTATCGTGAGATTGAGTCAACCTTACACATTAGTGGGATCAGCATACATTCAATATTGCATAAAGATTTGAATGTCAAAAAAAAATGTTCGCGTCGATTGGTCGAAAGAAAAGCTCAAAAAAAACGATCGCGGTGCTTCAAAATATAGTGACAGGTGGATTTACGCGTATGAGCCCGAAAGTAAACAGCAGTCAACTGTATGTATGGGAATCCAACAAAAGTTGTTCGCGCACGAAGCACTTCCAAGCAAATGATCGTCTGTTTTTTCATGTCGCATCCGTACCATTAGAACAATGTAGAACAGTCACTTCTAAGTGGTACACAACCATTTGTTTGCCAGTTGTCTTCCAAGACACTCTTCACCACGACAATGCGAGCTCTCACACATCGGCTCAAACAACTGCATTTTTGACCACTCAAAACATCGATTTGATGAGTCATCTGCCGTATAGTCCTGACTTGTCACTAAATGACTTCTTTTTATTCCCGTACGTAAAAAATAAACTGAGAGGTCAACGTTTTTCGACACCTGAAGAAGCGGTTGATGCGTTCAGAATGCATGTTTTGGAGATACCTCAATCAGAGTGGAAAAAGTGCTTCGACAATTGGTTCAAACGCATGCAAAAGTGTATAGATCTTCATGGGGAATATTTTGAAAAACAGTAAAGCGATTTTTGATGATAAATATTTGTTTTTGTTCTCTAATCCCGAAATATAAAAGGCAGCCCTCGTATTAAAACAGTAGAATTGTAAATTTGTTCCTAGTGCATCCACCATATATCACATATCTGCATTATTTTATATACACTAGTATTTCTTAAAGGATTTGAATGGTTTAAACCAGGGATTCCAGTCTTTTTTAACCTACTACACCCTTTCTGAAAAAACCGCCCTTTTTCAAACAAAAACAACGACAAATTTATAAAATTACTCTATTAAAATATTACTAACTAAATTCGTGAATCCAGCCTACAATGCTAGAATTTGCTTTTAAAGCCAAATTTCTTTTTAATTTCAGTGCTATTTCTTCATTTTTAGAGATTATATCAACTCTTCATGCAGTATTGCTGGTTTGATAAAATATCTAGTACCTAATCATGTTGATATCCTGAAGTCTATTTGTAAAATTTGCTTCCAACTGCTGGCAGATTACGGGAATATTGGCATTCCTGACTTTCACAAAAGATTCGAAACTTCGACCCAAATGTTGTTTGTACAATGCCAATTTTGACACAAACGCAGTATTTGAAGACGCGAGATGTAAAACCGATATCTAGGATTTTCAAGAGAATCAGCACACAGAGGTTCCCAATCTGGAGCCGTTCCGTGTAATTGCTGTTCTCCCTTAACTCCTACGACAGAATGGCAGAATAATATAGTAGAAATACAAATTTTGAAACGAAAATTCAAATATTTAAAATTATTCTAAATAAAAAAAGTAAAATTAAATTTGACAATATCTATTATTTGATTTCTGACGTAACTAAGAGAATTTTATTTGTAATATAGAGGATAGCACAGAAACTTCTAAAGATCATATAATTATAAAGTTCTTTTCAAATTGGACGAATTTGAAACGCTGATCTTCAGAATTTTATGTGGCGCTCCTAGGTAAGACTTTGTTATAAAATATAAATTTTGTTGATTCAGTGATCCCATTAAAATCATAAGGGAAAACCTAGGAAAAACCTTATAAACTATCCCGGTATTGGGTTGTTCACAAGTACATGACTATTAGAAATTTCTTCCTTAATCATCGGCAACCAGGAACGATTGAAGTCCATGGAGATAGTAGCGATACAGTCGTTTTCATTTATCAAAATTAAAGCAGAGTCTTTCAGTTTTCTTTTGGTTGTGTTCTTCTTTTTGTAATATAACTGAATTATGAAACTGTATTTTATGACCAAGGTCCCAAGCATGTTCACAAATTTTAATTTTTCAAACTGTCGTTTTTTATGTAATTTTTGTGTTCGTTTATTCGAACATTTAGAGGTCTAGAAGTTTCTCCAATATAGTATATATTACATTCACAAGGGATTTTATAAATGCAATTTTTTGGATTTTGAGTTGAGTGTTTTGTTTGGTTTTTAATATAATTGATTTTAGTGTATTTCTTTTTTTAAATGATGTTTTAATATTATATCTGTTTCCCACTCCTTTTAGTTAGTTTAGCTACCTCCTACCTCCACACACCAATAAATTTACCGTAGAATTTACTAATGATCCGTGGCTCATTGACTTCATGAATTGCTACTTGTATGGACTTTTTTATATTTCCCTGACATGTGTAGGGTTGCGTGAAACGTGTTGTAAGGGACTCCACCAAAAGAAGTCTAATAATGAAAGGTTAGGCAACCTAGCTGGATAATTGATTCGGCCAAACCTCCCTATCCATCTTGCGCCAAAACGATTTTCTGACCAATGCTGTGGAATGAGCAGGACAACCGTCTTGTTCCCAAATTACGTTATCAAGTAATTCTTGTTCTCATGTTTTAAGAAATATTAAGACAAATGTTTCTAAAATACTCAAATACACGTCCTGGTTTAAATTTCCTTCTATAAGATATGGACCAATAATTTGAGCAAATCCCTGAAATGGCAATCGGCAGGACGTTTGGCAAGTCGACAGGATAACTGTTCGATAACAAAAAAAAACAAGAAGTTGGCCTAGTAGAAGATGGGACTGTAACAAGAGGACAATAACAGGCAGAATATGGTCCCAAAAAGCTAAGAACAGAAGAGCATGGAAAGAAATGAGAAGCCAATATATAAGGAAGGCAAGACCATGAAATAATGATACATACAGCTGAATATAAAGACAATGATAATATGAAGGAATCATCTAACCAGGATGAGAATCTAACCATGCACACTTAACCTCTTAAACTTTAGTGTGTAGCAAGTTATATATATATAAATATATATATATATTTATATATATATACGTAATGCAAACTGATCGAAGGTTAACCTCTACAATCAACTGTCAAGCCAAAAAAATCATGTAATAACTTTTTCTGTCCTGCTTTAGTAAACAAAGTGTTTTTTCCTTGTACAATCTCAAAATTTACCGCATGCCTACGAACTTTGTTCATCGCACCATCATCATTACCACAAGCCTCATCATCACAAGTTCTAATTACTAATGATAGCATTAAGTTAGGAAAAAAATGTTGACAAAATTACTTTGCGGAGTCACGGTGATTTATAATTAGAAGGAAGTTAATCATTCTGCATCGTCTATAATTATATAACAATAAAAAACGGAATGGTAAGAATGATATTTCGACGAATTAACCAGACGTCCTTGGGATATTGACCAAAATGAGGAAGATGATGATGAGTTTATATAGTCCATAATATATTTTTATTGATTAATAATAATGCCACTGTAATCCAAGTAATAAAGTTTTTGATTTAAATATCACAGTTCAAGATATGAGGCTAAGTTAATGCATGATAAGGAGCAAATGTGTCATGATAACAATAAAAATTGTGGACAATAAGTTAGGAAACAAGAGTAGAAATGAAAAAGCTATTAAGTATATAATGGATAATGATATGAACAAAGTAACTAATAAAACAGGAATTGTCAACTCTCTAAATGAATTCTTTGCTAAAAGTGGAATTGAGTTATGTGAAAAAATACAGCAACCATATAACAGTAAATTAAGACTACCAACAAGAAATCCTAAATCTGTATTTCTTTATCCTACCACTAATAATGAAATATAACATTATACACAAATTAAAACTTAAAAATGGGGGTGTCGACAATATAAATGCCAAAACTATTAAAATATTAGCAGAGTATTTAATTGAACCAATTGTACATATTATTAATTTGAGTATTAATTTATCTATCTGGCCAGATGCTCTCAAAAAAGCAACCTATTTACAAATGTAGATACCTTCCATTTAACTATAGACCCATCTCCATGATATCAAATTTGGGAAAAAATTTTGAAGAAGTCATATACAACCGACTGATTGGAGTTATGAACAAATGTAAAATCATTGCAAATAATCAATTTGGCTTCATAAAAAATAAGGGAACAAAATATGCTTTAAATTTGATAACCAATTTGGTAATAGAAAACCTAGATAAGAGCCAGCCAATAGCAATTACGTTTCTTGATTTAACAAGGGTCTTCAATACAGTCAACCATATAAATTGGAGAGATATGGTTTTAGAGGGGGAGCTAATAAACTTTTAACGAGTTACTTAGAAAATAGGCAACACAGAGTTAAGATAGATGAAGATTATAGTAATTTTTTTGACAGTCAAAACAGGAGTTCGTCAAGGAACAATTTGGGGCCACTATTTTTTATTTTATACATTAATGACATCTTGGTGGATATGCCTTTCAATATAATATCGTATGCAGATGATCTCAAAAGAGAAATCTTGGGAAGGAGTTCAAATGAAAATGAACGAGTATCTTGCTGACTGGCTTATGTTACAAACTGTCCTTAAATACGAAGAAAACCTTATGTATGACCTTTGGGAATTATTCTGATAGTGTCCCTGATATATTTAATATACAAATAAAATGTAGTAATATTACTAGAGTACAAAATTTTAAATATTTAGGGATTATTTTCGATCAGAATTTAAAATGGGATCAACATATTCAATACGTTATTAACAAAACCAAATATCTTGTTTTCATTTTTACCAAGTTATCTAGAGTAATGAACTGTGAAACTTTTAGAATGATATATTACGCCCTATTTAATAGCATAATTAATTAAGGAATAATAGCCTGGGGAGGGGCCTACACGAACGTGAGAATATTGTTAGAAAACATCCAAAACAGAATTTTAAAAGTAATAAATAATAACAAACTTGTACTTATGGCTCATCCACTAAATATGAAACAGCTCTTTTACTTTGAATCACTTATGTACATTTATAAAATCAAAAGGATAAATTTGAAACATCGACAAGTATAACCAGAAATAAAAACTTACAAATGCCTATTATCAAGAAAACAATAAGTAATAAAAGTAGCTTCATTGTAGCTATTAAACTTTTTAATAGCATGTCAAATGAGTTAAAAATCTTGAATAGCAATCACAAAAAAAGAAAAATAAAAGAATGGATTTATAATAACAAGTAAGGAAACATTTGTGAATGAAATTGAGTGGGTACACTAAATTTGACTGTTTTGATTTTGTTATTATTGTATTGTTGTATGTTTCTTAAAAATTTGTTTTATGTTTCTTAAATATTTTTACAATACAACATGATTGTTGTGCAGAGTAAAGGGAAACTATTAAGTTTTGTATTAATTAGTATTGTATAAAAATTTAAAAAATTAGCAATACTTGAATATAATTTAGTCTATAGAGTTTTAGTATAGTTGTTTATATGTCTATATTTTTATGCTAGTATGTATGTTTAGTTTTAGGTAATTCTGTCCAGGTCCTACGCACAGCTTTCATTACCTCTGTAGGATTTGCAATGAATATTGTGTTTGTTGTAAATTTTGAACTAGAATAAAGAATAAAGATGTAGTAGTAGACTAAGTTTTAGGTACAATACCGAGAAATAAAATAATACAAAATAATAAATTTTCATAGTACAGTTGTATTGTGAAACATAGTTTTCTTCCCGACAAATTCAAATCATTAATTGCAAATCAAACATGAACATAAATGTAGCTCGATAGATCCAAACGTACGTATTACCTACAATTCTTAAGCTCCAAAATCATAAATATTTATTTAAACAAAGTCACCGTCAAGGCTAATATATTTTTCCTAACCTGTAAGAATTGTGTTATTCCATCTCTGAAAAATTCTTCCAACTTTCCTCAAATCCGGAATTTGACAGCTGGATTGACACCATTAAAGAATGAGCCACGAACCAAACCAAAGCCAAGCGATCCCAACAAGGCGACAGCGATTATGCAGAAGGAAAACTGCGTTAGCGTGAGGACCTGAGTTAAGTCTCAGAGGTGGATGGCAAGGAAGCTGGAAGTGTTCATCAGTAAAATTTTAAATTTTCTGAAGCGCAAATCTAGTTCCTGGGCTCTTGCATAGGAATGTGTGCTAGACATAAAATCGAGGGAGTAACAAGAATGTCGATTCAAACTTCAGGCTTCACAGAGCGTCATTCGTTGCACACGAGGTGTTTGTAGCCTTATAGCCCTATGTAGCCAGATTATTGGCCTATAATGCTAACATAGGAGATGTTTTGAAGTCTCGAAGTTTACCGCTGACCCTCCTGTCAAGTGATGAGAATCTCACAACACACTCAAACGAGGATTTTTTTCAGGTAATTGTGTTTTGAATTCTGATCTCAGGAGAATCTAGATGTTGAGATTCAGGGTTGTCTTTTTTCTTTTGGGTCGTAAGGGTGGACCTATGACTTATCCCCCGTCACAATGTTCGAAAGTCATCTCCATCTCGGTAGCGCTACAAAAGTGGCTCGCTTTCATTTAATTTAAAGTTAATATTAAATGAAAGCGATTGTTTGGATAGTACGAGGGCTGCCTTTTATATTTCAGGATTAGAGAACAAAACAAATATTAATCATCGAAAATAACTTTATTGTTTTTCAAAATATTCCCCTTGAAGATCTATACACTTTTGCATGCGTTTGAACCAATTGTCCAAGCACTTTTTCCACTCTGATTGAGGTATCTCCAAAACATGCATTCTAAACGCAGCAACCGCTTCTTCAGGTGTCGAAAAACGTTGACCTCTCAGTTTGTTTTTTACGTACGGGAATAAAAAGAAGTCATTTGGTGACAAGTCAGGACTATACGGCGGATGACTCATCAAATCGATGTTTTGAGTGGTCAAAAATGCAGTTGTTTGAGCCGATGTGTGAGAGCTCGCATTGTCGTGGTGAAGAGTGATCCGTCTTCGGCGGTTGATTTTCCTCATTTCTTGGAAGACAACTGGCAAACAAATGGTTGTGTACCACACAGAACAGACTGTTCTGCGTTGTTCTACTGGTACGGTTGCGACATGTCCAGTTTTTCCGAAAAAACGTGATCATTTGCTTGGAAGTGCTTCGTGCGCGAACAACTTTTGTTGGATTCGGCTCATCTTGAAACACCCATACAGTCGACTGCTGTTTACTTTCGGGCTCATACGCGTAAATCCACGATTCATCACCTGTCACTATGCTATAAACGAGTTTTGAAGCACCGCGATCGTATTTTTTGAGCTTTTCTTTCGACCAATCGACACGAGCCTTTTTTTGAACGATTGACAAATTGTGTGGGATCAAACGCGAACAAATTTTTTTGACATTCAAATGTTTATGCAATATTGAATGTATGCTGGTCCCACTAATGTGTAAGGTCGACTCAATCTCACGATAGGTCACATGACGATCTTGCAATATCAGTTCGCGCACAGCATCAATGGTTTCCGGAACAACAACTGTTTTTGGACGACCTTCACGAAATTCGTCTTGGAGTGAACTACGACCTCGATTGAATTCACCATACCATCGATAAACAGTGGTCCTTGATGAAGTTTCATCGCCAAAAATTAAATTAAGTTCATCCATGCACTCTTGCTGACTTAATCCACGTCGAAAGTTGTAAAAAATAATCGCACGAAAATGTTCACGATTTAATTCCATTTTTGGCCGAGATGAATCCTTTAAGTTACTGTAAACAACACATAGCGCTCGTATGTTAAAACGTTCTGAGTACGTATAACCTCAAAAATGTCAAACTTTAGGACAGAGCTGTCAGTTGTCAGATTGCAACACTAGGGTTGTCCAATCCCGAAATATAAAAGGCAGCCCTCGTACTTGTATAGAATTCAGCCGTTCCTGGTTGCCAATAATCAATGATGAAATTAATAATGGTAGCATCCTTTTAAACAACCCTATATCGGGACAGTTCATAAGGTTTTTCCTGGGTTTTACCTTATGACTTTAATGAAATCTCTGGAACATCAGAATTTCTTTGGTCTCATTTTTGGCGAATGTACTATCTTATAATAAAGTCGTACCTAGGAACACCACGTGATATTCTAAAGATAACTATTTCAAATTCATCAAATTTGAAAGAAGCTTTGTTACTTCCCATGATCTTTAAAAATTTTTGTGCTACCCTCTGTATATCAAATCTGCAGTAAATTCCCTTAGTTATATCAGTTTTATTGTCAAACATTAACGTCAAATTGTGATTACGATATTTGTCCTTGCGATTCCTTTTAATTTTTTAATTTCTTATTCATTTTGTTTTAATACCATTGAAAACGGGTCTGATTTAGACCATGAAACGTTTGGACTTTTGAAATATACAGCCTTTCAAGTTTATGTGGTGTTATTCCCAAAGAACTCAGAAAAAATAACAATTATTTAATTGTCCAGATTGATCCGATATCTTTGTGTTTAGTTCTCGAAGAATTAGGTGTGATAGTGATATTTATTGCTTTTTTATAGATTTCGATAAAGCAATAACAACAAAATCAGTTGAAATTAATATAGACAAAAAATCACTATTTGTAGATATTCGCTTTTTCAGTTTTCTGAAACGTCGTAAATCTTTTTTCTAACTCAATAAGCCTCTTCAGATAGTTGCTAAATTTGAACAAATTGGTTTTCAAAACATATAGTTAATAATTTGGAAGAATTTGTAAACCCTGGTACTCACGCCATATCAAGAATACAAATCAATATATACCTTCGTAGTTTTAGCCATGTTCTCAATATACTTTTATAAAACTTATTTTTAAATATTAACCGACTTCCAAGTTGAACTAAAAAGTTGAAAATAACGAACAAACCATCACACTAGATAATAAATAGCACATTCACTGTTGTTAGGTACCTACACACAAAGTAGAAAAATGTAAATAACAAAAAGTGCTCATTCTGTATCTAGTATATTTTTTAAGTCTGTCGGGTAGTTTATATTCCTTATTTTTTATTTTGTATGTATATTATGTATAACCTTAATAAATCGGGACCAGGTAACACCCAACATTACGGAATGATACATTTTTGTTTAAATTGACAGGTAACAGTTATAGCAGCAAAATGAACTTGGTAGGCGTTGATTTAATTAGTTAATTATTATTACTATTGCTTTAATCACTTTACTTTATGGTTTTGTTTGCTATACTAAACACAGACATATGTCTTTACTAAATTTTAAATTAGGTCTTATAAATTTTTTATGTAACTAAATATTTACCAGGTATTATAACAAAACAAGCTTGGGACTCGTTAATTTAAATAGCCAAAAATATGTTCAATATATTTAATTATACTGTACTATACTACCTATGTGCTTCCGATGTATATGGAAACTTTTCAAATTCTCGATTAATACTTTCGGTGTCTACAGTTCACGCAATATTACGTTGTAATTAAAATATTTATAAGAAAATGTCAGTATTGATGATATTGATATTGAGTATTGTATTTTCCCGAAATTTTCTGAGACCACATCTGGGCCTTGCTTATTAAAATGCAACTTAAAGAACTATACAAATTGATTGATTTCCATGCAGATATGTGTTTAATCCCAAATTTCAACTTTTCACGAATATAATTCTTTTGTCAAATTTGATGTCTATTAAACAAAAAAATAATCATTCAAATCGGTTCACAACTGGGGAAGAAATTAGGTAACATACATACAAAAAAAAAATACACGCCGAATGGATAACCTCCTCTGTTTTGCTAAGGGTTTCCTATAAACCAGTGATAGAATCACGTGTTGCACCTAACCAAGCTCAACATAAATTCGTATGATTCTTTGCCTTCTACTTAGCAAGATTATGAGGATCTTCCTCAATTTTTTATCACTTTTAGCGTAGGCAGAACCTAGTTAAGTCAAGAACTGAAGAAAATTGAAACTTGGAAATTTACAGGTACCTAAGACAAATATTTTGATCAACATCAAAATCAAAAATACATATTTTTATTTATTCTGTGTCCCAATACCATCGCAACCCCATTTACTATATCAATAAAGTCTCATTTCACATATCAAGCCCTCCTCCATATTACATTCCCACTCCCCAACCTCTCTATCACCAGTACTCTATCTCTTTCTCATACAGAAACAAGTTATCCAATATCTGTCTTGTATTTCTCAAATGGTGAAATAATGCGGAGGTATTGCTGAGGATTTTAATAAATATGTTTGGTCAGAAAGCTGTTATGTATAAGCTGCGTCTTTAATTAATATTCCCTAACTAACTAATACAAAATTGCAAATACTTCAAATTCATGAATTAATTAAAAAACTTGTGTATATTCCGAAATTCCTTAAGCTCTATAATATACAAATTAGTTTCGAAAACATCCACCACGTATTTATTCTCAACGGTGAAGATATACACGTGTCTGCTAGAATGAAGTGACTGCCAATTAGTATCCAATGCAATTTATAAAGTTGCGCTGACGATAAAATTTTAATTAAATTAAAGCAAATTCCACTGGAATTCAACTGTAGAAAACTGTTTAACTGTACGAACCTCAAAGTCTATATTGAAATTTTTTTTCTCGAGTGTCTAGGAAAGGATAATTTAATGGAATTCATTCACACCATTGTCAATACACTTTCTATAATATTTTTTGTCAAAACAATGTTGATTGGTTTATTCAAATAATGTTAGACAAAAATCTATTACCAAACTTGTTCAGTTTGTTTATATATTGCAGTTACTTGTGGAAAAGAATTTCTTTCAATTGTCCTTAATTAAAATTAATCCTGATGAAATTGGCTTTGTTCGAAAAATAGTTTTATGGCATTAATGTAAGAAAGTATGCGAACCCACCTAAAGAGGGTAGATGTGCCTCTGTAGAAATGTCGTCATTTTACCATCGATCCCAGTAGGGATCAGTTATCAACTACGCGGATGAATTCCCGGAAACCACCTAAAACATTTAGTGCCCGGGTAAACCTAAAAACAATTAACTAGGCTAGGTTCCGAGTGAGAACCGCGTCTGAATTTATTAAATGCTCGACGTTTCAACTCCTGCTTTGGAGCCATTATCAACAGACAAAACTGAAAAAGAGTTTCACGGCTAGAACGAACTCTGGACCTCAACCTACTCCCCAAGAGTCACTAGGTAACTGAACTGCATGTGAATCTGCTATGCTTATTTTATTTATAGTTATCGGTAGGTTAGAAGGGGATGTCCCGGGATGAAGGGGCTGTGTTGTGATTGGTTCGGTCGTGGTGGGCGTGTTTGCTTTGTTTAATCTGGCAATTACGGAGGTCCATGCTGTAGGAAGGCGAGAGCTGTCATCGTGTCAGTTTAGGCATTGTTTTCTCTACTTCTATAGCTTCGCGAATAGCAGATACCCTAACGGAATTAAGAGATATGATAGTCCTATTCCTTGAACTTGATAGAGTGTCCTGGATATGATGATGCGCGAGAGCTGAAGTTGAATCTTTTTTGCGAACTGACAAAGAATGTTCATATACTCGATGGTTGACGCGCGTGTTAGTACGACCGATGTAGCTTTGTCGGCAATCGTGACATGGAATTTCGTAAACTCCTCAATCCTCGTTAGATACTTTATCTTTAGGATTTCCGGTTAAGTTAGCTATAGTTTGACTATTGTTGAAGACTGTCACATGGAAAAAATATGCCACAAATATCCTTCAGGAAACAAATATAAATAATGTTGTACCCGAAATAGTTCCCTATGGTACGATATGTGCAGTTTTTTTATCTGAATTCGATTGTTTTTTAAATTTTTAATTCTTTTTTTATTTGCAGGAGACCCTCGACTGTTGGGTAAACTAAACAACATGCTGGGAAACGAAGCCATCTTAGAAATGACAATGAAAACTCTTGCGCCAGCTTTTAAGGATCCTCAGAAAAGGGAATGGTTTGAAGAAGTGTTGGACAACTTTTTGAAATTGTGGGAAAGTAATCTGTAATGATGCAACTGAAAAATGTATAAAGATCATCAGGTATTAGTCAAGAAAGAATACGCTTGTTTGTGTATTTTATGAATAAGATAATGTAACTTTCCAACATAATAACAGTGCCAAATCATTGGAAAAGCTATTTATTTGAAAAATTCATATATCGAATAAGGAACTGTTTGTAGTGGAAATGATACCAAAGCCAAATATATTGTTGTAAATTAATGAGTAGATCTATGGTTATAAAATGTTGTATGGTTCAAAGACAACTTAAGTACTGAAAAATGACAATGTATAAAACAGTAGCATTCATGAATTTCAGTCAAGAAATTGCTAAACCGTAAAATGACCTGACTGCTATGTGTTCATCGAAAGATCACCTCATAATTTTTTCAACTGGATTCCACGATTTAGTAAAATGGTACTCTAAATTCTAACTCTAAAAAATACTTAATATCACATAAGGAAAGTAAAGGTGAAATAGACTACTTAAGAAAAAACAAGTCCATTAACTACACGTTTTGTTTTAAAAACTTTAAAGTACAACAAATCAAGTTGTTTTATTTTAAGTTACATATTAATCAGAGTTTAACTACATAGATATAAATGATTGCCAGGGTATATACCCAAAACGGACCACGTGTAAAACCTTAGGGTTTCAACTGGGTCGACAAATGGCCCATATTACGACTTCCGGTCCTGGACAGGAAATGACCTTTTCCCCTAGAAGTTTTTTAAATAGAGGTACCCAATTTTTACCACGGATTAAGAAAGAAAAAATGAAAAATAACCAATTATGTTCTTCCTAGTCTTGGTTACGAGTGTTTTATTTTGAGACATGGAAATATCTCTAAAAAAGTTTCACATAAGAGTTGTAGAATTTCAGGTATGGCATCAAATGACTCATATTACGACTTCGGGTTTAGACAGGAAATTATTTTTCCCTAAGGAAGTGTTTTTATTTTAATGAAACCACCCAGTTTTTACAGTAAATTTGGAAAGATTAATGAAAACAAACCAAAACCCCGAATAGTAATAATGGATAAAATCAAAGAGCGTTTCCATTTAAAAAATGACTAATTTCTAGCCAAAATATCGCTCGCATCGAAAAAAAGCTATAAACAAAAATTGTTTGAAATTCATTTTTCTTTCGAAATCTAAATAAAAATTGATTGAATTCTTGTCCAGACATTAGTTTGTCTGAAGATATATGACCCAAGCGGTACGGCCGCCTCATGTCCTATCACTTTTTTTAGATATTTTTGTGTCAGTTTTCTTACTTTCGCGTTTTTAGACCACCATCTGATCAGAAAAATTCACTTTGCTTCTTCTCAAATTTTTTTTATCACTATTATTTCTTGCTTTCATCCTTCTGTTTTGACAAATTTGATTCACTATAAACGTTTATACTGTTATACCGTTTTTCCTCGATTGACTCAGTTTTCAGGAGACCGTATTTTTTGAGAACGCTATTATGTCGAAAACGAACAGTTTGTTTGCCATTACATTTAGACTTCTGTTAAAAATCGATGTTGATGTAATTTTGGATTTGTCAGCGTCATTTGCTATGGACGATGTTCACTGTTGTTTGTACGGATTAGCACTGGCAGTTGATTGGTCGAAGTCGGTAGCCGCTGCTGCCAAAATGTTAGCCTCTGCTAATGTTTCAGATAAAATGTTTACTAATTACTTAGAAATTTTCTGTGTGAAATGTAGGACCTTTTAATAACAACAGCCGTGGGTTTGTTTTTGGAACCTCTTATGGAAAGAATGAATAGCTGATTCTGTTTTTTCCGGATTTAGACCGCCTCATTTTTTAGAATTAGTTTATTTATATACCTAAACAAAGTTTTCCGACGTTTCGCCCACATTTATAAGGGGCTTTCAAGGATGAGACAAAAAACAAAACAAATGTTACTTACCTTGCGGCTACTGCTTTCATTTCATCGTTTTCTCACGAACACTTCAAAACTTCACTTTTTATTCAACTTGTCACAATGATGTACAAATTCTAAATGAGTAATAGGTACGAAGAAATAATAATTGGCCCCCCGAAATTTTCAGGTAAAAGAAGGGTAGGAGGCACTTAATGGGATTATTTTATGATTGTGTTGAAATTTCGTATACGTTCCTGGAATTTTATTAGTGGATAATGTAAGTGATGTATTTTGTGGAAATGATGATGCAAGATTGCCAGATGGACGAAAGTTCAAAACCTTTGTCTCGGTTGAAATTCTTGGGATTTTTGGCGATTTCAACCTCGTGCTTATGGAGAAGCTTCCCAATCCTATCCGTGACCTTCTTTTACCCTTCTTTTACCTGAAAATTTCGGGGGGCCAATTATTATTTCTTCGTACCTATTATTCATTTACAATTTGTGCGTCAGTGTGACAAGTTGAATCAAAAGTAAAGTTTCAAAGTGTGTTTGTGAGAAAAATGACTAAAAATGAATGGCGTCGCCGCAAGGTAAAAAATATTTGTTTTATTTTTCTCATCCTTGGCAAGGCTCCTTATAATTGTGGGCGAAACGTCGGAAAACTTTGTTTATATCCCGGTTTAGGTATATAAATAAACTAATTCGAAAAAATGACACGCTCCAAATCGGGAAAAAGCAGAATCAGCTATGACTCTGGGCGCGAAAACCTCCGTTCTCATCGGAAAGAATGAATCTTTGGAAATAATACCTTGAATCTATCTTTCTGTATTTAGCCACCTTTCGTGGGATTTTATTCAAAATTTCAATGAATGCCACAGGAGTGGCTGAATATGGAACTATATATTCTCTTCATTAATATTCTTTTTCGTAAAATAAGTGACATATCCACCTGCCGAAATGTAAAACCCTCGGGAAGAGTTAATAAAGCATCGAATTTTTTAAATTTAAGCTCAATTATCTTTGGTATTTTTTTTGGGGTAGTTATTATACTTATGTACTAATCTGTTGAAAATTTCTGATGCCAGACTATAAGCTTCTATCGCATGAACAAACAAATCATTTAACTCGTAACATGGTAAAAGCCTGTTATTACCGACGCTGGTGTTTTTCTGTTTTGAGAAGACTAAAATTATATAAAATTCTCTAGCCTAATACTACCTACCATCTTCTTGTTAGTCTTAAAATAGTGTTTTGTATTATTTAATATAGGCTGTTAAAATTTGATACAGCATTTACCTCTATAGTTATCAGTTTATAGCTAGATTTATTCTTTCTAATCAACAATTTCGTTAAAATTGCACAAAAAGGTAGTTTTTGGGTAAGTGATTGAGGTAATCAAAGCTGAATTACACAGACCGATAAAATTTAGTCAAATATCAAACCCAGACACCAGAGTATACTTATTCGAAGGAGTTTGTTGCGCTAAAACTGTGTCCCAAATCGCTGAATTTCTTCTGATTTCCACAATATATTAACTTGAAAGTGTAAAATAAGGTTTTTTGAATTTTTTTAAGATTATGTAGTATCATAACAAAATGTTTCATCCGATAACTATTACGACCATCTTCAACTTTAGGTTTTAACCTTTAAAATCGCATTGAGTTTGATCAGAATTCTTTTTTTTTTCGTTGAGATATTGCATTCTACAGTTTCTTACAAACTTATTACTTACAAACCTATTGTCATGAAGTATAACACAGAATCGAAATTCAGGGTTTGGATTTACGGTTGCTGAGTTAGGGGTGTCAGGTTTGAGGTTGTTGAGTTTGAGTTTAATGAGTTTGGGATTTGTGAATTTCGGAAACAAGAGATGCTGATAATACTGGTACGCAGAGTGAATTGTTACAATCTTTTCGTCAGAATGGATACCTGTAAATACTGATATCTTACCTCCAAACTTGTTTATGATCCCGTAACCGACGTTACAGTCGATAAGGGATTTTCCGGATTAGTATTTTTGAGTGTGTCTCGTTCCTACTAGCGCTACAGGCTAAATACGTCGCCCTATCTTTGTCATCGATTACAATGTACATAACATGGGAAGAAAATACATCTGTGAGAGTATAAGTTTGGAGTAAGTTGTATCTAACATAGTTTTAAAAACCCAATGTATCCAAGACCGGAAAAAAATCACCAAATTTGCTGCCCTAGTCTCCAGCCTACTCAGCCCAGGAGCGGATCATGACACGTGTTTCCGGGAGGACGATTTTATGCTTCGGGGGGGGGGGGGGGATCGTGTACTCCAGTTTACCATATTATAATTTTAAACCCATATTTCTTGGACTATTACATTAAAATTAATCGTTATGTGGTTTAAGCCCTAGAAGTCACCTTCGTCTAGGCTGTTGGAGTTATGATATCATTTCGTACCCTGTAAATATGCATGGATGTCCATTTCTCTAGAAAATATTGTTTGAATGGCATTTCAAATATTAGATTCAGTTCAAGCAAATCTATTAAAATTGATTTTATAATCTTAGCTGACGATCTATAACAACAAATATCAAAAATTCTCCATTGAAAGTCATTACATTGCCAAAGAGTGTTTACAATAGAGTATCGAATACAATGATCGAGTTCAAGTCCATGTGGGCTACCCAGCTTCTGGTTTAGGGCTCCGGGCAGGTTTTTTCAGCTCACCCCACTCGCTTCGAATTTTTTATCCACTTTTGATGAAAGGTAAAATGTACTGTCCGATCTATATTTAAAAAATTAAATAAGTAAAGTGAAAATGCATTACAAATGCATTAAAAGGAACGAACAAAATACTGACAGTACAATAACAGCTCCTACCTAAAATCTTGTAAATTATTCAGTACAAGACGTATTTTATCATTTTAGTAAATATTTTAGTATATATAAATGTGTGAACATGTTTACCAAATAATTTTTTTGGATATGAATCATTATTAAATTAATTTCTAACTGCTACCGAACATGAAGTTAAAAGTCTTTACAAAAAAAATCATGGACCAGGTATCTTCAAATTCTTAACTAAGAACAAAATTCATCTTGAATGATTTTATCCTAAAACATATAAAAACTAGTGATTTTGAATATAAATCGGGATCGCTGAATGTAAACAGTCAACTCAAAACTTATTACAATATCTGAAATGTAATATTCTGAATAAATAAAAAGAAATAAATCTGAACATAATAAAATTGATTTACCAATAAATTAAATACTGGGGAGTTTTTTTTTTCTTTTTTTTAAATGACTTCCAAAGAGGTTTTATCAATTCGGTGTGTATTTTTTTCACTTCACTGACAGATTAATTATTAAATGGTACATTCAAGGCCGTACCCAGCGGGGGAGGGGGGTCGGGGGGGTTCACCCCCCCCTCCGAAATTTTGGAATATTGGGTTTCAAGATTCAATTTTAAGGAAATAATCATCTTTTTCATGAGAATAAATTTTATATTTATACATTTTTATATATCCTGGATATATATGAATACAAATACAGATTTTGCAGTACCAATCAGTCCACCACCAATCAAAAAAATTATCCAACCAAATTATTGTCCAACCCACCCCGAAAAAATTTTCTGGCTACGGCCTTGGGTACATTTTCATTGAAAAAAAAACAGTGTGAACCAAAATTAGTACGAAATTAACTATTCAATATTTAATACTTTTGTCCCAGTGGAAACATTTGATAAATTGCGGAACGTCACAAAAAAGTCAGGCCATTTAACGGAATTCAAACTTCGGACAAAATATTTAGCTTCCTTTTTTTTATATATGAATATACGATATTGTGTTTTCGATTACATATTTCGAAAATTAGCCAATTCATTCAAAAGAAATCGAGGTTATCATATTTTTGATTAAAGAATAAAATCTTAAATGTCTGAGAGTTTTAAAAACTAAATTAGAACTGTAATTTAAGTATCTACATATCTCTATTTTCTTAAGTTAAGGAGAGGGAATTTCCAAGTATTGATTTTTTCTGGAACAACAGGTAATAAATACTGCTAATGTTTCATCAACAACATTTTGCAATAGCGGTGATAGTGCAAATCCCACATAAGCAGGTAGAAGAAAAATGTTATAGGCAGTTTTGTAAAGAAATACCTACCAAAAAAATGGTAGATGCCTTACTATTTTCATTTATAATGATAATTCATTATACTTTTAAAAATCATATTTTGTGTGTTCATTAAGGTTTTCTCTTCTAAGTTTTTTCCTGCAACAGTATTTGAAATTGTAAATGGGGAACAATGTGTGATAAGGCAGTTTCAAAAAATTGCCCGGATTATTGGTTGTTTCTACAAAAATTCCTCTTCACAGATATTTTGAGAAAAAGAGATGCCTAGAATATGTTCAATCAGTATTCTTGTACATAAATAGTGCCTTGTATATTTTGTGACACTTATCTATGTTTGGACAAGTTTCAACTCCAAATCTGAAGTCGCTATCAGTCGCTGCGTGTTTTAGCTGAAAGTTTATACTCTAATTCTCGCTATAATACAAATTATACAATATATTTTTCCATGCCATATCGAAGTCAATTGAAGGTAGCCCAATTTCCGAGTTGTTTACCCAGCATACAGCTTGGCTCCCTTATGATTTCTTTTTTTAATTTTTGTTCTTTCAACAAGATCCATGCTAATACGACAAAGGTCTAAGGCTGTTGGTGCTGATTAATACATGGTTGGCCAAATTTAATGTGTCTACATTTTTCTAAACTGTTTTTAATTATCGAATTTTTTATTTTAAGAGATTTGTCGATATGGCTTCTTTGATTTGGAGGGGGGGGGTGTAGTCATATGACACCGATATCTCCCCGCACCACTGATCAGGCTTAACTAAAATTCAAACAAAACTAGGACACTAGAAATCAAATATTGTTCTTTAATTTAAATACTAGAACTCCAACTTAAGTCCTGTTTTAATTTCTACAACAATTATTTTATTAGTTTAATTGTTTCATGTGACACAACGTTGCTAAACTTATATTTTTAGCAATAAAAAAACTGTAAATGTACAACAACGTTAAATTTTTTTATTTGAATCAATAAAACACACTATCGTAGGTTCACCTTTAATGCAAGTAATAAAAAATTGCAAACGCAAGATGTATTGCATTCGTGGTTCTGCAATACCTAATGTCAAAGGATTGGTTTTATATTCATCATCGTGTTATTAAATGAACACACCTGGAATGCCTTAAAGTTATAATAATGTTAAAGCTTAGACGACTGATTTCACCGTTTGTTCAAGTAACTGGAATATATATGTCATATATTTCCGACATGCTATTGTGATAATTAGTAATTATGTAAGTACGAGTATGCCTATCATAAACTTACTTAAGATTCCAGTGACCATATTTTAAGTGAACATTTTAAATTGTAGTCTTATAGTGAAAAATAAAAGATTCACGTAAATATTTTGTTATCGATTTGTACTGTGAATTTTTAATAAAAGTATCGACTAAGTTTTTTTTATTAATTACCAAACTTCACTACATCTAAGAATGTCCGTGAAAAAAAGACAATTTTTTTCCTCGAAGTTTCCTTGGACTTCCATCGTCTTGACTTCAATATCTGTGTATCTGCTATTGTCATCAGGTGAATGATAGAAAATTCAGAATATCAGTCGTATTTTTATTATACGCTTAACAGGTCATCCGCCACTGGTCATGGTAATTTTTTAACCGACTTCAAAAAGAAGGAGGTTCTCACTTCGTCTGTATCTATTTTTTTTTTAGTTTGTTCACCGATTACTCGGAAACGGCTCGAGGAATTTCGACCATTTTACTGGATCCTGTTTGGGGGGATAGCGAAGTGGTCCCATATTTTTTTCATTAAAATAGCTTATACCGTTTCTTAGAAAATGGGGAAAAACTATTTTTACCTATCCTCATATACTCTATGCCTTGGTGGAGGAGCCGGTATTATTATAAAATTTGAAAAACTATATTCGGAACGTGGGACAAATTGAAAAGAAATTGGATTAGTTCCGTGATATCTCAAAGTGGTCAGAAAGTTTTTTCAAATAACATAGCTTGTACCGTTTCTTATATAATGGGGAAAAACTTTTTACCCATTTTCTTATATTCTATGTCTGGGTGGAGTCGCCGGTATTATAAGATTTGATGGAGTTAATGGTATTAACTATTCGGAACTTGGGGTAAATTGTAAATAAGATGAATTAATCAAAATAAGTGTCAGTTAATATTAATATACAGTGTGTATTCATGAATCAAACGATTTCTTTTTATTTTATTCATAATTTTAAGAGAAAACAGTTATTCTTCACAAACATTTTTTACATGGTCTAAAACATAAACAGTAATCATTCCATTTAAAGTTTTTTATTAACTGTAGACAAGGTTTGTCTTCAAAGAGGACTTTTGATTACAAATTAAAGTATCTTCATTTCTGTTAAGATATAAAATTATTGTGAAATAAAAATACGAACAAGGTTTGTTTATATATATATATATATATATATATATATATATATATATATATGTATATATGTAACTGAGTTCTGGAAAAAAGGCTCTAACGATTTCGATGAAATTTTCCTAATTAGAAGTTTCAATGGATAGAAATCGATTGGTTGGGGTCTCATATTTGGGAAAATCGTTTTGCAGAGAAATTAAATAATTAAAAAAGTTATTGACAGTTTGCGACAATCAAGATAGCGGATTTGTAATTTAAAGGTGTTCATACAGGATGATTTGGTAAGCTACGTAAGAGTGAGATTCGTCTCATAAAAATTCTTTCTATACAGGGTGATTTGAGAGTGAAACTGCTCTTGTAATAATTTTTTCAATACAAATTGTATTTGTATGTTCCGAACAAGTAACTATTTAATGCCTACATCATATTTTCCTAGCATTATATTTTTACACCTGGAAATTTCAAGTTTTCAAAGTGATGAAATTGCTAAGGCAGGCGATTTTTGGATGAGTAAAATCTTATGAATTTGCATATTAATTTTACGCTTATAAATATAAATTTGTGGTGTAAAAATTAAATTATATAGAGTAGTTATTAAAATGTTAAGAGATCCATAAGATTTGCTATCCAAGATGGTTAAAATAAGAACGTCGAATGTAATTATAGCATACAGGATGGTTAGTAAAAAGCAACAAAAAATAATTATATAAGGTAGCTCATAGCAGTTGGAAATTAATGATAGCTGACATACAGGGCGGAGTACAAATATTGTTATGAAGGATGGTTAAAAAAATGTTAATAAAATGTTGCAGCTGTAGGATAACTCATTAGCAATTATAGCAATTGCATCACTGAAAATTGTAAAATAAATACATTTAAAAAAAACAAAAACCGACTTCAAAAGAAAATTAACTAAAAAGTATGAAATAATATTTTGCTACAATTAAATACTTTTTATGAAGTCGGTGCCAAGCGAAAGTGAAAATATTTTGTGCAACTTCGCTGTTCAAATTGGCACCGACTTCATAAAAAGTATTTAATTGTAACAAAAAATTATTTCATGCTTTTTAGTTAATTATCTTTTGAAGTCGGTTTTTGTTTTTTAAAAAATGTATTTATTTGATTTGTGAAAGGCTGATATACATTTCAAAAAGGTATATTTTTGTTCATGTATTTCCAGGATATATAAAATTGTATAAATATAAAATTTATTGTATGAAAAATATGATTAATTGGTTAAAATTAAATCTCAAAACCAAACATTCCAAAATTTCGGGGGGGGGATTCTAAGTTTAAGAATGGTTCAAACCAGGTCTCAATCATTATAACACCATGTTAGTGTTGATTAAGCCACCAAATTTTCGTTAATACCCAAAATATAAAGACCTGTAATTATTTTTACGATTTTTCACTTTATCAGGATTTTTTTATTTCTTAAAAGATAATTTAAGTTAAACAATTATTGTTAGATCTAGATTACGATTACATCATTATCAGATAATGATCACGTCCGGAAAATCAAATGAAATTGAAATCTTGTATACCTCAAGAGATCTGTGGGAACTGCAGTCGAGCTTATTGAGCCTCCATTTCATATTCAGCAGAGAGTCTAAAAGTACAAAATATAGGGTTGGTTGAAATACCTAAATCTGCTGGCTCTTAGACTAAACTGTACATAAAAAAATATATATTTCACAGTTTTTTTGGCGTAACTCTCACATATTCATTACTCTATGTTAGAAATCGCAAATTTCGACTAATGTAATATTCCGTAAGAATGGCTTTTACCCTCACCTCCGAGATTAAAGAGCATTTAGAGATTTTAAAAGAACTCTCCACCACTAGACCATTACATAATTAATGATGGCCCCTTATAGAATTAAAAATATATTTAAAGGACGTCCATTAATTACGTAGGGTGTTTTTTTTTCATTTGGACCCCTCCCACCTACTTGGTAAGATTTCGTAAGATAGGGTGAAACCCCCTCACGTGAGATTTTTCGTATAAGTAACTATTTTATTTGTTAGCTTCTTTAATTCATATCTTTCTTTTTAATCGATTTCTATTAACTACCTCCCTTTAAATGAGAATTGGTGAAATTTTGCCAAACCCCTCCCTAAGCCCTCTAATTGAGAGTTAACCTAACTAATGGACGCCTTCTTATTGCAAAAATTGTAGAAAATAATAGCAAAGCAGAAACTAGATCTATTACTGTCACAAAAACATATTTTACATTCTAGAATTAAACCTAGATTGATTCAAAAGATTACAACTTTTTCATTGATGTTATTCGAGTTCTGTAAGACAAAACCAGAAGCTATATAGCGATTAGAGACGAGTTCACAATATAGAGAGATTAGTTAAAAATATTGAGGAAATAACTAGTATCAGTCAAAATAGATCGAAAGATTGAAAAGTTTTGTTGGTATCCTCAAAGTACATCAAATAACTCATAAGCTGTTATTTCAACATTCAACTGATGAGGATGGCAGATCCAAAACTATCGAAACGTTTTAAGGTAAACCACATTTAAGACGGCGGAAGCCCAACGCAAACTCCGAACAACTAGCGTGAAATTGGCTGGCCAATATTATTTAGGTATTTGGAAGTGAGATGTTTCATATTTTCCAAAAAAGGAATAAATCTCGATGAGAGTACTGTATAGTAGTTAGGATCTAAATGAATTAAAAAATGAGTGCGTTTTAAGTGAAAGTGACCAGAACATCTAAGTATTTTAAAAGAACAATGACGAAATCCAGTATAGCCCAGGGGAAAAATCATTTTTAAGATTCAGCAGTTGCCGTTTTAAAATGAAATTTATAGAAGGAATAACTATCTATGTTATGGGTAAGAATCCTTGCTTGGTAACAAAGTTTCAACATTAATTTCTACTGGAAGATTTAATTAATAAATATAATGTAGTGCAAAAGAAAAGCCAATCATGAAATCAAGGGTTTTTGCGAGCCATTGACGAAAATTCACAACCATTGATACCTTATCATACACTTTATAGTTCTTCGGTGTAAGATATATATTTTTTTCATTTCTTGGGAATATCACATGACTTAGGCAAAAGTGAGACCACATTCTCAATGACAGTAAAACAATGATATTAATTTCAGAAAATTCTTAGTGTCCTTAGTGTCAGTAAGCCAAAAAGACTAGTCGGAATGGGACAATCAAAATAAACAGGTTATTAAATGCTTGCCAACGTTTCGCTTTATTATATTCAAAGCTTCATCAGGGCTTGCATTTGTTATTTTTTACCGGGTTGAAAAAAAAATAAACCATCACTGGCATTTACAAAAACGTATAAACGGCGTATACAGAAAATCTGGAGTTTATTAGGCGAATGAATTATTTCAAATATAATTTGTTTCCTTATTTAAAAAGAACTCTTATCAGGCCATACCACGTTTTCTAATTTATTTGACAAAAACAAAACCGGAAAACGGTACTCAAATTTCCAAAAATTGTGTGTACACTGTACCTTGTGCCTGCGGAAAAACATATATCAGTGAGACATCAAGACCTCTCCAAATTAGAACAAAAGAGCACCAATACAACGTCTCAAGAAGACATATAGACAGATCAAGATTGGCAAATCATGTACTCACGGATAATGGTACACACAAAATAGACTGGAATAAGACAAAAATACTACTTAAAGAAGAACATACCAAAAAAAGGAAAATCAAAGAAAGTGTCTGCATGTTGTTGAATAATGGAGAAATCGGGACACCCTCTGTAGAGATACCGGTTGCATGGCAACAACTTCTGACGAATGAACTTCAAAGTCAATTAATCAGTCAATTGACAGTACCAAAAAAAGTCAAGCGAATAAGTGCAAAACATTCAAACAAACATTGTTCGACAACGATTCCTGATAAGGAATCGAAACGTCACAAAAAACAGATAAGTACAACACAAAATACATCCCAACATATTATACTGGAATACTAGTTGACAAATCTGTAGACCTACTTTCTCACAGTTGACCCTGCGGGAGATTTTTTTTTTATAAGAAGGCAACTAGTGTTCCGGGCAGTTTCCACAACCTGCCCTTAGATACTATACCTTGATATTCAAGTACTTAACTTATCTGTATTTTTCAGAAACCATTGCGAGGAGAGAAAATCCCAGATGAACATTCAAAATAATCATTTACCTCCTCAATCATTTAGAAACTACTTATATATAAATAGGCAAAGACAAAATGATTAGGTATCATTTTCTCCTCTGTCCCTCAACCGATTTTCTTCATTTTGTTTAGTATCTACTGACGACCTTCAGTGCAGAATGCTAATAATAATTTATAATATTGGTTCATTCATTAAATAAAATATAATAAAAATTCATTATGTACGTCCATACTGACAACGCTAAACAACTCAGAACATTGAGTAATTATATATGGAGGGAGCGATCGTTAGATGCTGTTATACTCTTAGAGCATGTACTTCTGGAAGTGGCATACAAGTGTTCTTAGTGTTTAGTGGTAAATTAGACAATGTAGTAGATGGGTATTGATTTTTCGGTTGCGTTGCAGTAACTTTCATATTAAATACTCTGTTTTTAATGTGAATTTAATTATTTGATTAATATATTATTATCACAACCTTCCCGAAGGTGTTGTGTAAAAAAATGTCAGACAGCGGACAATAGAGAATGTATTAAATATTTAAGTTCTCCTAGGGTTATTGGTCCTCTCTTTTCTTTAATATTCCTGAACTTGATTGAGACCGCAAATGACGAAAACTTTTAGGTTGTAATGAACAATCTTCCAATTACTATATCGAATATTTTGCCAGGAGCGGTTCCAGCCAAAAATTTGAGAGGTCATTCATTTGTCAAAAATATGCCGAATACCGATATTGGATTACATTTTTATTTTCTTTTTATTTCAATAGATTTGTCAATATGAGTGAACAATTTTGGTCACTACATCTACTTCTTCGATTTCTCCACAACTGTGTTTCTTATAAAAATATACTTTTGACAATTTCATGAAATAGGGTCGAATTTCGACCACTGAGCGACCACTAGTAAAAATAATAGCGTAAAAGCAACATAATATACAAAGAAATATATTTATAGAAAAAAAGGGATATAACATTCAAAATTTATTTATCCATTAACAAAGAAAAAAACATAAGTATGATTAAAAGTTACAAATATATAGTATAATTTTTTTTCAATACAATAAAATTAAGAAATTTTACAAAATTATTAAAAAAATTAATTAAAGATTTATAATTTCAGTCTGTAGCAAATAAATTCTAATAAATACAAACCATACATAAAAGTTTTGATTTAGGTGTTTAGAGCTAATTTAAGTATAAACCAGTGTCAGTCAAATTTCTTAAATATTGACATCTGTACACCGGCTTGAAGATCTCTACTCACTTTTTTACCATTCACAACCAATATCACAGGGGTTTCGACTCTAATTAATCTAAATTTGTAAACCTGAAAAGAAAAAAATTAATCTCAAATATTAAGTTATACAGGATGTTCTGTTGAAGGTTCGCCAAACTTGGAAGGCAAGATAGGTGGACTATATTATGTAGCCCATATAACATCTAGATAGCTTACAGTTTTTTTTATTTTTTTTTTTCTTAATTCTAAGATTTTTACATTTAAACTGTTGTAACGTTTTTATTTTTCACTGTATCTTCACCAAATAAACTTAAATATAATCTATACTGTTTGTTTGCTCATCTATATTCGATATTTGACACAAATGATTGGTTGAAAAAATTATATGAGTCCACAAATGGCGAGGCTCCATAAAAAAGTGATCAAGTTGAACGCTTTATCACATCACAAAAAAATAGAAGCACATGGGGAACTTCAAATGCTTACAAAAACTTCTCTATTTCAACCCCTTTCCAATTGTTTTGAAGGAACGCTATTGTTCTTGTGCGCAGGTACGTGACCGTTGTGTATCGGTTATCTAGGCTGAAGGAACGAATCTTATATCACATTCGAAGACAGACCAATAATATTTGGCTGTCCAGCACATTATATGCGAACTGTCAGAGAGCTCCTGGACATTTCATTCCCAAACGCGTGGATTGAGAGAACGGGCCCTATACTGTTGCCTCTAAGTTCGCCAGACCTGACTCTCTTTGATTTTTTTGTATGTGGACGGGCCAAGCAACTCGTTTAAGAGAGAGAAATAGAAACCAAAGAGCAGTTAAGAAAAAGAATAAATGTTGCTTTTGAAATAATAATATAAGATATCTATATATTATATGGGCAACATAGTATAGCACATGAGCCGAGCTATCTGGCCCCTAAGTTTGGCGAACCTTCTACAAAACACCCTGTATATAACTCTAACGATTAATATTGGTAAGCAACGCTGAACAGATATTCTGAATATTTCCAAATACAATATATTAATCCATATGAGTGACCTAAGTTATATTTTACCACTGATGGCAAAAATAAAATCAACTCTTATCCAGTCTTCCAGTATTTTCTTCTCAATTTAATGAGGAAAGATTATTGTTATGTTAATAAAGAAATACGCGAGCGAAAATATGAATATAATAAAATAACAACACCCATATACTCATTAATCACTTGTCAATTCTAATATTGTCGACTGTTCAGGGATGTCTATAAAAATTGTTAAAATAAGTATATGTACTTACAGTATCTTTGTATAAAAAATCTACGTCAGTCACAAAGGGTTCAGGAATGGCTACAGAATCTCCAATGATAACTCCTTTACCATCGGCTAGGTTGAAAATTGTAACAGCTACACAAATACCATCCTTGTCAACCATACAAAATGTGCTGAAAATAGGAAGTATTGCAAATGTTAATATTTAGAAAGTTTTAACAAAATATGGTTTCAATTTCAACTATAAAATTTTGTATTTGATCAAAACATTAAACTAATTAAACAATAATGAGTAAATAGTGACATTAAAAAAAACGTATGATAAACAATAGACAACATTTAAGAAGTCTTCACTAACAACATTCATAACAGTTTATGTGGTTGAACGATTTTTCCTAAAACCAAACTGGAAATTATTTGAAAAAAATCTTTTCTTCAACTTTATTAGTAGGTAGTTATCTACAAAATCAGTATCACCTTTCTTATATAAAGGAATCACTGCTAAAAGCTTCAACTATCAGGAAAAACCCCGCTGATAAAGACTGTATTTACCAACTGGTGAATGGTTTTAACATAATATAAGAAGTGCTCTTACTTATGATAGAAGTTAAATTTGAGATGTTCTTGCCAAAAAATCTTACATCATTTTCCTTCAGTTCAGATGAAATAGGGAAAACGTGTAAAATTATATTGATTTAAATGTATATATGTGATGTTTTTATTTGGGTAAATTCAAAAAGAATTACTATATGTATTTATCACTATGTTTTTCAATTTCTTTATCAATTTCATAATTGGGACTATTTTTTGTTTGTCCTGTGTTACGCTAGTTAGTAGTTTCAATTTCTTTTTAGACTTGAAGGCATCTAATTTTGCTCTGTTTGAGAGATTTCAATTCTTCCCAGAAAATGTAATTTATAATCTTACAACTTTTTCTTTTTAACAATGAAATTAAGGACTCTTGCTCTTCGCAACTTTTCCTTAAAATCTAGCTTACTGCTAAGAGTTATTATAGATGTGATAAATTCCAAACACCAAATAAAAATTCATAAAACTGAAGACAAATAAATTCAAATTGCACTCAAGCAAAAAGATATAAAAACTGAATAAAAAATACAATATTTGATACTTACAAAGGTACTGTATCATCATTCATAACAGAACAAACAACTTTGCCTAAAACAACTTTTTCTTGATTTAGACCTGGTTTAAGAGTTCCTAACCTTGTTTCAACTAATTTAGCAGTTTGTCCTGTAGTTGAAGTGTAGCTTCCACCTCCATAAGGTCCCAACTGTTTTGAATCTATTGACTGGAAACAATTGATTGCATTATATGTGTGTTATATTTGGGTGTAAATTATCAGTCTTATCAAAATAAACAATCTACTTGACTTGATTATACATTATACTACAAGTAGGTTGAAGTTATTTTCAATAAAGCCTCTTTGGAATGAAGTTTTCAAAGTTATTCACATTTTGTGACAGAAATTGTACAAATATTACTACAAAATATAAATAAATAACAACTGTTTTCAGTGACACACCAAAAAGAGCATAAAATCATACCAGATAGTATTACATATTCTTCTAGTTTCCAATCCACACAAATGCGAAGTTGAAAAAAAAAGTACGAGTTTTTTTAACATATTTATATATATTAAACAAGCTGCTATTTTCCCTTTACTTACAATATTTTCTTAAACGGCATATTTTAAAAGAGAAAACAACTATAGTATTTTTTACAGCCTTGACTTTATGGAAAAATCATTTTACTGTCAAAAAAATATTATTTAGATAAATATTATAAAGGTAGGTAAGTGTTATACAACACTTAAATTATGTTCAACTATAAAAACATAGTTTCATGATTACATTATTTTTGTAAAAATTAGTGAACTAAAATGTTTCACTTATGCCTCATTTGTACAGTATTTACAGATAACAAAAACAAATAATATACCTGTAACATTTGCTGCAACCTTTTTGGTTTCATTTTCCCACATGTAGAAACAAAATTTTTTATATCATTTAAATACTGAATTAATTGCTTTTCCTTCGTCTTTGGTGGCTCCCAAGTTGGATCAAATAACGACGCTTCATTAAATGATTGAAGAGCCAAATTGAACTCCTCTTCATATTTTAAAGTCTGGAAATAGAGAAAAGTGGACAAAACTTACATAAAATGAATTTCAATAAAAACGATATTTTACAATAAAACAAATGACACAATTTATAGTTAAAACAATTTAATAAACACCACTTCCACCATATACAGTGATGGGCAAATGTGTGAAACCAAGTAAATATCTCTGGAATAATTAGAGATATCAAAATGAAATGTGGAAGGTAGATACTGCAGTAGATTGCCTATTTGTTTCCAAATTTTTTTACAATTTTGAACTTCCTGTTTTACCGAAAGTAATGTCGATTTTAAAATTTGCAATGAAACACCCTGTATATTATTTTAGTTTCTGATGAAACATTTTATTGCGAATACAAAAATATCGGGTTTGATATTGTGTACTTCAATACCTACCGAGATATTAACAGAAAAGTAACTAAGGAAAGGAAAAATTCGATGGTAGCCAAACTCGGTTCAGATTTCATTTACGCCCGATATATACAAACCGCTCGGTAAGGATTTGTATTTCTATTGGCCAATCGGTGGCATTATACCGTCACAGCCAACAGCACTGCTTGTTCCATAGTCGAATACACGTGCGTTTGTTTAAATCAGGCGCAAATTAAATCTGAATCAAGTTTAGTAGTCCATGAAATTCATTGCAGAAGTGACAGTAGTTGCCAAATAAGTTATTAGTTTTTTTATTTGAACGTAAAAAGATTGCATTGTTTTAATTTAAATGTAAAATGGCCGAATTAAGTGAAATAGAAAGAATAGAAATATTAATGATGATTGGGTATGGGGAGAGGAAAAGGCCGCATCAAGAAGTTTGTGACCTTTTTAACACTGTTCATCCGAATACACAAATATCCCGTTCAATAGTGACGAAAACTTTGCGAAGGTACGACACAAGTGGAACAGTTAGCAATTTACCAAAAAGTGGACGGTTAAAAAGTGCAAGTAATGAAGGTGTGACTCAAAATGTTGCTATATCTTTGGAAGAAAATCCTCCCTTAACCACTACCGACTTCGCCAATACGCATGGAATTAGCCGTCGTTCAATAGGAGGAATATTAAGGAGAGAAAAATATCATCCATACAAAATTCGCCTCGTTCAAGAACTCTCCGAAGACGATTTCGACAGAGGTTTGCAATTTTGTGAAATGATGATGGATATTTGTAACCGTGATAATAATTTTATAAGAAATGTGGTGTTTTCAGACGAGGCTACATTTTGTTTAAATGGCACGGTTAATCGACAAAACTGCCGCTACTGGTCGCAAAGTAATCCTAACTGGGTACAAGAGGCTCATATACAACATACCCAAAAATTGAACGTTTGGGCCGGCATTTATAACAACAGAATCGTGGGACCCTTCTTCCTACAAGAAACTTTAAACGGAGATAGGTATTTACAGATCTTGGAGACACAAGTTATTCCGGCATTGGAGGTAAATGGACAATTACCAAATAATATCTGGTTTCAGCAGGATGGAGCACCACCCCATTACGCTCGCATTGTTCGAGATCATTTAGATAGGACATTTCATCACAGATGGATTGGAAGAAGGGGTACTTATGAATGGCCTGCACGAAGTCTCGACCTTAATCCACTAGACTATTTTCTGTGGGGTTACTTAAAGTCTAAGGTTTATGTTGATAGACCAAATAATTTGCAAGAATTAGCTGCAAGAATAACTCAAGACATCCAGAGAATTACACCAGAAGTAATAGCTAATGTTACTAGAGAATTTAAAAACCGACTTGCTTATTGTCAAGAAGTAAACGGTGCTCAGTTTGAACATCTAATACATTAAGTTTAGTTAAGTTAAGTTTCAATGTTTTGAAAATCACTTTGATTTAGTTAATAATTATGAGTATGTATTTCTTTAATGGGTATTAGATTTTTCCTTTCCTTTATAACTTTTCTGTTAATATCTCAGTAGGTATTGAAGTAAACAATATCAAACCCGATATTTTTGTATTCGCAATAAAATGTTTAATCAGAAACTAAAATACTATACAGGGTGTTTCATTGCAAATTTTAAAATCGACATATTACTTCATGTAAAACAGGAAGTTCAAAATTGTAAAAAAATTTGGAAACAAATAGGCAATCTACTGCACTAAATTTATTAATTTTTCTGTTTCTGTGTTGAAGCCATTCTCAAGAGACAAAAAAAATATAGGGATTATTTAAAAGAGGTCTAGAATCTAAATCGATTTTGGGGACTCAATCTGTTTACTTCCATAGACTTAATAGAATGTTAACGAGTTTTAGGTTCTGATAGAAACTAGGCGGCAATCTGCCAACTCCTGTTTCTCTATTTCAATGACTTCAGGAATTGTAGAGGTCCTAATAAAGTTGAGATATGATTCTGCTCTCCTCAAAATTGATACTTTCTCGTTAGGATTGGATGAGAAATTGGATCTTTTAAGTGAGCTGACAGAAAGTGTTCTTATTACTATGACCGATGTAGTTCTGTGAACAGTTGTGACATGGTATTTCATAAACTCCTCGGTCTTCATTAGGAACTCTGTCGTTCAGGATCTGGTTGTTGTTAAAAACTGCATTTGATTTCGGTATAGAATCCGAGCTATTTTGTCTATGACTCCTCAAATGAATTTCAGGAATGCTTTCCGCTGTTCATATTTTCGAATTCAATAGGCGTATTTGTAGTTTTGCAAATTAAAGAGACACATTTAGATGAGGTTGAGGATCTAGATCGAATTTGGAGCCTCAATCTACCTACTCCCCAAGTCTCAATAGTTGACTAATGATAGATCTATAAGATTCTATAACTATATTTCATTGACATATAAAACCTAAACAATTACAAATGATTGTTTCAGAAAGACAATTGCATTCTGTCATCTGTCTTCAGAAGACAATGACCACAAAAAAAACATTTTAATTTGACATTTTAGAATTGTGTCTTTTTTATAGTTTCTTTGCCACTGACAACCGAGTCTGACCTAGACTCTGAAACTTTCGGAAATATACAGAGATATTCAGTTTGATAAATTTAATAATGTTATGAGTTTATTAAATTAAATAAGTAAATATGTTTCTGACATGGAGAAAATAAGAAATGATAATTAAAATCCATGTAGTTTTTTAGCAGTTATGGTAAAATGAATATACCTGTTCTGAAAATACCTGCACTTCTTTTGTTAATGTTGTAAAATATAACAAATTAAAATTTTACATTAGTTACAAAAACCATTCAGGGTTATAACCATGAAAGGAATAAAAAAGGATACTCAAACCATGAAACAGAAACTACAAAACAGAAATTACTCTAGCATCAGCTAAATAAATAGTATCTTTAAATTGCTAGATTGCATGAATAACATATGTGGCATATTTTTCAATGTTTAAGTACTTCTTGGGAAATAATAAGTACTTCTTGGGAAATAACACGACAGTTATGAAAAATTGGAATATACAGCATTTTTTCTTAAACAATAACAATAATTGTTGTACTGTGAAGGTATTTTATAAGTTAAAAAGGACTTTTAGTAGTGTCAAGAGTAAAATATAATAATATTGGTTATAAAAAAAATAAGAACATAAAATTTGTCACATAAATAGACACAATTTTATGTCCTTTACCACATTCCTTTTTTTGCACACTGTTCAACTAAAATATGTTTATTTACCTCTAAATATATCACATTTAAATAATATAACAAATATATACTTACTATTCCCTTGTTATAATGAAGATCTGGTGTACTTTTAGCCACAAAATCTTTCTCCTAAAACAAAAATATAGTTGTATATGTTTTACTTACTGTTCAGCTGTGAATTTCATATTGGGATACAGTCCAAATTTTAAATTCAAAAGTAGGCATATTTTCATAATTTTGGATTTTTTTTAGATTCCATCAAAAATTCTGTTCATTCATTCACATTAACTTTCTACAATCTGGTCCAATAATGTTAACAGGTTTCACAAAATGATTGGAAATTTAAATATAAAAACAGTAATGTTCTCAAACAGTAATGTTCTCAGTAACAGGCAAAAATGTTTGATTATTTTGTAGTTTAAACTTAATAAAATCAAAATTGAAGGTTTTAGGAAAGAGAAAAAACTAGTTTTCTATGCTATTTTGGCATGCCCAGAAATAATTCCAATCAAACATGGAAAAATTGCCCAGAAAACTATAGTTTATCCATTCACACTGGCCATGACAGCTTACATACTTTAATATTGGAACAGTTTGATACTTATGGTTACTACTATACTATTGGTTCAGTACATTTTATTTACTTGATAAACTTTATGTATTACAATGTACATTACACAGTAACATTGGTATAAAGGTAGAAACACAAGGTGGGGAATAAAACAATAATTTAAGAACAAGTTGTCAAGTTTTGTGATTTTATTGCCAATTTACTTTTTTATTTACGAGGGGAATCAAATATGAACCCGACTTTTGTTTTAAAAATTTTATTGGTATGATCAATACAAATTTCAATACATATTATTTTTCTACATAGTCTCCTCTCTTATGTATACATTTTTCCCACCGAATCGGAAGTTTTTTAATACCTTTCTCAAAGAATGAAACTGGTCGTGTCGATAACCAATTGCGCACAAACGTTTCTACACCTTCGTTGTCCTCAAAGTGGTGGCCTCCCAGTTCTTCTTTAAGTAGCCCAAACATGTAGTAGTCACATGGCGACAAATCAGGACTGTAAGGCGGGTGTTCAAGGGTTTTCCAATGCATTTTGTTCAATTTTCCTTGAGTCAATGCAGCTGTATGTGGCCGAGCGTTGTCATGCAACAGAATCACACTTCGGATAGACATATCCCGCCTCTTTTGCCGATAGGCAAGTTTCACTTGTTGGAGTAGTTCGCAGTAATACTCAGCATTAATTGTACGGCGTTCGTGCAGAAAGTCGATCAGCAGTACGCCTACAATCAGCTCACGAATGGCGTAGATATTCGCCTCATTGATGCTTGTCATGGAACGGCGTGCATGAGGCTCATTTTCCACTGTCTCTCGGCCATCTGAAAACTTTTTGTGCCAGTCATACACTTGGGTCCTTGAAAGTGTTTCATTGCCGAACTGTGCAGATAGTCGACGCAAATATTCAGACGGTCTAACGCCCTCCCGCGCCAAAAATAATTTGATAACAACACGTTGCGCAACAGACGTATGCATGCACCTCTTGCTCTGACATGATGCTACTAACAGCGCATCGACTACGCCTCGCCAAACCGACGAACTCCCCTCTTCTTAACATCCCTACCTAACATATATCGAGACGTCACGCCACTCGAATTACCTACAGGGCGAGAAACAGAAAAGTCCGGTTCATATTTGATTCACCCTCGTATTTATCTGATTCTTTGATTCCAAAATGCACCAAATTATTAAAGTAATAGATAATGTTGCAATAAAGAGTTCTAGGCCATTTTGCAGTTCATTATGATTTTTGTCAGCCTTCATTTTATAATTTGTCTAAAAAATATATTTATCTTATCAATTTTAGTGTATTTTTAATACTTTTTAATAAATCCTCAATATATAAAAAATGTGGTAAATGCTACAAATCATCAAATATGTTGAATATCATTTCCAGTCTACAATTTTATGCTCAAAAATCTTAAGGGCTCTTATATAATATCAAATAAATCTAACCAAATATTATAAGACCTTTGAATTTCTTAGTTATTCAAGGGTATTTTTTACCAATACTATTAACTATATAAAAAAAAACAAATAAATAACTCACTGCTTGGGAATATGCACTAAGACACTGTTTCAAAATTTTTGGATTTTGCTGGATACCAAAAAAGGATGACAAATAGGCATTTCCCAAAATAGCCCATGACAAACCATCCTGAGGATCAAGCTGCACTGCTTCTTTTGCAAAAGTGAGGCCTTTTTCAATATTTTTTATTCTTTCCTCAGAATCCTTAGCAATTTCTTGTCTAGCTAACATTGACAAATTCCTTAATGAGTACTTATTCCTTTTCTGAAAAAGTAATACCCATTAAAATCTACAAAAAACTAAGAAATTGTAAAATAATATATACCTCCTTTAAAGCTCCTTCAAAACAATTTATGGATTTTTTAAGATCATCATTCTTCCAGTAACATTCTCCCAGTTCATTCCAAGCATCAACCAATTTAGGATCAAGTTTTATTGCTTTAGATAATAGGTTTTCTGCTTCTTGATTATATTTTGGAACTACATTTAATAGCCTACCTTTAAGAAATGAATATTTAGCCTTATCACATGCTTTGATCATACTTTCATGACTATTAAATAATTTTAGGTTCTCATCTAAAAGCTTCTGAATTTCAGCATTTTTATTTATTGCATCTTCTATTTGATGGTTTTCAAAATATCTATCACGAAATGAATAAATTTCTTCGACTTTATCCTAAAATAAAATTTTGTTTTCATCTGTATTCCAAATAAGGACTGATAAATCCCAAAATTTCAATTTTTTATGTAGGAGTATAAGAACACTTGGTTTTTATTTAAGCAGTTTCCAATACTTACAGTTAAAAATTGAATTAAATCTTCATGTTCCTGCAAACAGGAACACGTAATTTTATTTTGAACGAGGCAATCCATTATATATTCGAGAAATAATTTAATTACATTCCACTTTACATCAACTTGTGTTTTTTTTTGTTGATCTTCAATTGAGGTTATGTGCAGACAGAAATGTCACAGCTCACAGCCACAGGTTTCTTCTTCTTCAAGTTTACAAAACTATTCGAAAACAATCCGTCAATAATGCGACCCCTTACACGACAAGCGACACTGTGGTTGATTTGAGAAATAATTTTGTCCCCAAAATAGTCTTAACTGTTGGATATTAGTTGAGTTAAACTTATATAGAGCTGTATCAATGCAATTTTAGATTACTACAACTCTAAACAAACATTGTGTTGCTATTATTTCTGTATTATAACACATAAATAATTATTAATTTGTTTATCAACATACTAGGTACATATCATTCATCTGACCTTAACTAATTGAGTTGCTGCTAAAATAAAGGGGGGAGGGCTAAGGGGCTTAAACCACCCAAATCATCTGAATTGTTTGTTTTTTTAGTGCTTATTTTGCTATACCTACCTTCAGCGGTGTCACCCTATCATAAGGTCCCAACCCCCCCCCCACGAGGTCAACACCAACCCCTCAAACGTCAATCCTACATCCGCCACTGGTATTTATAAATAATTAACGCAAATAGGCACTTGAGAATATTTATGTTTCGTTTCTTTGAGTATTTGGAGACAACTAAAGTTGGATATTCGAATAGTGAAACATTATTTGAAAATATTTTGTTAGACAACTAAACATAAAAGATTATATTTAAATGCGAGTTTTTCGCAAAGAACTCATTAAGAAATTACTTAACTTAACTTTTGTTGTATACCTACTTTGTTTTCCAAAGTTTAGGCTCAGTAGTTCCAGAGATAAGGGAGGAAATGGGGCGAATTTTGTAATTTTTTTATTATAATAAACAAAAAAGTATACTTGTATATTTTATCACGAGACCTTTAATTGGTTATATTAACATACATTTTTCACTTTATTTTTATGATTTACACCCCGAAATTAATATCAGGAAAGTAATCGTTGAGTGAGATTTTATATTCTCAACTGTTTCCAGATTGTAGGCTCCGTAGTTTCGTAGTGACCTTTCATTTGATCCATTATATGATGGACTTTATCGTTTAAACAAATTATTACGAGCCCTTTCATTTGATGTATTACTTAACATGCTTGAAAAATATATTTATTTTATTTTTTATTGAATTTTTTAAATTATCCCTCAAAATAAATACGAGAATTTTCGCTTTATATTTCCGGTGAAGTTTAAGTGAGGCCCTATATTCCTATATTGTCATAAATTTAGTCCCAAAACTTTCGTAGTTGAGGGGACAGTTCCATTCTTGTATCTTTTGTATAAATTTGTATTCTTCCTAAGGATTCTTTTCATATGATATATTACATTAAGCATTTGAGAAAATTGAAATTTTGAATTTTTCAATTAATTTTATATTTTGCCCCTCAAAAAATTGAGACTAGTGTTTCTCTTTATTTTTCCTGTAGAGTTTAAGTGAAACTCTATATTTTTAATTTTCCAAATTGCATGAGATATAGTTTTGGAAATAATGGGGGAAATATGTCGATTTTTTTATATATTTGAATTCCTCATAACTAGCCTTTGATAAAAATTTGACATTTGCATTGATGGTTACCGTTTTTCACATATTTTTACGACTTTCAGAAGAATGGAATGTTTTACGTTTTAGAAAATTATACCGCACAAAGCTGGAACATCTCTTTGTGGAATACAATTTAAATTATTCAAATTGGTTGAGCCGTGTTAGAGAAAACAATGTAGATTTATTGAAATTCACTGAAATGTTAAGGGACTACTGAAATGTAGTCCCTTAATTACCGTTTTTTCTGATTTTTTGGAAAACCGTAAATCTGACGTTATTGAAAATTATATGATACATTTCTATAATATTCTTTAATACAATGCCGTTTAAATCATCAAATTTTCCCAAGCCGTTTTTGAATAATCACTGAGCATACATAAAAAAAACGTAACGACAAATAAGCTCCTCGTTTTTGGAAGTCGGTTAAAAAAAACAGTTCGACTTGATAACCACCTGCTTTCTGGAAGCCAGTGGTAAAAAATCCTCTCATCTGTTGTAAAGATACCGCGTTAAATCCGAGAATACAAATTGTGTAGTCTGCAAAGAAACCGAGAGAGGGCGCTGCCACACTGCGCCTTGACGTAGGATAGCTGGTAGAGAGGAGTGAGTCAAAAAATGAAGATAGGTACGAGATACTACCCCAGACGAATAAGCAGTCGCTGACGGAAGGTGTATGTAGGCGCAAACGCGAAGGTTCCGTATACCCTGCAATGCATTGTTGTATTCTCACCCATACCAGTTCTTTTATCGAGTGATATATACTTTGTGTGCAGTGTTGTGTTTAATTGTTATGTTTATTTGGCACTAATTGCCGTTGCTCTTAGCTCAAATTAATTGCTAGAATGCCCAGTTGAAACCCCAAGTGTTTGTGTTGCAAAGTGATTCTGGTCTGTCATGGAGTTGGTGTTGTGACATTTTCCGATTAAAACCCTGATCAATTTTCAACCCCGTATTTTGGATTCGACTGTGTTCATTGACAACAATGTCCAGCAGGCATATACCAGCAGATAAGGTATTTATTTTTGTTTTCTATTGACAACCGCACCCTTCTCTTCTCTAGTTGCTAGACTTCAGAAGGCGACCTAGTTTTTTACCCCACGAACGTCTTTGGTATCTACGTGACAGTTCTTTAACAATCACTACGATGAACAAATAATTGCAACTTTCTTTTTTCACAGAATCATATTTTTGAAGTATTACGAATTCCAATTTAGTTTTTTACTTTTAAAATCAAATACCAGGTTTATTGGAAAAGTAACAAAAATTTACAAATACAGTAGCGATAGTTTATTTTGTAACAATTAAACATGCTATGCTGCTTAAAAAAATCATGTTTACAATTCATCAGTATTTGAAGCATTAGCAATATTTGGAAATATCGATTTCTATTTTACATTTTCACTTTTTGGGTATTATGGTTTGATTTATAACACTGTTTTTGCAATATTTATCGAAAATTACGTTTTAATTAAGCTGAAAAATTTAATACCTGCTCTTGATTTTTACACATATTTATCCTATTATGTATTGAACATAACCTATAAACATTTTTATGGGAGTGTACTTAAAGTAAACAGTGGCATGTAAAATATTGCATAATCAAAATAAAATAAAAATACTAAACACCTTTTTAGATAAACAAATTATAAGATAAATAGTTTCTGAATTAGTGATGAAGTAAATATCTATTCTGGTTGTTCATTTGGGTTTTCTCTCACAACAATTTCTGAAAAACAAATTGATTAAATAATTGAAAATCAAATTGTACTAAGGGCAATCTGTCGAAATGGCCTGGATCACTAGTTGACTTCTTATAGGACAACTCTCGCAGGTTTACGGAAGAGAAAACAGTCTCATGGATTTATCAAGATTAGACCAATCAATAGAGATTTTTTCGTGCAAAAAACACTATCAGGATACTGCCTGTGCCATCACATTAAGAACGATTTTTAGTGATATTTTGCTACTTTTTTCACTCGCAACTAGGGTTTTTTATATTATTATAAACAATTGAAACAAGAAAATTGCTTTTTTTTTCGTTGCATGTTGATAAAATGAAAAATAATAAACTAATCTCAATGGTGTCAACAGGTAATTGTAAAGCATGAAAATACCAATGAAATGAGCCCAGGATCGATCCAATAAGATCTTTAGTAACAGGGAAAAACAAAAAATACTGGAAAATTTAGCGGTTTTCTTTATATTATCATAACTCCGTCACTATCGAAGTTGTAAAACTGGGTTTGTGGGAACTGATAGTAATTGATATCTACCTTATGCGTGGCTAGCGTGGCTAAACCAGGCGCTATCGGTTTATTAGTTTTTGAATAATTGCGATATGAAGTTTTTAGCCCACTATTCTTGCAGTGTGTCTCCATGCGACATGGATCGTCAAAAATCAATTCAGAATAGGGATATTCAAAGTAGAGGTATCATTCTAAAACCCCTCTATTTTAATTTTTCATTAAATGTCTGTGAAATATACGAAAAATATTAGCAAACATTACCAATATTTGGTGAGCTTATGAATATGTTCGAGTAGTGGGGGCAACATGGTTGTTGAGGGGAACTGATGACAATAATTATTATCGATAGTAACTGTCACTCTGACAGATGGGGAAAGAATGTAATCGCTAAAAAAGCTTCTATACAGAGCGATTTTATTATATCAAATGAGAACTGTTTGTTTATTAATATATTTATATGTAAACGGTTTCTCAGAACTGAAACAAACACTGGACTAAATATATTAAAAAAGGCTTTGAAAATATCTAAATTAGTTTCTGACAAAAGCAATCAAAATATTTATAAATTATAGGCAACTCGCCTCTATTAGATATTACTATACTCTTCCCCTCAACAACCGTGTTTCCCCCATTCCTTGAATACATTCATACGCTGGCCCATTTTTTGTCAAGTTTGCTAACATTTTTCAGATATTTCACAGACATTTAGTGAAAAATGAGAATAGAGGCTTTGTAGAATGACATCTCTACTTTCAACAACTTTTTTCAAAATTGAAATTTGATTATCTATGACGCATGGAGGCACAATTCAAAAGTAGTGAACAAAAAACTTTATATCACAATTGTTCAAAAACTAATAAACCGGTAGCGCCTGGTTTTGTCATACATAATATAGATTTAAATTACTATCAGTTCCTACAAGCCCAGTTCTACAGCTTTTAAAGTGACGAAGATAGGTTTTTTTAAAAAAATGCTACATTTTCCAGTATTTTTTGTTTTTCCCTGTTGCTAATGATCCAATCGGATCGATCCTGGGCTCATGTCATTGGTATTTTCATGCTTTACAATTGACCTGTTGACACCATTGAGATTAGTTTATTATTTTTCATTTTATAAACATGCTAAGAAAAAAAACGTAATTTTCTTGCTTCAGTTATTTATAACAAAGTAAAAAAACCATAGTTGCGAGTGGAAAATATAGCAAAATATCGCTACGAATTGCTGTTAATGTGATGGCACAGTCGGTATCTTGATAGTATTTTTTACACATTATCAGTTAATTTTTGCTCTATTGATTGGTCTAGATTCAGGCCTTCTCAAACTTTTGCCATTCACGACCCCATTTATGATTGCGAGTTTCTTGACGACCCCCATACAAATAAAAGAAAAATAAATTAATATTTTTTGATGACTTATTTATTAGGTAACAATATACATATGAAAATATATGGTTTTAGAATTCGTTTTGAAACATACAAAATCTCTCGCGACCGCAGAATTTTGCTACGCAACCCCATTTGGGGTCGCGACCCATAGTTTAAGAAGCCCTTGTCTAGATACTTCCCTGTTTAATGTGAGGTAACATTTCGACTCCTCAACAGGAATCATTGTCAAAAATTGTTTCTCTGAAGCAATTTCTAGGTAATATTGAACTCGCCAGATTTTTTGGTACCTAATATTCAATATTGTTTGACAATTTTGAATGTTTCGTTCTGGACAAACTGATTTTGAAGTTTTTTTTATATTCATTCAACAGGATCTATATGTATCTCTATAGATGGTATCCCAATTACTTCACTAATAACATACACTTTCTGTTATTTTTCTATTGAGTGTTCTTTTAGTAATTTCTTGATACATTTTTTTGTATACCATTATCAGTTAGTGCCAATCTCCATCTGTCTATATGTGTTCTCTAGACGTGTATTGGTGGTATTCTTGTTTCCTTAATTGAAGAGGCCTTTATATTTCACTGCTATATTTGTTTCCGCAGATACAAGATGCACTGTTTACAGAATTCTTAAAACTTTAAATACCGTGTTCCATTTTTTGTGATTTTTTTACTTGTATTCACCTCCAAATAAGTAAAAAAACAACACTTCAACGCCTACAGAAGACATATGTCTATATGCCTTCGAGATCGAGATTGGCCAACCTTGTACACTTATACCAATATTGCTCTACACAAAATGGACTGGGAAAGAACACCATATTATTTAGAGATGAACACAAACAAAAAAAAGTAGGTTGCGACGATTTGCTGCCATGTTAATAAAACGTTTGATTAATTTGGTTGGCAGTACTCAGAAAATCATTCCAAAATCAATAATTTTTTATACATGTCTATATATCGATTTCAACCTTTAGACCCATTACGACCCTCCTGTCAAAAATATGGATCAATGAGGTAAGCCTATTTCCAGAAATAAATCAAAAAAGAAGACTTACGTGACAAGGCTTACCTAAATTTTCATTTCATTGACATTAAATACATTATTGATGTGCTTCAGAATACTCCGTGGACTTACTACAGGTCCTGATTAAATACCGATTTATTTTGTTAAAAAATGTCTATTCACATTAGCAAAACCCATTCAATTGTTGTTTAATTTATCTCTATCCTCTGGTATTTTTCCTGATTACTGGAAAACAAGTTATCTAAAACCTATCCATAAGTCAGGTCCAAAAGATAAAGTTGAGAATTATAGGGCGGTGCGTATTCAGTCAGCACTACCGAAGTTATTGGATTTTTTGGTAAATAAAATGTTGTGTTATAATTGTAAGAATTTAATGGTTGGCCAGCAACATGGATTTAGTCAAGGGAAATCAACGACTACAAACCTTGTGTTGTATAATAACTTTATATTAAATTCCTTGGCAGGGTATCGAAATCAATTAAGGTATCTTGGGCCGTTCCTGTTTAATTTGTTTGTGAATGATCTGTCAACAGTGTTTAGTTTCGATTTCTTTTGTTTGCTGATGTCATACAAATTTTTAAGGCAATTAAATGTGTTTCCGATTGTGAATCTTTACAATCTGATCTAGATAATTTGTCTCGTTGGTGTGATATAAATGTCTTTCATTTAAATTTGAAGAAATGATTTAAAATAACTTTTACTAAAGCTAATTCTCAGTATTATTACACATACAAACTGAAAAATACTAGTCTTGTTGAAGTTAATCAGTTGAGGGATTTCGGTGTAATGATGGATAAAAAGCTTACATTTAATATACACATAAACGAAATTACCTCTCAAGCTTATAAAATGTTGAGATTCATTTATTGAAATTCTCAGGAGTTTTCTATTGCTACTTTTAAATTATTGTACTGTTCATTAGTACGTTCTGGTCTTGAGTATTGCAGCATGATTTGGTCTCCTTTCTACATGACCTACAGTAGTCAGTTAGAAAGAGTTCAGAATAAATTTTTGAGGTTCTGTGGTTTTAAAATGGGCTTAGTAGGGGATAATTATAATAGTGTTGATATTTGTGCACAATTGAATATGAATTCGCTACAAAATCGTAGGTCACAATATGATTTGCGTTTTTTACACAAATTGTTAAATGGTTATATACTGTGTCCTGAACTATTGGAGTTAATTAAATTCAATACAAGCGTTGCTAGAACACGTTGTCCTGATTTGTTCTTTACCGATTTTCATCATACTAATTACGGTAAAAACGAAGTTATAACTAGACTTCTTCGTACTACAAATAACTATCACGTGAGTTTAGAATTTTTTGAATCTTCATGTTCTTCTTTAAAAGTATGGTTAGAAGATTACAATAATAGTTTTATTTTAATAATAGCTTTTAAGTAATATTTTGAACTTTGATTATTTCATCATCTGTTCTCAATATTATAATGGTTTTCATTTCTTGTAAAAGGGTTTTTAATCCGTTAATAAATAAATAAATAAATTCAGGCAGCAGACATCTTCAGTCCAGGGAAAATTTTCGACTACCAAAAGGTCTCTCAATAAACATGGTTAATTTTTGGATATAGATGGTTTGCTCACGGTTGGCGATTTTTCCAGAGTACTACTTTGATATGTGACAATCATCATTTTATTCAATTTATTACTGAATGCATTTATCTGAAATATTTAGGCCAGGGAGTAATTGTCGTATTTTGAAACCCAAATAAATATTTCGATCTTCGCAGTTGGAGAAGACTACCCTATTTCTCTAGTACTCCTGGGAGGTGCAAATACGTGTATGCTTCTCGTTCAACACAAATCACTTATGTCCCAAGTGGTTATCGCAATCTCCTAATGTTTAATACCGTGCAAAAACTTAATTTGAGTTCTGTAAAACTCATAAATAAAATCTCATCATTTATCAGACGTCCTTTTAAATCAATGACACGAAGAAGATCATTACAATGGATAGTTAAATCATTCCAATATTATTGCAGTATTTGAGTGTCAACACCATTTTAATGATGACAATTCCATACACTTAGTAATTAATTGTTTTTTCTCTAAATCCTTAAATAGGCAATAAACATTTTTAGTTTTACTATTGTTTGGGTAATAAATTTAACTAGTGGTCGCCCAGGGGTCGATATTCGACCCTATTTCATGAAATTGTAAAAAGTATATTTTTATAAGAAACAAAGTTGTGGAGAAATCGGAGAAGTAGATGTAATGACCAAAATTGTTCACTAATATTGACAAATCTATTGAAATAAAAAGAAAATAAAAATATATCAAATATCGGTATTCGAAATATTTTTGATAAATGACCCCTCAAATTTTTGGCTGGAACCGCTTCTGGCAAAATATTCGATATAATAATTGGAACCTAAAAGTTTTCGTCATTTGCGGTTTCAATTAAGTTCAGGAATATTAATGAAAAGAGAGGACCAACAACTCTAGGAGAACTTAAATATTTAATAGATTCTCTATTGCCCGCTGTCTGACAATTTTTTACACAACACCTTCGGGAAGGTTGTGATAATAATATATTAATCAAATAATTAAACTCACATTAAAAACAGAATATTTAATATGAAAGTCACTGCAACACGTCCGAAAAATCAATACTGATCTACTACATTGTCTATTTTACCACTAAACAATAACAACGCTTGCATGCCACTTCCAGAAGTACATGCTCTAAGAATATAACAGCTCCCTCCATATATAATTACTCAATGTTTTGAGTTTTGACCGTCTGGCGGCGGCGGCACTGCCAGTTGTTTGGCATTGACAGTATGGACGTAAATAATGAATTTTTATTATATTTTATTTAATGAATGAACCAATATTATAAATTAATATTAGCATTCTGCACTGAAGGTCGTCAGTAGCTACTAAACAAAACAAAAATGAAGAAAATCGGTTGAGAGACAGAGGAGAAAATCGTACCTAATCGTTTTGTCTTTGCCTATTTATATATAGATTGTAAGAACCATAACAATGGTGTGTGTAGCCATGTTAGCATTAACTGGTAGTGGTGAACTACACTGCTTAAGCCAGTAATTCATGTTCATTGAAACGAGTATAAGGCGAGTACTACTGCTTAGACTTCCGACAACTTTGAAAGAAACCAACGCACCTTGTATACAATTTAGCTCCTTTATCGGTAGACATGACGACTTTTGCTTAAATGTTAGCAATAAATTCCCGTTTTGGCTACAAAAAAGTCTGATGACTTTTGGAATACAAATGACAAATTTTTGTTAACAAAGAAGAAAAATTGAACTTGAAAATTTCAAGTAAGCATTTAACTATAGAACAAATACTACAGTGTACGTGTAACAGCGATAGGTGCCAAACCCATACTGCTTATTAACTATTGATCGAGCAAGTGGTTACGAGTGACTGCGAGTTATGACAAGTCACGCCAAACACCAAATGAACTCTATCCAGACGAGGAACAGCGAGTGGTGGCACGACTCGGCAAGGAGGTTGTCTCTTGCTAGCCCTTCACTCGTCAACGTTAGGCTTTTGGGTTAACATGTATTGGTGGCTTTAACTCTTTAATCGTTTCTGGCGTGTACTATAACATAGTCTCCAGATTAGCAGAAAAAGTGAACAGGATTCATTTTAACCTTATCCAAACTAGCTAGCGAGTTAATTTATACAGACGACGATCGCGGCACCCACCTTGCAGACAACTTATTCATATTTAATTCTATCGTTAAAGTACAGGGCACTATCCCCGCAATCTATACATGGAGTTGCTGTATTGTAGTAATAAATAATTTTCTGTAATTTAAATAAGCGTTCCAGTTAAATGTCCATAAAATCTCACTGATATCAAACTACTGAAAACTTTCAATTAAAATTAATATGATGTACACATATAATTATATTTTAAAGGCGTCACCTATGACCACAAGTATGTTAGCAGTGCCTACTTTAATATTTCTTGTATATACTAAATAAACTAAAACTCATTTTCTATAACTACTTTACCTAAAGTGATATTTATAAAAACATTTGTATGAACCGACTGCTATAACTTTGGGCTTGTCGAAGTTTTCATGTTTAAAGTTGCACATACTTTCATCTATTTATAAATATAATAAAGTAAAGAATTAAAACACTCTGGTGAATAATGTTCCCACTTATTGTTTATCTGCCTTTGACGTCATAGGTCTAAGGTGTTGATTTTTTTCTTCACAAATTTTATCGTTATTTTGTCACCATACGTACACAAAATATATTCAAATATTGTTAGGACATACGTAAATGTTTCCTGTTGAGTATTTTAGAAATATCATACATGGCCAAATTCCACATAAAATTTTAAATGATAATTATGGAATATATAATCAAGTGTCACAAACTACAACTTGCTAGGAGTTTGTTTCCGGCATTTCCCACTAGAAAAACCTGTTATTTAAAGAAGCACTTGCAAATATCTTGGTTGGTTTTTAATTGTGATGTAAATGAGTTTCATCAGTTTTATTGTTAAAAATTTTAATGATTCTGATCTCAGCTATTAGGGAATTTTCGCACAGTTCTTCGAATTTAAATAGTAGAGAGTAGTCGGAAAAACTAATAATTGTAAGTGTAAAGAAAATCAAAAACCCAAGTGATTCTAGGCTTGCAGTTTTCGTTAAACAGTTACCAGTCTTTTGTGTTTACAGGTCATCTTCCAATGTATATCCACATATGGATGTTTGCATTAACAGTTTCCATTACTTCACTATTGATTGTTAATGACTAGACATCATCCAGCGCTGTCCACTGTCTGACATTTTGCAGTCAAGGCATTTTCTTCCTTCGGATTCCTCTGTTGCCTTCTATCAATGAATTAACACTTCCTGTTTCGTCTTTTTTGTTTTTTTTTTAATTAATTAAAACAGTTGTGCCCAAAAACGCATCTACTCTTCCTTTGGGCTTTGCGTTAAACATCATGCCGGAGTTTTCAAGCATATTTGTTTCTGGTGAGAATCATACATTTTTTTGGTAGTGATATTTAAGTCCATTTGATTTGCTCTGTTTGGGAATCCTCTATTTGACGTATCATGAAAAAACACATTTTTGTGTATTAAAATCATATCATATCATGCAGCTGTTTTTGCTACTCCTTTAACAAGGATATTCAATCTTTCTGTAATAACCGGTGAATTTCCTACTGTTTGGAAACTGTCCAGGATCTGTCCAGTACTGAAAAAATGAGACAAAAGCAATATTGAAAATTATAGACCTATGTTTTTTTATAATCTGCTTTACTAGCATGTACAAGGTCAAATAACAGTAAACCAGCATGGTTTTATTAAACAAAGATCCACAATTACTAACCTTTTTTGTTTAACTCAGTATATTTCTGAACATCTAGATAAAAACAAACAAGTGGATGTCTATACGGATTTTTCAAAAGCCTTCGATAGACTTAATCACGGCATTTTGCTGGTCAAACTAAAACATTTTGTTGTATCTCCCTCACTTATTATATTGTTAGAATCATATTTTACAAACAGAAGGCAGTACGTTGAGTGCCGTGTTTTCAAGTCAACAGAAATTGTGTCCACATCGGGGGTTCCTCAAGGCTCCGTATTGGGGCCACTATTATTTGTCTTGTTTATGAATAACATTGTTGGTGTTGATTTTTCAATATTTGCTATATGCTGATGATTTTAAAATCTATACTGTAATAGAAAATGTAAATGACTGTTTTAGGCTACAGAAAAGTCTTGACAATGTGAATGCCTGGTGTAAAAAAAATATCTGCCATTAACTGCATCTAAGTGTCCCGCCATGACTTTTACCAGACGGCAAACTCCTATTTTGTTAGACTACAAGGTAGAGGGTGTTATTTTGTCAAACCGAACAATATTACAGATCTTGATGTTAGTTTTGATAGCAAATTAAATTTTAACTTGCATGTTGGAAATACTGTACAAGCAGCTTATAAAAATCTTGGTTTTATAATTTGAAACTCTGAGGGCTTCTCAGACCCAAGCACTCTCATTTTACTTTATAACGCCTTCGTGAAATCTCGGCTTGAATATGCTGCTTTGGTTTGGCACCCAGGCTATAATAAGTACAGTAAGATGGTCGAAAATATTCAGAGACGATTTTTGAAATTTCTAGCTTTTAAAATTGACGGTTCATATCCTCCCATAGGTTTTCCACAATCTGAGCTACTGAAGAGATTCTCGATTCTTAGTATATACGATCGGAGGAGAGTTCACTCAGATGTCTTTCTAAGCAAGTTGTTTACAAAGCAAATAGATTGCAGTGACATTTTACATCAATTATCTCTGCTTGTTCCTCGACCAAGCTCGCGTACTGATAATACATTTTATTTATCAAAACCAAGAACTAATATTTTAAAGATTTCACCTCTCTATTTTATCTGCGAAAGTTGTAACTCTAAAATTAGACATTTTTAATTCCTCCATAAGTGTAATAAAAAAAGTAATCACCTTTTCCGTTAATCTGGTGTATGTTTAGTAACGAATTTTTTCTTATTTTTTATATATCTATATTTTGTCTCTGTCCTATAATTGGTCTTTGTACTGTTGGACAGTGTAATAATAAATAAATTAAATAAATAAATAAAAATATTGACAACCTCAATATAGAATTTTTAATAAGTAAACAAAAACAATACCTATCTTTTGATATTGATCAATAAATATGTTTGACATTCATATAGGAAATTATTGTAGTAGGAATAAAGTACTTTTAACTCCATTCATTTTGTTACAGAGGTTATTGCCAAAATCTGCGAAAGTCATTTATTGTAGGTGAAACAAAAAACAATGTAAATCCAGTCGATTATTGGATAAAATATTGCAGAGAGAGTTTTATAATTGTTAAATTGCATATAAATATATGAGAAGTTATCTGAAAGCATTCAATTGTCAGTTTGAAGTGTTTGCAAAATAAAGAACATACTGTCATATATTGAAATTTGAAGTCCTAAACCGACAACTTTACATGATGATAAAATACTGCATAACTTAATAACAAGTAATGTCTATTGTAAAGTTCAACATTTCTTCACAAGACTATACAAAACATGCTATTATTGTGTTCATAAGCTTCCCATAGTACATTTCAGAATTTTTAAGATCACTTCTGATGATATAAGGCATCATGAAATAAATAATGTAATTTTAGTTTTGGTATCACACTGCATTTATTGTATACCTACTTCACGTTTAATCGCTGAAGGTTATATTTCTAAGACATCTATGTTTGGGGATAGTGCCATATATTCAGTATCCATTGAAATAATTCTTGCACTAAAAGTGTAATGATGTTAACATACCATAATAAATTCTTAGCTTCAGTCAAAAACCCACAACAATCACTTGTTCCATGTACTTCAATATGCGTTGGTCATGCTTAAGGATTTTCACCTCATTTCTACTGTTTGAGAAAACTGATTTGAAACCTTATTTAAAAGGAGTTCCTCATAATTATTTAGCTCATTGAATCACTCTTTTTTGCATTCTTTAATGACCGTGCACTGGTATTTTTCATTCTGATAAGTTTCAGGCTCACGCATTTATGCTTAATACTGAACAATTCTGAATTCAGATGTGTTTTCGATGACATAGTACATGTTTGTATTTAAGAACTTAGAGATTAAAGAATATTTAAGAATTTCTACTGATTTGGCAACCTCAGATGCATAAAACCAAAATTCGTCGTTTTGTGGTAGGTTGTGGAACGTAAGAAACTCCAAATAGAGGTTTACCTTTTGTTCTACTACCTCTTTCACCAGTTCCTGTAACTCATGTACATTGTCAGCGACTAAGATATACCGCCAGCACAGCTGATATTATATATCCAAACTCCATTAACTTTGAGTTCAATTCCCACTTCTTCCAAAGCCTTTTGGAAAATTGCTGTTGAAATCAAGTTGAATATGAATGAAGACAACCACCTCGCTTCTATTTTGTATAGATGTATGTCAAATGACTACGGTAGTAAAATAACTCTTCTATTCACACAGGAAATCAGTATTACAACAGTTTAACCCAATCAATAGAGACTTTTAAGCCACATAAAATTTAACAGCAAGCCTCGTATGCCACCACTTAAGTAATAGTTTATTAGCCATATCTGACATAATTTTAACTGCAAACTTGTAGAAGTAAATTATTTCAACATTAAAAATCCCAAATATATGGATTTTTTTGTTATTTGCTTATATTGTGAAACTGATAAAGCGGTCATGACGTTATCAATGAAAACATTTTAAACAAGGAAAGCTGGGGAAACCAGTAGATAGTTATTGTTATTTAAAAAAATCATAATTTTGTTGTAATAAGTTGGATATCTTATGACATTGAGATTATTGTTTTGCCAAATGTCTATTTACATTTAAATTACAATTTTAAAAACTATTTTCCAACAGTATCTTTCTTGAACCTATATAAACTTTTTATCATAAACAATCTTTTTCTGAGTTAAAAAAAAAACACTTTCTGATTTTTTAACAACTTTTCCACTGACGGCATTACGATCTCTTCATCACTTGTCATAAAAAGCAAAAAAAACAAACAAAAGAAATATATATTTTTGCTAGTTTTTATTATTTAAATAATTTACTTGTACGAATTTGCTATTGTTTCATCAATTATTCCTTATAAACTGTAGCTAAAGTGACAGTATCAGCGAATTGATGTTAAATTTGATGTGCTCTATAGACCGGTGTACTTAGGATTGAACCCTAGATTTCATAGACGTCTATTACTTTACATAAAGAACAGGAAAAATTGATCTCTTTAACTGACTGATATAATAAAAAACGATAATTTATTTTTAAACAGCTATGACTGAAATCAGTATACTAATCATTTAGATTCAGTGAAAGTAAGTAATTTATCTAGCTTTTTACGAGTGTTTTGTTGTGTGTAATATTCTGAAATAATAAATTGATTTTTTGAAGTTTCAAATTGTGCAATAGACTTTTGTAATATGAAATGTTATTAACGCAATTTTTTTTAATGTGTCTTTGGTGGTTAACTCTTATCGTGGATGTGAGTGAACTTCCTGTTTTGAACTTGTCTTTCATGCCTACTTTTTTAATCTTTCAGATAACCCTTTAATATATCTGGTACACTTATTGCTGAATTCATTATTTCCGTTATTAAGGTTTCTGTGTTCAGTCTTGCTTATTTATTAATTACAAATTGATTAAGGTAACAGTTTTCTAAAAATAAATCATGAAATTTCTAGAGATTCCAGTAATATTTTTATAGGAGAAACCTCTATACCATTAAATAGTTCTATGAAAAAATACAATTAATTTATAAATAATTGTGTTAGTCTATTAATAGAAAACATGAAACAACTCTAAAGTTAATTTTCAATTCTATTCCATTTTATTAAAAATCAGGTCATAAGGAAACTTGAAACATTTGATTAAAAACAACGTATTTTTAAGTTATTATGTTTAATTTATGGAATACTGGTAAATAGTTTTATTCACAACTTTTATGAGGAACATGTTTTTTTAAAGTTACGATCCTGAATAATAAAAAAATTTAAACATATAAAGCAATTTTGTGTTTATATACAAATTTTGAATATCTGAGATAATAAAAAGCCTTTTTTAATATTTCGCATTAGCTTCTATTGTTTTATGTCAAAGTTGTTTTGTTTTCGTTGGTGTAGGATATTTCTAGGACTCTGCTGCTTATATAGTTTCGAATATTAACTTCCTTCTAAATGCCCCATGTTTTATACAGCTTTATAAACGCTATTGGTTGAAGATTGCCATATTAACGGAGTTTTTTGTTGAAGTGTGGTATTAAACAGTTATGTAAAAATTAACAAACAATTATCATTTTAAAGCATAATTAGATATTGATAATTTAACTTGCAAATTAGTAACCCGGAAGTTCAAAACTAACAGACAAAGGAATATTAATACGATATTATATTTTGCCATGTATGACTAATTTTTGATAGCGTTTAATGTGAAATTCTTAAATATTAGTCATACATATGTAATATGTAATAAACGGTGATTATTTGTGTTTTCATCATAGATAATTTCTGGGTGAGATAACTTGATTTTTCACACCTTATAGGAGGGAAATACCCGGTGTGACATTGGAAACTGCTCTCCAATATTTTGCAGTGATTGTTTTAAAAATGCAGCAAACGATTGTTTTCGATTCTAACTTTAAAAGTTTCTTACTAGACCAATCAATAGAGATTTTTTCGTGCAAAAAATACTATCAGGATACTGCCTGTGCCATCACATTAAGAATGATTTTTAGTGATATTTTGCTACCTTTTCCACTCGCAACTATGGTTTTTTACTTTATTACAAACAATTGAAACAAGAAAATTGCGTTTTTTTTTTCGTTGCATGTTAATAACATGAAAAATAATAAACTAATCTCACTGGTGTCAACAGGTGAATTGTAAAGCATGGAAATACCAATGAAATGAGCCCAGGATCGATCCGATAAGATCTTTAGTAACAGGGAAAAACAAAAAATACTGGAAAATTTACCGGTTTTCTTTATATTCTCATAACTCCGTCACTATCGAATTTGTAGAACTGGGCTTGTGGGAGCTGATAGTAATTGATATCTACCTTATGCGTGACTAAACCAGCCGCTATCGGTTTATTAGTTTTTGAATAATTGCGATTTGAAGTTTTTAGTCCACTATTCTTGCAGTGTGTCTCCATGCGACGTGGATCGTCAAATATCAATTCAGAATAGAGATGTTGAAAGTAGAAGTATCATTCTACAACGCCTCTATGTTCATTTTTCATTAAATGTCTGTGAAATATACGAAAAATGTTAGCAAAAATGACCAAAATTGTTAAGGGGAACTGCTAACAGTAATTATTATCGATAGTAACTGTCACTCTGACAGATGATGAAAGAATCTCATCGCTAAAAAAAACTATACAGAGTGATTTGTTCGATTTTATTATATCAAATGAGAACTGTTTGTTTATTAATATATTTATTTATATGTAAATGGTTTCTCGTTTTTGCTTTAATTTGAAGATTTTGGATTACGGAACATCGAAAGAGAGCGGTTATATTTTGGGGCTGTTCAGCTCATATTAACAAAGTCTTCTCTACACAAAAAAAAACAGCTTACGATGTATAGCTGGTGTTCTCCCATTAACTAGTTGCAAGCAATTTTTCATTGAGTTTAATATTCTGACGGTCCATTCATTATATATTTACCTATTAATAATGAATATTAAAAAGCAAGTATCACTTATTAGAAATAATCAAATACACAATTATTCAACTCGTAGCAGCAATAAACTACATCAGCCATTCTCTAGGTTATCAGTTGGGCAAAATTCCCATATCTATAAGTTTTAATAAACATACTCGAGCTAGAGGGAATAAGAAAAGTATAGTGAAGTTTGGAAAGGAGCTCTATACATACCTGTCCAGAAAAGCATACTACTCGTATGATGAATTTTTGAAAGATGTTGAGGGACGCGTGTGGTGATTGTTTTGACAAAGCAAATAAATCATTTGTATTTGTAAGATTTAAAACGAGCGCTACGCTATATATATTAACAATACAAAAAGCTATGTCTTGTGAATAGATAAACATTTGATTACGCCTATGATGCGATTCTCAAGTAATAGTTCCTTATTGTAAATTCCTACATGTTTACCTACTTTATCGTGAAACTTGTTCATAAGGTTAACTACCTGAAACGCAATAGATATTTAAGACAGGTCGATATTACTCAGCACTTATTTGTCAAAAAGATTATACATCAAGTTTCGGCCCAACTTTTTTTTCCTGTCGTGTCGTTCTTCTTCTTTCGATACAAAACAGCGGCCAACCGACGAAGAAGCATTCGTCGGGTGTAACAAAAGAACGGGATGCGCCTTGTGGCTGTTCTATAAGTTCATTCTCCTCTGAGATAACCTACCTGTGCGTTTCACGAAACTCGATATCAAAGCAATGGACGGCTTGCTTACCAAAGCTAGACTATGAATTACGTTCTTGGGTATGATGCACTTCCTGATGAAAAGAAAGGACGTGCCATACATAAAGTTTAGTTTGTGTTACCAGTTAAAAGAGTCGAGTTACGGTACATGTGGTTGAGATTCGTTTATGTATTAATATGTCCATCCTTCTCTAACTTCTAATAAGAGCTTTCACTTCTCGCTAGTTCTTAGAGGTCATAGGTATGCGCTGATGCACTGATGTTGTATTTGGAAGAGTTGTATTTTATACTTGGTTTTCTAATCTACTATTGAAACTTCCGTCGAAATTTCTAGTTTAACGACAAATATGTACCAAGTACCAACATCACAAATTATTTTCTTTAAAACAAAAAAACTGATGTTTATACACTTGTTGAGATTAGTACGAGGGCTGCCTTTTATATTTCGGGATTATAGAACAAAAACAAATATTGATCATCGAAAATCGCTATATTGTTTTTCAAAATATGCCCCATGACGATCTATACACTTTTGCATGTCTTTGAACCAATTGTCGAAGCACTTTTTCCACTCTGATTGAGGTACCTCCAAAACAAGCATTCTAAACGTACCAACCGCTTCTTCAGGTATCGAAAAACATTGACCTCTCAGTTTGTTTTTTACGTACGGCAATAAAAAGAAGTCATTTGGTTACAAGACAGGACTGTACGGCGGATGACTCATCAAATCGATATTTTGAGTGGTCAAAAATACAGTTGTTTGAACCGATATGTGAGAGCTCGCATTGTCATGGTGAAGAGTGATCCGTCTTCGGCGGTTGGTTTTCCTCATTTCTTGGAAGACAACTGGCAAACACATGGTTGTGTACCACTCAGAATTGACTGTTCTGCGTTGTTCTAGTGGTACGGTTGCGACATGTCCAGTTTTTCCGAAAAAAAAAACAGGTGATCATTTGCTTGGAAGTGCACGAACAACTGTCACTATGTCATAAACGTGTTTTGAAGCACCGCAATCGTATTTTTTGAGCTTTTCTTTCGACCAATCGACACGAGCCTTTTTTGAACGATTGACAAATTGTGTGGGATCCAACGCGAACAAATTTTTTTGACATTCAACTGTTTATGCAATATTGAATGTATGCTGATCCCACTAATGTGTAAGGTTGACTCAATCTCACGATAGGCCACATGACGATCATGCAATATCAGTTCGCGCACAGCATCAATGGTTTCCAGAACAACAACTGTTTTTGGATGACCTTCACGAAATTCGTCTTGGAATGAACTACGACCTCGATTGAATTCACCATACCATCGATAAACAGTGGTCCTTGATGGAGTGTCATGGCCAAAAATTAAATTAAGTTCATCCATGCACTCTTGCTGACTTAATCCACGTCGAAAGTTGTAAAAAATAATCGCACGAAAATGTTCACGATTTAATTCCATTTTTTGGCCGAGATGAATCCTTTAAGTTACTGTAAACAACACATAGCGCTCGTATGTCAAAACGTTCTGAGTACGTATAACCTCAAAAATGTCAAACTTTACAATAGAGCTATCAGTTGTCAGATTGCAACACTAGGGTTGTCCAATCCCGAAATATAAGGTTCGTTCCTTCAAACGATTGTCGACCGATCGGCAATTGGTTAATGCATCGGTACATGAACCGTTTATTGCGCAACTCGATTCATGTACCAGTCGGTGGCTGCACCACCGATTCTACCCTGAAGCCGGTGATCGAAATTACCGTACATTAACTGGTTGCGAATCAATCACCGTGTCACTTGGAACACGAAACTGAACCGTTCACTAAACGGTTATTGATTTGAAGGAACGCTATTTTTCTTGTGCGCAAGTACGCGACCGTTGTGTATCGGTTATCTAGACTGAAGGAATGAACCTATAAAAGGCAGCCCTCGTAACCGGCGTAGTCCAAGCTTCTGTTACATATATTGAGTATACAGTGTGGAACAGCCAAATGGAGTTAATTGATGCTAAGACTATGAGTTTTGACGAAAATAAACAATACTGTTTTTTTTTCAAATCAGTAAAAAGGAACGCAGGAATGGTTTTTGCTTACTATCTCAATATCAGGAGCTAAATGGAAATTAAGTATTGACTGTAATGTAGCGAATTTGTGAAATAAAATAATTTTCTTTTTTTTTAATGTTAATTTTTGTAATAAATCTGGAAACACTTAACAAGCAGGGGCTTGCATTGCAGTTGGCATTGGCCACTGTCACACGACACACCCTATATATTTTTTTGTTGAAAAAATGAGCATTCGAAAATACAACACAACTGTATTTTTAGAAATAGTCTGTTTTTGTTTTCTCTGTGTTTATAGTAAGGTCATTGCATCTTCCTGTCTTGCAGCTGATTAAAGGGGTTTGAGGTACTTCTTAACTGTCAAAATGGCGCTATCACTAGATTCTAAAATATTCACATATAGTTTGTTAACTTTGATTCCGTCTTAGGCGTATTCTCATGTTTTTTGTAAGTACGGTTGAAAAAGAGTTTGGAGAAAGAATGCAATCCTGTCTTATTCCAATATTTGGAACTTACTGTAATAATTCCTTTATTAGGGTCTGCGCTTAATAAACGAAAACAAATTTAATCCGATTTTGCCATGATTTCTGTACCATTAACTCTGTTGAGAATATCAATTATTTTTGTTTGAAATGTCCCTAATTTCATTTGTTGAAGTTTGGCAAATAAATAGGTAAATACACAATTAAGTGCTTATTTTGGTTGACAACTTTGAACAATTTTTTCTCGTAAAGTATACATTTTTTGACATATGTTATATAAGACTTTTATTTATACTGATCAGTTCTATCATCTACCAAAAAGCTACCCTGCAGCATGTTTATTTTCATATATTGTTGAAGGTTTCCCACTGTGGTGAATCTATCTGCTCTTCCTGCTTTGCAAGGAGGATCTATATTGTCGGTTTTGTATCCAAGAGAGTAGCTAATTACTGTTGCAAATGAGAAGATAAAGGCCATATAATATAATACCAATTACAAATGCTGCTGCATTTTTTTTTGGTTCTTCGTTATTGTAAAAAGTGGTATACATATTTCGCAACTCATCAGTAATGAGTTCTATGCCATTTTAAAAATCAGATAAACGTATACTACCGTTCACGAAGCATATTAAAGATCCGTTCGTTGATATGACGTATTCTTGGACCCGTTAAACTCTGCTACTTCTTCTCTTTCTGTTTCCGATAGAAAGTGGAGCGGTGATCTAAATAAAACCGCTATACACACACACACACTCAAAAAACAAAACGATGCGTAACTCGTACGTATATAATAAAATGTGTGCCTTACTCCGTTGCATCATGTTGAAAACAAAACGGTTATTTTGAATTGCTGAAACGACATTGGCATCGTCGCGTTGTTACAAATATTTTCGTTATAACAGTCCAAACGAAATAGCAACATTTCGTGAAAAATGACAACTGGAATTGTGTTTTACAATAACTAGATTTCTAGACAATATGTATGATTAGTGTAAACTATGTGCGGCAAGTCAAAGAATGTGGAAAATATTGTAACTGACTTCGTTTTAAGTTTTTTCTATACAACTCTATTGCTGTAGGCTATAAATAATAACACAAAAGTGTATAGAATCAAATATTCTACGTACAATTTTTGAAAATAATCAGATTTTCCTCAACATGATCAGTATGGGTATCTCGGAAACTAGCGGAGATAGAGCAATGGTTAAATTGGGAAAGACTTGAAGTTTTATTGGCCCAATTTAATGTCACTTTTGGATTTTTGTAAAAAGTCATGGCTTATGCTTATTAGATATTTTGAAAAAACGAAATTCTGTCGATTTAGTCAAATCCCTCTAGCTCCCTTGTTATTGATTTTATAAAAAAAGTGTAAATATCAAAATTGAAGGGAATTATATCCCGGATATGATTGTCATGTCATGTCCTCGTTTGCGTGACAGCTCTCGTTTTCGAGATATGATACAAACTTATCTTTTTTTGAATGGAAACCATATCATTGGCTATGACCTCAAAAAATCGGACTTTTTTAGAGCTTTTCAACCATATAATACTCGATATAGTTATTCATAAAAATAACGGAGTTATGGTTGCTTTTCTCTCTTAATTTCACTTTTAACGTAGTTAGCCATGAAATAGATTGATTTATTAATAACTATTCCAAAAAACATTGAACGATTTTTTTATTAGGTATACCAGGTATAACGAAAAAACTAAATAAGTAGGTATTTACTAAAAACTTAAGAAATTAAAGTACATAATAATGGTTACAATTTATGTTCGAAAAGTCCACTATTGTTATTTATACAAAAATTGCAACTTTTTAAGATTGACATTACCGCTTTCCTCACAGACCGCCTATCAATTTCTTCAATTGCTTGTAATACCGCCTCCCTTAGGTCACCAACTGTCTCATACTTTCTTTCTTTTTTAGCGCATCCCATAAATAGAAGTCTATAACTGCCAAATCGGGAGACCGGGGTGACCATTCGTTTGGGCCATTTCTTCCTATCCAAGAGTTTGGATAGATACTATCTAAGTCTAAGTGTTGTCTTACTAATAACGAATTATGAGCAGGTGCTCCATCATGTTGGAACCAGTAAGTGATTCGTCATAGATAAAAGGCCCCAGAATAGTAGACCCTATGATACCACACCAAACATTAAAACCAAATTTTATCTGGGGTCGTCTTCGTTCTACATGGAAAGGGTTTTCTTTATCCCATTCATTGTGTCTATTAAACATACCGCAGTTAGTAAATCTAGTTTCATCTGACCATAACACCTTTAATGGAAACTGTGGATTGTCAAGGCACATATCTCTAAACCATGTACAAAACAAAATACGTCGACGTTCGTCACCAGCATGCAAAGTTTGAGAAACTGAAAGTTTGTACGGGTGGAGCTTGTGCGCTTTCAGTACCTTAACTACAGTTCGTTGAGATGTGGCAGCTTCTGCCGGAATCTCACGAGTTGTTATAGATGGATTTTGATTTACCATTGCCAAAACATTTATTTGTGCTGCTTCGTTTATTTGATTACGTTCCTTTGGTGGTTTAGTGAAAGATCCATATCTGCGTAAACTATCGTAAAGCCTCTTAAATGTACATAGAGCAGGTTGACGACGATTAAAATATCTATGAAAGTATTCCTCAGCTGCACGAACTGAATTTTTATGGCATATGATATAACATTCCACCATATTCAGTTTTTCTTGGTTAGAATATTCCATTTTATCACGAAAACTTGTCAATATCGACTGTCAGTTCAGCACTATTAATGGAATTACTCTCAAATGAGGAAACGTCAAAGTGAAAACAATCTCTACGTTAAAAGTAAAACTAAGAGAGAAAAGCATCCATAACTCCGTTATTTTTATGAATAACTATATCGAGTATTATATCGTTGAAAAGGTCTAAAATGTCCAATTTTTTGAGTTCATAGCCAACTATGGTTTCCATTCAAAAAAAGATAAGTTTGTGTCATATCTCGAAAACGAGAGCTGTCACGCAAACGAGGACATGACAATCATATTCGGGATACAATTCCCTTCAATTTTTATATTTACACTTTTTTATAAAATCAAAAACAAAGGAGCTAGAGGGATTTGACTAAATAGACAGAATTTCGTTTTTTCATGACTTTTACAAAAATCCGAAAGTGTCATTAAAACAGCAAATCTTTCCCAATTTAACCATTGCTATATCTCCGCTAGTTTCCGAGATCCCCATACTGATCATCAAATAAAACTCACCCTGTATATATTGTGTGAAACCCAATCTTGCAAAAAAAACAAGTGAATTCCTCTTATGCAAAAAAGCTTATAATGATCTAATTCTTTGGGAGTATAACAATTTTTTTTAGAAATCAAATCTTTTATACTAATTAGCATGTTATACATTACTTTTGATTTCAATTTGTTAGAAGCATAAATTCATTCATTCATATTAAGATTACAGCTAAAAATATACTTTGCGTAAGGTGTTAAATATTTTACTCGCCTTTGATTGACCCTGAATGCATAAAAAAATAAACAAGATTTAACTTATTTTTTATCATGCGGCATTATTCTGCTATTGCTAAAATTTTAATAAACGTGACACTACTCGATCAGTCATCCTGAGCGATTTTGTTTCTGCCATTTTATTTTGTTCTAAGCAAAGTTGGCACTAAAATAATGACCTACAATTAAATTTGTGAAACATTGAAATCCAAACAAATTCATGCTTGTTATGATTCTTTTTTATTTATGATTTAAAGGATGACAATAATTGAAACGGAACAAAACGTATTGCTGAAAGTATAAAATTGACAGAAATTTGTTAGACTTTCAGGGAAACAAGCATTGGCATTCGGGCAATTAGAAAACATTTTATTATTGGTGCAAGAAATAGACTAGATATAATTGATCCAACAATTTTGAGACACATTTTGGATAAGCTTATTTGCTGCCGGACGAGAATCTATTCTTAAATCTAATGCCATTCGGGAAAGCAACGAAATTGAAATTAGGCGCAAACTAAGAAGAAGCAATGAATTCAAATATTGCCATGGATGTCGATGAGGATGACCACACCTGAAATCACTTTGAGGCGCCTATGCCTAGAACACCCAGGTGGTCACCCAGTCTATGACTTCAAATGCTCCCAAAAGTTCTTCCCAAAATGGAAAATGGAATTGATACAAATACACAATAATGTAACATATTTGTCTCAACATGTCACTGGAATGAACGTTCATTTAATAATACGTAGTCTTCCTTATTTCTGTTTCCAACAACTTCAAAAAAGGGTAAAATAATGCTGGATAACTTTTAAAAATTTACTATTTTGTCAAATATAAAATAACAGAAAACGCTATGAGATTAAATTCTTTATTGCATTCGGTTTGATAAAAAATAGGAGTTCTCACAAAAATACGTTATTATCATTGGGCCTAGAAGAAAGCGTGTTCCAATTTAAGGTTAATTTTTAAATTTGCCGCCATTTATATTTTTTGTACTAAGTTATTGATAGATGACAAGTAGGAATGTGCCGTTTATTAAAAATGGAGAGATATAGGATTGAGCAACGCGTGTTTATTATCAAAAATTATTTTAAATTTGGTGAAAGTTGTGCAGAAGTTGGAAGAAAATTTCGTAGAGAATATGGAAGAGAAAATTGTCCGTCAAATGTTACCATTGGAAAAATTCTGAATTGATTCGGCCGATACTTGTTGGAAATTCATTATAATAATTAACTGATACTACAATTGCAATTTCCACAATTTACGTTATTTTAAAAAACTGTCCGACGCGTTTCGACTAATGTCTTTGTCAAGGAACTATACTAACTGGGTATTTATTGAGGAAATTCTATACACCCATATCAACAAAAACTTTCCGCTTACAATAGTATGGTTCACAGATTACTTTCCATAAAACAATCACCAGATAATTTTCCGAAAGAATTAAACATAATCAAACAGATAGCAGTAAATAACGGGTTTGAGGCCGAATTAATAGAAAATATTCTTGCAAATCAAAAACACAAAAAGGCATTAAGAGAAGTTTACCCAGACAGCAAAACCAATAATGTTTCATATAATAGTATAACCTATTTTGGCAAACCAAGTTTAAAAATATCATCCTTTTTAAGAAAACAGAATATTAACGTTACATTCAAAACAAACAATAGTCTTGGAAAATTTATCAAAAATGTGGGTCATGCCCTAAAGCCTATATTGGTCAAAGCGGCAGAGCGTGTAAAAAACGTATATATGAGCACCGTAATTCTTTCATTAATCAAAAAAACAAATTCCAATTATGCTGAACATTTAGTAACAGAAAATCATCTTTTCCACGAAAATTATAATTATTACATTCAGAAAATAAAGACTATAAATTAAACCTTTTAGAATCATTGGAGATTAATAAACTTAAAAATACCGGTAATTTGCTAAACGACCAGACAGAAATAAATAATTCCCCCTTAATAAACCTCTTTAGTTAATCCTTTTACCTATAATAAAATTAAATAATCCTGTTCAAAATTAAGTACCTGGTAATTATATCACTCCTTGAATATAAATACAACTTCCTCAAGAAATACCCAGTTAGTCTAGTTCCTTGACGAAGACATTAGTCGAAACGCGTCGGACAGTTTTTTTAAAAAAACTTAAATTGTGGAAATTGCAATTGTAGTATCAGTTAATTATTATTGGAAAAATTGTTCAAAAATGTGTGGAAACTGGTTCAGTAAAAGATGAAAGAAGCAAAACATATCATCGTAGTGGACGTTCAGAAGAAAATATTGCAATTGTTACTTCTAGTGTTGTTGAACAACCAAAAACTTCGATTCGTCATCGTGCAGAGCAATTGACCATTCTAAAAACCACTTTATTCCGAATCACAAAGATCTTCATTTAAAGGCTTACAAGATTCAGATAACGCAAGAAATAAAGCCAACAAACTTTGGTTTACATCGTCAATTCGTTAATTGGGCCATACAACAGAAACTTGAAAATGTGATTTTTTTTCAACAAAATCATCTTCAGCGATGAATCACATTTTGAATTGGGTGGATTTGTTAACAAGCACAATTGTCGAATTTGGGGTGAAGCAAATCCACGAGAAATAATGGAAAGCCCGATGGATCCACAAAAAGTAACTGTTTGGTGTGGTTTTTAGGCTGGTGGAGTGATTGGTCCATACTTTTTTGAACTGGTGATCGATATCGAACAATGCTTACTAAAATTTTTTGGAATAAATTGGAGCATATTGATGTGCAGAATATGTGGTTCCAACAGGACGGTGCAACATGTCATTCAGCAGCAGAAACAGTCAATCTTTTGAAACAGAAATTTGGAAATCGAATAATCGCTCGAAGAGGGAACAATAATTGGCTCCCTAGATCTTGCGATCTAACATCTCTAGATTTTTTCCTATCGAGCTATTTGAAAGAAAAGGTCTATGCCCACGATCCACAAACAATTGATGACCTAAAGGAGAACATTATTGACTGTTTTCAAATAATTGAACCGCAGTTAGGCCAGAAAGTTATCGAAAGTTTTGGCAAAAGATTATAAGCTTGTCGTACAGCAGCAGGTGGTCACTTACAAGATATTGTTTTCCATTACTAAACCGAAACAATTGTACTATCATTTGAAATAAAAGATTTGATCATTCACAAATAATTTGTGTATTTTATTAAAAATTAACCTCATTATTTATCATTTAAAAAAAGTCACATCTAAATAATATATTTCTGAAAATGTAAATAAATACTCCTACTTGCTTGCAACCAACAACCAACGTCAGCACAAGTCCTTTAACAGACTTTGTTGCATGTTCTGTATCGCAGGTAAAACAATTTTTCTTGGAATTATCTTTCATTCAAATTCCCAAGTAGATTGTGACGGGATGTTGAGCAGGTAGAAAACGCACTCGTGAACCTGTGAGGTTAGTTATTTAGACGAAGTCTAGTAGATAAGGGTGGCCATAATTATCGGTCACAGATGTTAAATTAGTGCTTGGACTAATGTTAATGTGACTTCTCGGAATTAAAACGATCCCATTTTGGCCGGCTTTCTAAATATCAGGATAAGAATGTTAATCTCATTATACTCATTACCATAAACACCACAAGCATCAGAAACATTTTAATATGATACAATAGGTTTTTTTGGTTTTGGGGTGCCATATATATTTTTTATATATATGAAGAGGAAGCCCCATACACATACGAGGGCTGCCTTTTATGTTTCGGGATTAGAGAACAAAAACAAATATTAATCATCGAAAATCGCTTTATTGTTTTTCAAAATATTCCCCATGAAGATCTATACACTTTTTCATGCATTTGAATCAATTGTCGAAGCACTTTTTCCACTCTGATTGAGGTATCTCCAAAACATGCATTCTAAACGCAGCAACCGCTTCTTCAGGTGTCGAAAAACGTTGACCTCTCAGTTTGTTTTTTACGTACGGGAATAAAAAGAAGTCATTTGGTGACAAGTCAGGACTATACGGCGGATGACTCATCAAATCGATATTTTGAGTGGTCAAAAATGCAGTTGTTTGAGCCGATGTGTGAGAGCTCGCATTGTCGTGGTGAAGAGTGATCCGTCTTCGGCGATTGTTTTTCCTCATTTCTTCGAAGACAACTGGCAAAAAAATGGTTGTGTACCACTCAGAATTGACTGTTCTGCGTTGTTCTAGTGGTTCGGTTGCCACATGTCCAGTTTTTTCGACAAAACAGGGGATTATTTGCTTGAAAGTGCTTCGTGGGCGAACAACTTTTGTTGAATTCGGCTCATCTTGAAACACCCATACAGTCAGTCGACTGCTGTTTACTTTCGGGCTCATACGCGTAAATCCACGATTCATCACATGTCACTATGTCATAAACGTGTTTTGAAGCACCGTGTGGGATCCAACGCGAACAAATTTTTTTGACATTCAAATGTTTATGCAATATTGAATATATGCTGGTCCCACTAATGTGTAAAGTTGACTCAATCTCACGATAGGTCACATGACGATCTTGCAATATCAGTTCGCGCACAGCATCAATGGTGTCCGGAACAACAACTGTTTTTGGACGACCTTAACGAAATTCGTCTTGGAGTGAACTATGACCTCGATTGAATTCAGAATACCATCGATAAACAGTGGTCCTTGATGGAGTTTCATCGCCAAAAATTAAATTAAGTTCATCCATGCTGACTTAATCCACGTCGAAAGTTGTAAAAAATAATCGCACGAAAATTTTCACGATTTAATTCCATTTTTGGCCGAGATGAATCCTTTAATTTACTGTAAACAACATATAGCGCTCGTATGTCAAAACGTTCTGAGTACGTATAACCTCAAAAATGTCAAACTTTCCGATAGAGCTGTCAGTTGTCAGATTGCAACACTAGGGTTGTCCAATCCCGAAATATAAATGGCAGCCCTCGTATAAATCAGATACAGTTCTAAATAACTAACAAAAATACAATTATACAACAATACATAATAATTATCAGATGATTATTCATATCTAAATACTACTAATAATTCCTTAATAGCTAAATATAAGTTTTCGTTAAACTTAAACCAGTCAATATTTTCATTGCAAAGTTTAAACAGTCTAACAATAATAGTTTGTTTTTGCCCCAACCTAATTAATGGAATTTCAAATAACTGCCTATTCCTCACCAATCTAAAGGGAACATGAATATCAAATTTAGATAATAGTTCCGGACAGTCAATACAATTAGTTCAAATTTTACACGCAAACAGTAAGTCAGTCCTAACTCTTGCTGAATGTGAATTAGATAATTGAAGTGATTCATATAAGACCTTCCCACCTTTTGATAGGACCTAACATGTGAGGGGACCATACGTTCAAATAAAAAAACTAATAACTTATTTTGACAACTACTGTCACTTCGGCAATGAATTTCATGGACTACTAACTAAACTTGATTCAGACTTAATTTGCGCCTGATTTAAACAAACGCACGTGTATTCGACTATGGAACAAGCAGTGCTGTTGGCTCTGACGGTATAATACCATCGATTGGCCAATAGAAATACAAATCCTTACCGAGCGGTTTGTTTATATCGGGCGTAAATGAAATCTGAACCGAGTATAGCTACCATCAAATTTTTTCTTTCCTTAGTTACTTTTCTGTTAATATCTCGGTAGGTATTGAAATAGAAAATATCAAACCCGATATTTTTGTATTCGCAATAATATGTTTCATCAGAAACTAAAATACTATACAGGGTGTTTCATTGCAAATTTTAAAATCGACATTACTTCCGGTAAAACAGGTAGTTCAAAATTGTAAAAAAATTTGGAAACAAATAGGCAATCTACTGCAGTATCCACCTTCCAAATTTCATTTTGATATCTCTAATAATTCCAGCGATATTTGCTTGGTTCCACACATTTGCCCATCACTGTATATATTAACAATACAAAAAGCTATGTCTTGTGAATAGATAAACATTTGATTACGCCTATGATGCGATTCTCAAGTAATAGTTCCTTATTGTAAATTCCTACATGTTTACCTACTTTATCGTGAAACTTGTTCATAAGGTTAACTACCTGAAACGCAATAGATATTTAAGACAGGTCGATATTACTCAGCACTTATTTTTCAAAAAGATTATACATCAAGTTTCGGCGCAACTTTTTTTTCCTGTCGTGTCGTTCTTCTTCTTTCGATACAAAACAGCGGCCAACCGACGAAGAAGCATTCGTCGGGTGTAACAAAAGAACGGGATGCGCCTTGTGGCTGTTCTATAAGTTCATTCGGTAAAACAGGAAGTTCAAATTGTAAAAAAAATTGGAAACAAATAGGCAATCTACTGCAATATCCACCTTCCAAATTTCATTTTGATATCTCTAATAATTCCAGAGATATTTGCTTGGTTCCACACATTTGCCCATCAGTGTATAAAGATTATATATAACTGCATTATCTGTGAAGTCTGTTATTTAGAATTCAGGTACTGGGGATTTACGCTTTATACTAATTACTGTAAGTTGCTAATAGTAGAGAAAATTGTGATTAGATTTAGTTTGGTTTACTTTTTGATGATGACAACTTAGAGTTGTTGTTGTTGTGCAAAACTGTGTTTTTTACATTACAATATTTGTTGACTAGGGTAATGATTTTGAAATTACAAAAAGAATCAAAAATAGTATATTCTTTAACAATTTCCAAATTCAAGTCTTCAACAAATTTTGTCTAAGAATATCTTTTCACACATTTTTTATGCTTTGCAAGGTCCCGTTAAGTATTTACATGTCTGTGGCAGGTATATATAAATGACAATTTCAAGCTACGCTGTTTGCATTTCTGATCACCATAGAGTTGTGAAATGCATTTAAATTATCCTAATTAGAAAAGTAAATTTGAAATTTTACATAATACCCACAGTTCATCTAAAATAATTGAACAGAAATACACAAACATCATTGACTAGTCAATGTCCAGGGACATTGTTACACACTTTCACCGCTATAAAAAGTAATGGGTATTATATTTTTAAGCATTTTTATTGCTTCCTTTATGAAGATTATTTGAATTCATAATTGTGTTTGTATTGATACACGACCTTTTACAGTATAAACACAATTATTTATCTCCTCTACAAACTATTTGTTTTCCGGAGGATAGTTGTGGCAGCTTAAAAATTAAGTTCAATTCCACTACAGCTATAGAATATTGGATTACAGAAAAAATTAATTTAAAAATCTATGAGTATTAAAAATAAACACCACACGAAAAACAAAATATATCAGACAATATATGGTGTCAGGTGTATTTTCGCACGTCGAGCACGCTTCATTGATAAAACTTCATAACATAATTAATATGCAGAATTCCTTTGCTATTTACTGAAGACTGAAGTACTGGAGTAAAACTTACCACCTCGTCTTGTTTGGTATGCAAAAATACACGGAAACCATATCTCATTTCTAGTTTAAAGTTTTTTTTGTGTATTTTGGTGCATCACTACACACACAAAAGTTATTGGCGATGTTGTAATGAAGAAACAGTAAAAAACGAAATGAAAAGGGAAAATCAGAATTTCTAATACAGGTAATGTCGTCAAGTCGCCTTTTTTGTCGAGCGTGGGATAATTTTCAAAGTTTGCTTTCATCACCATGTACGAGGGCAGCCTTTTATATTTCGGGATTGGACTACTCTAGTGTTGCAATCTGACAACTGACAGCTCTATCGTAAAATTTGACATTTTTGAGGTTATACGTACTCAGAACGTTTTGACATACGAGCGCTATGTGTTGTTTACAGTAACTTAAAGGATTCATCTCGGCCAAAAAATGGAATTAAATCGTAAACATTTTCGTGCGATTATTTTTTACAACTTTCGACGTGGATTAAGTCAGCAAGAGTGCATGGATGAACTTATTTTATTTTTGGCGATGAAACTCCACCAAGGACCACTGTTTATCGATGGTACGGTGAATTCAATCGGGGTCGTAGTTCACTCCAAGACGAATTTCGTGAAGGTCGTCCAAAAACAATTGTTGTTCCGGAAACCATTGATGCGATGCTGTGCGCGAACTGATATTGCAAGATCGTCATGTGACCTATCGTGAGATTGAGTCAACCTTACATACTCGTATTAGTGGGACCAGCATACATTCAATATTGCATAAACATTTGAATGTTAAAAAAATTTGTTCGCGTTGGATACCACACAATTTGTCAATCGTTCAAAAAAAAGACTCGTGTCGATTGGTCGAAAGAAAAGCTCAAAAAATACGATCGCGGTGCTTCAAAACACGTTTATGACATAGTGACAGGTGATGAATCGTGGATTTACGCGTATGAGCCCGAAAGTAAACAGCAGTCGACTGTATGGGTGTTTCAAGATGAGCCGAATCCAACAAAAGTTGTTCGCGCACGAAGCACTTCCAAGCATATGATCGCCTGTTTTTTCGGAAAAACTGGACATGTCGCAACCGTACCACTAGAACAACGCAGAACAGTCAATTCTGAGTGGTACACAACCATTTGTTTGCCAGTTGTCTTCCAAGAAATGAGGAAAACCAACCGCCGAAGACGGATCACTCTTCACCACGACTATGCGAGCTCTCACACATCGGCTCAAACAACTGCATTTTTGACCACTCAAAACATCGATTTGATGAGTCATCCGCCGTATAGTCCTGACTTGTCACCAAATTACTTCTTTTTATTCCCGTACGTAAAAAACAAACTGAGAGGTCAACGTTTTTCGACACCTGAAGAAGCGGTTGCTGCGTTCAGAATGCATGTTTTGGAGATACCTCAATCAGAGTGCAAAAAATGCTTCGACAATTGGTTCAAACGCATGCAAAAGTGTAAGATCTTCATGGGGAATATTTTGAAAAACAATAAAGCGATTTTCGATGATTAATATTTGTTTTTGTTCTCTAATCTCGAAATATAAAAGGCAGCCCTCGTACCAGTTCACACAGCCGATATCGCGATTAACAAAATCAATGGATCACCTATTGAATTTCGTCCTCCGGGACTATATTCGCCAGATTTAGCCCTCTCGGATTATTATCAACCTTGAAAATGTGTTTATAGCTAAAAGTAGTGCTAAGAATTTTTTTGAGTTTTCTTTGTGAACTCCCGTATATTCATAAAAGATATAAGGTCGCCGTGTATATGTAACATGTTTTATTTTGCTTATACGAATGAGACCAAACCGAACACCTGTAAATAATTTAACGTGTTCCATATAAATATATCATTAAAAAAATCTGATAATTGAACTTAATACCACAGCACTTTAGTGCAAATGTCAGACATCTTAACAACTTGTTATGTATTGGCACTGTTTATATGACATGTCAATTGTTTTATTTCTTATCTTCTTCTAGAAATCAAAACTTGAATTACCTTCAAAATTACGAACTCTAGTTACACGAAATTGTATAAAAAATTAATGGAACTGAAATGTCTATTGAGAAAAGAAATTAATGTACAGAGTTTTACCATTTACAAAACATATACTTTTTTCTTTAACGACGCCAATTGTCCATTTTTAATCTTATTAAAGTAATAGTGTAACGGTAACGGTGAAGTTTTACACTATCTTCACCATTACCGAAAAAAAAAATAGGTTCCTTTAGTGACTTCGTCGGCCTGGCACAATGGGACCTCTTTAAATTTTTTGTTTGGTTAGATATCAGTATCTCTCAAAAAGTGGTAGCATGTATACTAGGTGTATTTTTAAATTTTATAATACGCTAAGTGATTCGCCCCCACTTCAGATGGTGTAGGCAAATCAGTCTATTTGTGATTTTATTATTAACATTTATATATATATATATATATATATATATATATATATATATATATATATATATATATATATGTTATATGCAAAATATATCAGCACTTAGTTCACACAGTCGAGAAGTCAACGGAATTTAAAGCGTACGTGACTTCTCAGGGATATCAAATTTCATCTTGAATTATATGCAAACAACTTCCCGGAAACCTACACGAGTCCGTTTACCCAGTAAAAACGCTGACTTGCATCAGCACTTTTGTCAATGTTATAAATGCAACTGGAAACGTTCTCGTGTTGTCATTCAAATATTATCACTTTTAGTATTAAGTCATTCAAATAATATCATTAAGTTATTCAAGTACTTTAACTATTTTAATTGTTCACTTTTAATATTGTATGTTTCTAAATAAATAATTTTTTTTAAAAGTGAATTGAATTAAAGTGAATATAAAATTGGCGCAGTCAGTAGGATTGTCCAACACAGTTAGAACACGTGAATACTAACTAACTGTGGAGATTTCTAAATCATTGTGGACAAAACCTACTTGAAAAGGACAACAACTACCAAGTACTAGCAAGGGAACACGCAACCAGGCTAACCAGTGCTAAGTGACGCGGAGAACAGTCCGATGCGAGGAATAATAACGTAAGAATCACATAAAGTAACTATTTTTTATTTTTTTTTTGAATGACCACCAGTTCTTTCATTTATATAATATTTTATTCCTCATAAACTTACATTCCTAAATAATTTTGAAACTATATATTTTACATAATCATATTATTTTATTTCCATTACTTTGACTTACATATTTCGAAGTATTTGCAACATTATTTCAAGTTTATTATTAATTTATTTTAGATTTTCTTGGGAATAATACCACAAATAACATTCAGAAAACAATTTATTATTAATCTACCATTTATATATTGCTATTTCAAATTTGTTTTTGCAACTCCTATATTAAACATTACTCAATACTGAATCGATAAACCGTATATTTTCTACCATTTCAATTTAAAACTTTTATTCAACATTTAATTTCGATTTATTGTGCGAATTTATACAATTTTAAAAAAATGGCAACGACTAGACAGGCAGCTACACCAACTGTAGAGCCCTATAAGCTATCGGAAATATTTGCCATAGTTCCTGAGTATGATGGTAATCCGATATTTTTAAACACTTTCATATGCTCCTGTAATACTGCTTACAGCATGGCAACGGATAATCAGCAAGTACTGCTAATTCTCCATATCAAAAATAAGTTACGCGATAGAGCGGCTGAGTTAATTAATTCGCGAAACCCTAGTCAACTAGCCGAAATTCAAACCCTCCTAGAAAATCATTTTGGAGATCCTCGGGATCTCTCGGCTCTCATACAGGACTTGCAACGAATGCGGCAAACTCCAAATGAATCCCCCCTCACTTTCTCTGCTAGACTCCAGACGCACCAAGCGAAAATGCTAGCAGCTATAAACAAACAAAATTTAACCATCAAAGAAAAGCAAGCGCAGATTGACTTAATAGAGTCAATGGCTCTTAATAGCCTCCTCACGGGTTTAGAGCCCAAAATTGGTCAACTCGTTCGCGCTAGTGACCCGTGCAGTATTCTCACTGCCATTTCCAGAATTAAACGAGAACTACAACTATCACATTTAGAAACCCAGAAATTTTCAGGTAATAGAAGTTTCCAACAACCCCCTCGTAAACCAAATAACGGTCCACCTCTAAAACAATGCTCTTTTTGTAAACGCATGGGCCATTTAAGCAACGAATGCTTATTGAGAATGAGACAATTTCAACACAACCCGAATTCTAATCAGAACTATTCGAATTACCACCCTCATTTTTCCAATCAACCTGCTAATCAATCTACAAATGTTAATCCCAGTCAACAATTTTCACAGCAACAATTTCGTCCATCTACCAGTAGACAACCCCAAATGTCTGGCAATTACAGACCGAACCCGAGTTTCTTTAAACATCAACAACGCCAACAACCAAAGACTCATCACTTGAACAATCTGCAATTCGGACCATATCACAATGACTATAACTACTCTCAAAACGAAAATCATTACACCTCTTTACCCGATGAGTACGGAAACGTACAGGATTATCACCCTAATGATTTCGAACAAAACAATGAACCAGAATATTTCAATACTGAACAATTACACGAATTTTATTCTGACGAACCTGATTCTTCTCAAGTAAATTTTCATTTGACCGCCACTCAGTCAGAACCCCCAGACCAAGAAATTTCAGAAATTCAAACCCAAATTCAGACAATGAATCTGGACGACTTCAGCCCCAATGTCAACTTCCCAGAACAGAACTTTCTGTAAGACCTCTTCTTTCCGTCAACTCAAAGAATCTTTATTATATTACTGACTCTTCAAACACCTATAAACTTCTTATCGATACGGGTGTAGGACTTTCAATTTTTAAACCTGAAACCTGCCAACGCTTCAAACAACGATTTCCCGAAAACGTAATCATCCAAGGAATCACCGATCAGAAAATCTTAATCAACGAATCCACCCTTGTACCTTTCAATGTCGCCGACCCACACAAGGTATATATTTGCGACATCGACATTGAATTCGACGGATTACTGGGTTCAGATTTCCTTGAACACTATAACTGCGTTATAGACTTTAACAGCAAACAACTTGTCACTAATTTTAAAACTTTACCTCTCTACAAAGTTACGGATGATACTGTCATGCGTACTCAGAACCCTTCAACTTTCAATAACTGCATCCCGGTTAATACAATCTGTTTAGAACCCCGAACAGAACAAATATGTAAATTAAAATGTAACCTCACTAATACTGATGCTTTCCTATCATCTGCCGAAATAGAAAAAGTTTATCTTCCCCGTGTCCTTGTTAAAATTAATGAAAAAGGCGAATTCCTTACTTCAGTTTTAAATGCAAATGCTACCCCCAAGACTGTTAATTTCGACAATTTGGAACTCGAACCGATAAACAATTTTTCCGTAAACATTCTTTCTGAAAATTACTCTCAAAACTTGACCCAGCCTGATAGACAAACTACAATTATGGAACAACTTCGGTTAGAACATCTGAACGAGGAGGAAGCCGAACTTATTTCTCAACTTTGCCTCGAATATTCCGACATATTCTATTTAGAAGGTGACCAACTGACCTTTACAAACGAAATCAAACATTCGATAGACACTAATAACGCAAAACCCTCTTTCACAAAGTCATATCGGTACCCCCAAATACACAAACAAGAGGTAAAAAGTCAAATATCAAAGATGCTTGACCAAGGCATTATACGTCCGTCTAATTCGCCATGGTCATCCCCGGTTTGGGTAGTTCCAAAAAAACTAGACGCATCTGGTACCCAAAAATGGCGTGTCGTCGTCGATTATCGTAAATTAAATGAACTTACTGTTGACGACAAATATCCCCTACCGAACATTTCGGATTTACTTGACCAACTTGGCAAATGCCAATACTTCACCACCCTCGACTTAGCTTCAGGGTTTCACCAAATCGAAATCGATACTAAAGACATCCAAAAAACAGCATTCACAGTTGATAATGGCCATTTCGAATTTGTTAGAATGCCCTTCGGTCTTAAAAACGCTCCATCCACCTTCCAAAGGGTAATGGATAATATTCTCTTAGGTGTTCAAAACGAGAGATGTTTAGTCTATATGGACGACATTATCGTTTATTCTCCGACTATACATGAACACATAGCCCGACTTTCTGAAGTTTTCAAACGATTGCGAAAAGCCAATCTAAAAATCCAACCCGACAAATGCGAGTTTCTTCGCAAAGAGGTCGCGTATCTTGGCCACCTTATAACTCCCGAAGGCGTGAAGCCTAACCCCTCAAAGGTAGATTGTATCTTAAATTTTCCCCAACCAAAAAACCCAAAAGATATCAAGTCCTTCTTAGGGTTAGCTGGTTATTACAGGCGATTCATCCCCAATTTCGCCAAGATTTCAAAACCTTTGACAAGATTACTTCAAAAAGACACACCTTTCCAGTTTGATTCAGAATGTGTCAAATCTTTTGACGAATTAAAAAGAGCCCTTACTTCTACTCCCATACTCATATACCCTAATTTTGAAGAGCCATTTATTCTTACAACCGACGCCAGTTCATTTGCTATCGGCGCAGTGCTCTCTCAAGGCCCCGTAGGTAAAGATTTACCCGTAGCCTATGCCTCCAGAACTCTCTGCAATGCTGAAACTAAGTATTCAACCATAGAACGAGAACTCCTTGCAATAGTGTGGGCGGTTAAACACTTTCGTCCGATAATTTTTGGCCGTAAGTTTTTACTTCTGACCGATCACCGCCCGTTAACTTGGCTGTTTTCTATAAAGGATCCTGGAAGTAGACTTGCAAGATGGCGCCTTAAGCTCGAGGAGTACGACTATCAAATAATTTACAAACCCGGCAAAGTAAATAAAAACGCCGACGCGCTCTCTCGCATTAAAGTTAACAACTTTAATGAATACATATCGTTTCAAGCAAATAATCATCTAACACCATTTACAGTACTCCCAACAAACGAAACTGACGATGACTCACAAGAACCCCAGACGAGAAGTCCTATTAATCTCCAACAAATCTCCGAAGAATTTAAAACTTTTGTCGAGCGATATCAAACCGTCTCTCTCATAGATTACGACAAAATTCAATTTTCTAATTGCCAACTCCTAGACCGAGGAAACAAAAACATCCTAGTATTTCCCCAAGGCTCTCTCATGAAAAATTTTCACCATGACATCATCGAAGACATTTTTGAGGAAAATGCTGATTTCCGTACCCCTAGAGTAAATGTCTTTGCAAGCAAAAGTGTCAGAAAAAGACGCTATTACATCGTCCCTCTCCCTTCTGACCCAGAAATAGTCAACGAGATTCTTTTCGCATCTTTGTATAATAGTAGAGATGTGTTCACTGAAAATGAAGTATTCTGTGTTGAGAATAACATTGAACTGCCCATTTTGGAAATGCTTTCGTTTATCTTTTCCGAAATCGATATCAAATGGAAAGTTTGCCAAAATATCGTCCAAACGGTTGAGAAAGACCAAATACCCATCATCCTCGACCAATTCCATAACGGCAAAAATAATATACACCGAGGTATCAATGAAACTATCCGCAGAATAAAAGAAAAATACAATTGGCAAGGACTGACTAAGGACGTTGACAATTTTATCAAAAACTGTCAATCTTGCCAGAGAGCAAAAGTTTACCGGAAAAATCTCGACAGCCCACTTGTCATTACTGAAACCCCACGGACACCCTTTGAACGCGTCAACATCGATATTCTAGAAGTCCCGACAAAAAACTACGCATTAACTATCCGGGACGAACTAACAAAATTCTCTCAGGCCTACCCCATAACCGACAAATCCGCAAAAACCGTTGTTAGTACCTTACTACTTTATTTCCAACACTTCGGTACTCCATTACGGATACATTGTGATTATGGCAGGGAATTCGACAACACACTAATGAGAGACTTGTGTAAACTATTTGACATCAAACTATCTTATTCTAGTGTGGGACATCCCCAGTCAAATGGTTCATTAGAACGATTCCACTCGACCTTATTAGAGATGATTAGAATCCATAAACTAGAAAATCCTGACGAACACCCTTTTAACATCCTCCCTTATGCAATCATTGCATATAACAATTCTGTAAACAAAACTCATGGATTCACCCCTTACGAACTTGTTTATGGACATACTTCGAGTAGGACTCCAGAAACTCTCTACAACCAACAAGCCCTGATAACTAAGTACATCAGAGATCTCAATAATCGTATCTCTCACTATTATAAAATTGCTCGCGAAAGAACGGAAATCCAAAAACATAAAGCGAAAGTCAGATTTGATGAACACGTTTCTGAAAATCTCCCTAACTATCAAATAGGCGATAAAGTCTATATTAAAGAATCCCAGATCAAGGACAAACTCCAAAATAAATTCAATGGTCCTTTCGAAATCCTGGAGATTCACAGAAACTCCGCAACAGTACTAAACCCTAAAACTAACCAAAAATCAAAAGTAAATTTCGACCGAATGAAACCGTTCTCAGAAAGTTAATTTCTGTTTCAGGTTTTGCCTGCTGTTCGGGTCAGCAGTACCCCAATTTCAAATACAACCAATAAACAATACTTTAGGTATCTACTTCCATAACGAAGCAGAAATAACTGTATCCAATGATAAATGGACACTTTTAGTACACAGAAACATTTCTACACTAGAACAAGTATTTACAACAAATAACAGAATATTACAAACTCTTGTAAAAACTGTTAACTTCAATTCTTTTGCTATGAACTACTTTCGTGCAGACGTACAAACCCACATTAACCTTCTCAATCAAATTTCTAACTCAATCAAACAGAAATTTACTGACATTCACATGGACACTAAAAGACACAAACGAGGTATACTTGATGGGGCAGGTACCCTTTTTAAGGCAATCACCGGCAATTTAGACGCCGCCGACGGAAAATACTTTACCGAAAGCATAAACCGCTTAAATCAAGGCCAACTTCAAATTGAGAACTTACAAAAAAACCAAATAAGTGTCACCACATCCGTAATTAAAAACTTCAACGAAACTATCCAAAATCTTAGAATTGACGAGAAACTATTTAACGATAACATGAAAAAGCTGGAAAACACTATCCGAAAAATCAATGATAAGGTCGCCTACGTCGAATCAAAACTCGCACTACTTGAAATGTGTGAAAAACTTATGGAGAATTATCTCTACTTAGAAGATAATTTAAATGATGTTTTAAATTCTATCACATTCGCGCGTCTGAAAATAATTCACCAGAACATCTTATTACCTCATTACAGGAAGTATCGCAAAATTTAGTCAAAAGTAACCTTCCATTGGCTGTAAAGTACTCGAGCATCGCACAATATCTAGAAATCATTGAACTAGAGGCATTTCAAACATATACCGATCTTATATTTGTGTTAAGAATCCCTTTAGTCGAACAACATCCTTACACAGTCTTTCATTTATATCCTATCCCTATATACGATGAAAGAACAGGTTTACATCATATGCTATCCTTCACTCAAAAATATCTTGCAAAGAATGATGATTCTTTAATGTTTATTCCGATCAAAGACTTAAGTGCGTGTAAACCGTTATCCACTCGTAAGAAACTGTGTTCTGAACTTTACGCATATCCTATTGACACAAACGCGTTATGTGAAGCTCAACTTCTAAAGAATGTCCAGAAGGTACCCGACAACTGTAAAAGCTCACTAATATTCACTCAAGGATACAACGTTCAAAAACTAGAACCCAATACATGGCTCATAATTACTTCTGAACCCATAAGTGTTACAGTGAATTGCGCTCAAACAAACCCAAAAACTGTTACAATCTCCCTCAACTCCATATTGACTCTTCAATCAGAGTGTAGTGCGTTTATAGGAATTACAAAAGTTCAAGCCGAATCTGGTAAACAAACCGATGTTCTAGAAACCTTCCAACCAGTAACAGTGCCGTTCAACTGTTGCGACGCAGTGCCAGAAAAAATTAAAATTCCTGAACTTCAGCCCCTGAAGCTGAACACGCTTAACGTAGAAGAATTAGACGTAGCAAATCACAAATTGGAACAATATTCCAGAGACCTCGATGGTCTCATAAACCAGCCGTTTGTAACCAAAAATATCTCTTGGTTTACCTATACAACCATAGCTGCTCTCATGATCATAGCAGCACTCATCACCTTCCAAGCTGTCAAAAAGAGGATGGTAAAACCTCCAAAGGACTGCAATCCTGACCAGACTTCAGTGCCTCAGTCAAGACTCAAATTCTTCCCCAAGCTTAGGCCTGTTTTGAAAACAGAACAAAGCTTAGAGACGCAAGTTTAGGTATACACTTTATGTTCACTAAAAACACCATTTTTAATATTGATTTATATCATTAACCTTTTTATTTTTCTACACATTATTTTTATTTACATTTTCTTTTACTTTATATTTTATTTTGATATGTTTAGGTTAAGCATTTAATTATTACTCGTATTATTTTATTGCTCATTTATTTTAACATATTTTGATTTTATTTTACAAATATCAATTTGATTTTTACCTATTACTTTATTTTATTCATATTTTATACACTTATTACTTATTATTCATACCATTCAAACATCATTTTATATTATTTTATGTTCTGTTCCTAAAAGTTGATGTTATAGCATCAACTTTTGATATGTAAGGGGAGTTGTTATATGCAAAATATATCAGCACTTAGTTCACACAGTCGAGAAGTCAACGGAATTTAAAGCGTACGTGACTTCTCAGGGATATCAAATTTCATCTTGAATTATATGCAAACAACTTCCCGGAAACCTACACGAGTCCGTTTACCCAGTAAAAACGCTGACTTGCATCAGCACTTTTGTCAATGTTATAAATGCAACTGGAAACGTTCTCGTGTTGTCATTCAAATATTATCACTTTTAGTATTAAGTCATTCAAATAATATCATTAAGTTATTCAAGTACTTTAACTATTTTAATTGTTCACTTTTAATATTGTATGTTTCTAAATAAATAATTTTTTTTAAAAGTGAATTGAATCAAAGTGAATATAAAATATATATATATATATATATATATATATATATATATATATATATATATATATATATATATATATATATATATATATATATATGTATTAGATGGTTTCCGGGAATTCATCCGCGTAGTTGATAACTGATCCCTGGCGGGATCGATGGTAAAATGACGACGTTTCGGCAGAGTCACATCTGCCCTCTTCAGGTCGGTTCGCATAATCCTCGTAGCCTTCTGCTTTCGCTTCTAGTTACTCGAATACTAAGATTTTCTGAAGCGCTCGCGCTGTTATATAGTCGCGGCTCGGCGCCTATTGGTTGGCACCGTGAACGACGGCGTGTGATTGGCCCTGGGCGCTCAGTGGGCACGCCTCCCGCCTGCTGATTTGTTATTTCCGGTCGAGTTGTTATTGGGCGAGTAGAATGGTAGAATTTTCCAACAATTCCATAAGTTCTGAATTTTATTGCGTGCGTTTAGACTGTGAGGCCTCTTCGCTATTTCAATTGCCTCTCTTACGAGTCTTGATTTCTGGTGTTCTATATTTGCCAGTACTCTGGTGTTCTCAAAGTCTATTCGGTGTGACATCGTGGTGGCGTGTTCCGCAATGGATGTTTTTTCCTGCTTTCTTACAGCGTTCTGGTGTTCATCACGTCTAGCTTGAATTCTTCTATTAGTTTGCCCCACATAGGTTTTATGACAGTCTGCAGATGGAATTTCGTACACTCCCTGTTGTTCTAAAGGGATCCTCGTCTTCGGAGTCCTCAACACCGTGCTTATTTTTCTGTCTGTATTGAAAATAGTATCGATATTGTGTCTCCGTAGAATTCTTGCAATACTGTCCGTGGTCCCCTTGACATACGGTAAATAAGCCTTGGTTATTGGTGTCTCATGCTCCTCGTCTTTTTGTCTCGGTTTTGACTTTAGGACTCTTTGTATATTTCGGTCTGTAAATCCGTTTTCTCTCAGAGCTGTTTTTAAACTGTCCATTTCCTGTTTGATATTATCCTGGTCAGCTAGTCTTTGTGATCTGGTTACTAAAGTCTTGACGAGGGCTTGTAGTTGGGCTGGTGATGAGAATTAGCTGTTGGTGTGAGTTGCTTTCCTATATACTGTATAGCCAAGGGTTCCATCTTCCTTCCTATTTATGAGAACATCAAGGAATGGTAGTTGATTGTTGGCTTCAACCTCCATGGTAAATTTTATTTTGTGATGGATGCCATTAAGGTGGTCTAAAAAAGTATTGAGGTGTTCCTTCCCATGAGGCCAAATCACAAATATATCATCCACATATCGCAACCATAAACTGGGTTTAAGAGTTGTTCTTAGTGCCTACTCCTCAAAGTTCTCCATAAAAAGGTTCGCTATAACTGGTGAGAGTGGCGATCCCATTGGAGCTCCTTCGACTTGTTTGTATCATTGGTTCTCGTAAACAAAAGGTGTTCATCAGACAGTGCCTTGTTAAGTCTACAAGGTGTTGAGGTGGTTTGTATTTTTCTATTATGGTATCCAAGGCTTCGTCGATAGGGATGTTGGTGAAAAGGGACACTACGTCAAGACAACTTACAAGAAGACACTCTGGTTGTAAGACCGTTTTTCTAAGTATTTCAATGAAATGTGTCGAATTTTTCACATATGAGTCTGCCCCCTCTGCAAACGGTTGAAGTTGTTGGGCTAGGTATTTGGCTAGGTGTTGTGTTGGGGATCCAATTGAGCTTACTATTGGCCTCAAAGGTGCACCTTCTTTATGTACTTTTGGCAATCCATAGAATTTCGGACATCTCGATGACTTTTCACGCGGAATGAGTTGCAGTTGGAGATTTTTGTCGATCTTACTTGCTTGGATTTTGGCCTTGGTTGTTTTCTCCAGATAAGTTGTTGAGTCAGTAGTAATTTGTTTATATGCTGGATCTTGTAGCAATGTTTGAATTTTGTTTGAATTATCCGCTGTATTTAAAATTACAGTCGCATTTCCTTTATCAGCAGGTAGAATGACAATGTCCTTGTTGAGGCGAAGTTGTTTCAAGGCCTCATTTTCTTCTATAGATAGGTTCCTTTTGGGTGGTTTAGACTTTCTTAGAACATGTGACACATCTTGTCTAATTATTTCAGCGGTGTTCGCATCTAATTTTGAAACTGCTGTTTCCACGCCACATATTATGCTCACTGTTGGTATGTGAGAGGGAGCAATAGCGTAATTAAATCCCTTAGCCAACACGCCAATCGAGGAAGAGTTTAGTTGGACCCAAGATACGTTATAAACGGTTTTATTCGTTTCCAATTGCCAAGACGTTAGAAGGCTACGAGAATTATGCGAACCTACCTGAAGAGGGCAGATGTGACTCTGCCGAAACGTCGTCATTTTACCATCGATCCCGGCAGGGATCAGTTAAACTACGCGGATGAATTCCCGGAAATCACCTAAAACATTTAGTTCCCGCGAAAACTTAAAAACAAATATATATATATATATATTTGACAATTGTTTGTTGTATGGTTCGATTTTTTGACAGTTTTATCATTTTTAAAATTTTGGATTCTTTGAAATTTTTGCTGTTTTTAACATTTTTGACGTTACAGTCGTCGTTTTTGACATTCGTGGGAGTTTTGTCACTTTTGAAGTTTTTTGACATGTTTGAAATTTGTTGATTTTTCGGCATTTTTGACACATTGAAATGTTTAACATTTTTTATTTTTTAGCAATTTTCAGATATTAGATAGGTACTACCAACTCTGATATTTAATTTGGAAAAATTGACTACTCTCCTCCCTTTTTCTCTATTACCCCTCCAGAGTGAGATATTTTCGCGCATCTCTCTATACTATTATAAAATTGTAGTTGTCTGTTTATTTATTTGTTGTTTGTTAGTTTGTTACCACATCACGTAATAACTACTCAACTGTTTTTGCTGAATCATTTTTTGTTGCAAAGCTTATAGTTTCGCTTAAAATCTGGTATACATTTTATCTTCCTACTTTGCCAGAATTAGATATAAGGAAAAAAAGACTACCATGTTCGGTAACACACAATATATACATGTATATGAATTCTAGTTCGTTAATTATCATTAATGGGGCATAAGTATGTAATTTTTAAAATGGATAACGGTTATTTCCTTTGAAAAGCTTCCAAGATTTCGTTAAAAAAACATTTATCAGACAAACTGTTTGGGATCCAAAGTGGTCTAAACGATTGAGTTTTTGTAGAGAAGCAATTCAGACAATAGTTGTCACTAATTGTCAAGTGTATTAAGATCTAAGTACTTTCACCATCACTGAGCTTGGTAAAATACTTGTATGCTGTTTTAATTTTGTTGCACTGGAAATCTAATGATTTTTGGATTTTTGAGAAATGTGTTAGGGTTAAATTGGAATTATCAGACACCGAGTGTACATACAGGGGTTTTAAAATATATCAAACCTCCCCTCAAAAATACGACTGGAGAAGAAAAAGCAATAATTAAAGGATTTCACCCTGACTATCTAATGCTGACATCGGAGTTGACCCTTTGCCTTGATTTTCAAGGTTATTTGAAAGTCGTGCCAATTTTTTATCTTCAAAATCATTAATAACAAATGAATTTTCTTAGATTTTTTATCATCAATATTCTTTAATATCGATTTCTCTTTATTACTGTAGTACCTATAGTTTGTTTAAAACTTGTTTAATCAAATTAAGTGCTAAATGTGATGAATACGATTTGTAATCTTAATGACAGTGATGAATAAACATACTTGACAGATAAAAAACTATTTGCGTATTTGATGTCCTCTAAATCGCTAAACTGTTATACAAAACGTCAAGACATGCTTTCAGTAACATTTAAATAGCATTATTACCTGACTTGGCAATATCGTATTTTTTTTAATTTTCCTACTACACTTTTTAAGTTTCAACAACTACATATCTGAGCAGAGAAATATACATGTACAGGGAAAAGAAACAGTTTATCTTGACAGTGCTGACTTTTTAAAACCTTTCACTAAGGATATAAGGCATATTGTAAATTCTTTTGCTGATTATTTTGGGAGTATGTATGATCTGCCTTTCGATAACATTGTCGACGTAGATGCGAAAGACATCAGCAATAGTTCAATCATTCAGCCTTTCTTTTCAGAGGATGATTTAATAAATATAACGAAAAAATTGTAACCAACAAAAATGTCAAAAGGTCATAGTGGCATTCCAAGTTTTATTCTGAAGGATACCATTAGAGTCTTAGCTAGACCACTATCAAAGATTTTCAATCTTTCTCTATCTTCTGGTGTTTTTTCTGATTGTTGAAAGGAGAGCAAAATTTGCCCAGTATTTAAAAAGGGGGACAAGAAAGACATACCAAATTACAGACCTGTATCCCTAATTTGTGGGTTTTCTAAAATATTCGAAATGCTAATTAATGATTTTATATTGTTTAGAATTGAACCATTAATTTCAACTAAACAGCATGGGTTTTTGAGGGGTCGGTCAACGACCACTAACTTGCCCTGTTTTGTTCAATATTTGTCAAATGTTATTGGTGGAAGGGGTCAGTTTGATGTGGTGTTTACTGACTTTTCCAGAGCCTTCGATAAAATTATTTGGCATGTAAGCCCGGATTTTGTGGATTTTTAAAAATCTTACTTAACTCTTGGGTGTCTCATCGGGTGTGCCTCAAGGATCCAATTTGGGACCTCTCCTATTCCTAATCTTTATTAACGATATCTCTGAAGAAATTGACGTACAATTTCAAATTTTCGCAGATGATTTGAAACTATATTTACCAATAAATGATGTAGCAGATTGCAAAAAACTTCAAAATGTCCTTGACAAAGTGCAGAATTGGAGTGTAAAAAATAAGCTTTTACTCAACGCTAATAAGTGCTCAGTAATGACTTTCTCCAAAAAGGTTTCCCATATTTTATGTGATTATATCATTGACAACAAAGTATTAATAAAAAAAGAAACTAATCGGGATTTAGGAGTACTTCTTGATTCAAAATTAACGTTTAGCTATCACATAGATAAAATTTTCGGTAGCCATGCAGATGTTGGGCTTCATAAGTAGAAGCGGTAAATCTTTCAGTAATGCAGACACTTTAGCTCTTTTGTTCAATTCCATACTGAAAAGTAAGTTAGAATACAATTCTGTAATTTGCTCTCTTATCTATAATAAATATATTGTCGCTTTGGAACAAGTACAACGAAATTTTTGAAATATTTATTGTTTAGACAAGATAACATCTACCCACGGAGATAATAACGCCTGTTTATTACAACGTTTCGGTTTTGATAGTCTACAAGAGCGGAGAGAAATACATTCAATAGTTTTTCTTTCAACAATGGTTGATGGTAAGATTGTGTGTCCGTCTTTGTTGGAGGATCTAAACTTTATTATACCTCGAGTATTTGGTAGGTCTAAACATTACTTCTATCTACCCAAAGCAAATACAAATGTGATGCTTGGGTCTCCACTGTATAAAATGTGCTCAACTTTTAAAAACTAGCTCATCGGTGTGATTTGAGCTTGCGGTACAATAAGCTCGTTCGAACTATCTCGAATTCTTTCTTGTGATAATTAAATTTGTGTGTTCAAGATTTATTTGCTTTTTTAGGGTTCCGTATATACAATATACGGATACCATTATAATATCACTCCGGATTTCTGCCTCTGTCACATCACGCTTCCTTTAAAAGATATTAGGATAAATATAAGAAAATGCACTCATTCCCTGCTTGTCTGAAACTGGAATATTAGAATCTTGAAGGTGGTACGGAACCCTTAGTATGCGAGTCCAACTCGCACTTGACCAAATTATTTTAGTTATTGTTCTCCCATTTGTAGGTATATTGTTTATATCTACATTTATTTTGCTTTTAAATCATCTAATTATTTAAGCTTAGTGTGTAATCAGCCCTATTAATTATGTTTTGTTGGGCTATGATTTTTCAATAAATAAATGTTCTTGGATTCATAGTTCTTTATTCTTGTTCTTTATTCCAGTTCAAAATTTACAACAAACACAATATTCATTACAAATCCTACAGAGGTAATGAAACCTGTGCTTAGGACCTGGACAGAATTACCTAAAACTAAACATACATAGTAACATAAAAATATAGACATATACAAACTACTATACTAAATAAAACACTAGAGACTAAATTATATTCAAGTATTGCTATTTTTTTTTATTTTTATACAACATTAATTAATGCAAAACTTAATAGTACCCCTTTACTCTGCACAACAATCCTGTTGTATTGTAAAAATATTTAAGAAACATAAAACATAAAACAAATATTTAAGAAACATACAACAATACAATAAGAAACAAAATCAAAAAAGTCAAATTTAGTGTACTCACACAATTTCTTTCACAAATGTATCCCTGCGTGTTATTATAAATCCATTCTGTTATTTTTCTTTTTTTGTTTTTGCTATTCAAGATTTTTAAATCATTTCACATGCTATTAAAAAGTCTAATAGCTACAATGAAGCTACTTTTATTACTTATTGTTTTTTGATAGTAGGCATTTGTAAGTTTTTATTTCTGGTTAAACTTGTCGATGTTTTAAATATATCCTTTAGATTATTATAATGGTACATAAGTGATTCAAAGTAAAAGAGCTGTTTTATATTTAGTGGATGAGCCATAAGTACAACTTTGTTATTATTTATTACTTTTAAAATTCTGTTTTGGATGTTTTCTAACAATATTTTAAAGTTCGTGTAGGCTCCTCCCCAGGTTATTATTCCATAATTAATTATGCTGTTAAATAGGGCGTAATATATCATTCTAAGAGTTTCACAGTCCATTACTCTAGATAACTTAGCAAAAATGAAAACAAGATATTTGGTTTTGTTAATAACGTATTGAATATGTTGATCCCATTTTAAATTCTGATCGAAAATAATCCCTAAATATTTACAATTTTGTACTGTAGTAATATTACTACCTTTTATTTATATATTAAATATATCAGGGACACTGTCAGAATTATTCCTAAAGGTCATACATACGGTTTTCTTCGTATTTCAGGACAGTTTGTTTAACATAAGCCAGTCAGCAATGTGATCAAGATACTCGTTCATTTTTATTTGAACTCCTTCCCAAGATTTCTCCGTTGAGATAACAGCAGTATCATCTGCATAAGATGTAATATTAAAAGGCATATCCACCAAGATGTCATTAATGTATAAAATAAAAAATAGTGGCCTCAAAATTGTTCCCTGAGGAACTTCTGTTTTCACGGAGAAAAAATGACTATAATCTTCATTTAACTTAACTTTGTGTTGCCTTTTTTTAAAATTACTCGTTGAAAGTTTATTAGCTCCCCTTCTAACTCTATATCTCTCCAATTTATCAAGAAACGTAATTGCTATTGGCTGGCTCTTATCTAGGTTTTCTATTACCAAATTGGTTAACAAATTTAAAGCATCTTTTGTTCCCTTATTTTTATTAAGCCAAATTGGTTATTTGCAATGATTTTACATTTGTTTATAAATCCAATCAGTCGGTTGTAAATGACTTTTTCAAAAATTTTTCCCAAATTTGATATCATGGATATGGGTCTATAGATAGATATATGATAGATGGAAGGTATCTCTCACTACTTTTGTAAATAGGTACAATATCTGCTTTTTTGAGAGCATCTGGCCAGATAGATAATTTAATACTCAAATTAATAATATGTACAATTGGTTCAATTAAATACTCTGCTAATATTTTAATAGTTTTGGCATTTTTAAGTTTTAATTAATATATAATGTTATTTATTTCATTATTTGTGTATATTTTTTTTTTATCTCACACAATTTTCGTCATTTTTCTGTCGTTAAAGTATGGCCTTACTTTATTTTATTTGCAGCAAATGAACACAATTCACAATGCTGAATATAACAGGTAAAATTGAATTTTAAAAGGTTCGTGATTTACAACAATAGTCCCTATTAGGTACAGTATGGACTGTTGAAATTTATTCATATTTTTACTGTTTTTGTTAGTTTTGTTAAAATAACCGAAACAAATGGATTTTTAGAAGGTTATAGTACAAGATTATTCCTATAGAGGCCATTGTACCATTATGCTAACGAGTCCTTAAATGTGAAATTATTTGTTCATAAAAATTTATCATTGAAGTTTTCTGGTCGATTGATTCGCTAAACCGTTTGAATTTCCAATGATTTTACATTGGCCATCAAGGTTTTTTTCTCACCGGGATCGGAATTTTAACAAAAATGTGCTAGTGATCAACTATCATTTTATAGTTTTTGTGAAAGAAGAATCTAATATTAAATTAAGAAACAAAAGTTTGACACAGCCTTATAGTAAATTGTTTATTGTAACCAAACAGTAACATTTAAAAAATTCTTTTGATTAACAAAAAAAATGGCAAAGATATAAACACTGATGCTAGAATTACCCTTAAGGCGGCACTTCACTTGGCGTTAGCGTATTTTTGTTTTTTTTTTGCTATATTCGTCCAAATATTTTGATGTCTTCGCAAATATTCCAAACGTGCCATCCACACATTTCGCAAAACACTTAAACATGCCAAATACGAGTATGTTTGTAAACCAGTGAACACTACAGTCATGGATCCGTTGACAGCAACATCAGCTTATTTTTACCATGCTTCTTGCTATCATTACATGATATATCTACATAACTACGGAATTATTAAAAAACTTCCACTTTTTCGGCAATGTGCACGGTTGTTCCATATTATTTTTAATCTATCCATGCATCGTTTATTTTGTTTTTATTTTTGTGTCTGCTATGTTTGGGGTCCCAAATGCAAGCATGCATTTGGTAGGAACAACTCCAAAAACTTCATAATATTTTGGTTCGATCAGTCCATTTTGCCACAAACACCACTTGTCATAAAAAACAGCATTAGTTGATCACGATCGAAGCGCGGCATGCAACTATGTGAACCAAGTGTGGACAGTTAAAGCAAATATTTGGCTTATTTGACTTCATTGATGTGCATTGAAAACCGACAAGTGGACGGTAAGTCATATTTGCTCTTAGCGGTATTCGACTTATTTGTTCAAATAAAGCAAAAATAGCGAATAGCCTCTCCACACATCGCCGTTTTTGGACAAACATAACAAATAGACTAATACGAGGGCTGCCTTTTATATTTCGGGTTTGGACAACCCTAGTGTTGCAATCTGACAACTGACGTAAAGTTTAACATTTTTGAGGTTATACGTACTCAGAACGTTTTGACATACGAGCGCTATGTGTTGTTTACAGTAACTTAAAGGATTCATCTCGGCCAAAAAATGGAATTAAATCGTGAACATTTTCGTGCGATTATTTTTTACAACTTTCGACGTGGATTAAGTCAGCAAGAGTACATGGATGAACTTAATTTAATTTTTGGCGACGAAACTCCATCAAGGACCACATTTTATCGATGGTATGGTGAATTCAATCGAGGTCGTAGTTCACTCCAAGATGAATTTCGTGAAGGTCGTCCAAAAACAGTTGTTGTTCCGGAAACCATTGATGCTGTGCGCGAACTGATATTGCAAGATCGTCATGTGACTTATCGTGAGATTCAGTCAACCTTACACATTAGTGGGACCAGCATACATTCAATATTGCATAAACATTTGAATGTCAAAAAAATTGTTCGCGTTGGAAACTGATCGTGGATTTACGCGTATGAGCCCGAAAGTAAAGAGCAGTCGACTGTATGGGTGTTTCAAGATGAGCCGAATCCAACAAAAGTTGTTCGCGCACGAAGCACTTCCAAGCAAAGGATCGCCTGTTTTTTCGGAAAAACTGGACATGTCGCAACCGTACCACTAGAACAACGCAGAACAGTCAATTCTGAGTGGTACACAACCATTTATTTGCCAGTTGTCTTCCAAGAAATGAGGAAAACCAACCGCCGAAAACGGATCACTCTTTACCACGAGAATGCGAGCTCTCACACATCGGCTCAAACAACTGCATTTTTGACCACTCAAAATATCGATTTGATGAGTCATCCGCCGTATAGTCCTGATTTGTCACCAAATGACTATTTTTTATTCCCGTACGTAAAAAACAAATTGAGAGGTCAACGTTTTTCGACACCTGAAGAAGCGGTTGCTGCGTTCAGAATGCAACCAGAGTGGAAAAAGTGCCTCGACAATTGGTTCAAACGCATGCAAAAGTGTATGGATCTTCATGGGGAATATTTTGAAAAACAATAAAGCGATTTTCGATGATTAATATTCGTTTTTGTTCTCTAATCCCGAAATATAAAAGGCAGCCCTCGTATCTTACATAGTTGTTTTGACAAAACAAATTATCTCTTCGTGTTTTTTTTTTGAAGAAACCGGGTCATGCCAGCTGAATAGTACAAATATTTTTTAAATATTAAATAGTTTAAACAAGTTTTACATAATTGATTTTTGGTTGTGCGATTTCCCTTTGCTAGTTGTACAAGCTGCTAAAACAATATTTTAGAATATTTCGATCAATTATATTGCCGTAATCCAAGGAAATAATCATCTAAAAACATAAAAGTGGGTACTTATGAAACTTTTTATCTCCCTGTAACATTTGTCAGCACTTGACTACAAACTGAGCACAAGATGATATCATTTCAAGTACATATGCAGTTCGGCACACTCGAATAAAATTGCTTTAGTTTTCAGAATTGTATAGAAACCGCTACTATTTCCGGTGGTAGTTTTTAAAATTTCAACACGTTGTGCTAGAAGCACTTTAATCGTTATCCCTGGTGAAACGGCTGTCCCCAGTGTCATCGTGTCGGCTTCTTTAATGCGGCAAGTGTAGACGATCTTTTTATGTACCATTACGGTGCCGCTTGTAGACAGTTGAGTAATAATTAAAATATGATGAATTTGCGAAAATGTTCTAAATTAAATTTCACAGGCTAAATGTCATTTCTGTGTGTCGAGTTATATAAGTCAATATAGTTTTGAAGCGGAAATAGATGAGTATGGTAATGAAATGCAAAAACTGAATTTGCGTTTGTTTCGACACTTCGTTCCGATCGACACCAAACTTCCGACCGACATCACACTACGTTGATCTTTAAACACCCTGTGTAAGAAACGGGAACCAGGTAATATAATGAGAGTATCGGTGTTTATAGAAAATTAATAACTCGTAGTAAAAAAACTAATATAACATCCGAATAATATACGAGGGCTGTCTTTTATATTTCGGGATTAGAGAACAAAAACAAATATTAATCACCGAAAATTGCTTTATTGTTTTTCAAAATATTCCCCATGAAGATCTATACACTTTTGCATGCGTTTCAACCAATTGTCGAAGTACTTTTTCCACTCTGATTGAGGTAAGCAACCGCTTCTTCAGGTGTCGAAAAACGGGAATAAAAAAAAGTTATTTGGTGACAAGTCAGGATTATACGGCGGATGACTCATCAAATCGATGTTTTGAGTGGTCAAAAATGCAGTTGTTTGAGCCGATGTGTGAGAGCTCGCATTATCGTGGTGAAGAGTGATCCGTCTTCGGCAGTTGGTTTTGCTCATTTCTTGGAAGACAACTGGCAAACAAATGGTTGTGTACCACTCAGAATTGACTGTTCTGCGTTGTTCTAGTGGTACGGTTGCGATATGTCCAGTTTTTCCGAAAAAACAGGCGATCATTTGCTTGGAAGTGCTTCGTGCGCGAACAACTTTTGTTGGATTCGGCTCATCTTGAAACACCCATACAGTCGACTGCTGTTCACTTTCGGGCTCACAAGCGTAAATCCACTATGTCATAAACGTGTTTTGAAGCACCGCGATCGTATTTTTTGAGCTTTTCTTTCGACCAATCGACACGAGCCTTTTTTTGAACTATTGACAAATTGTGTGGGATCCAACGCCAACAAATTTTTTTGACATTCAAATGTTTATGCAATATTGAATGTATGCTGGTCCCACTAATGTGTAAGGTTGACTCAATCTCACGATAGGTCCCATGACGACCTTGCAATATAAGTTCGCGCACAGCATCAATGGTTTCCGGAACAACAACTGTTTTTAGACGACCTTCACGAAATTCGTCTTGGAGTGAACTACGACCTCGATTGAATTCACCATACCATCGATAAACAGTGGTCCTTGATGGAGTTTCATCGCCAAAAATTAAATTAAGTTCATCCATGCACTCTTGCTGACTTTAATCCACGTCGAAAGTTGTAAAAAATAATCGCACGAAAATGTTCACGATTTAATTCCATTTTTTGGCCGAACACATAGCGCTCGTATGTCAAAACGTTCTGAGTACGTATAACCTCAAAAATGTCATACTTTAGGATAGAGCTGTCAGTTGTCAGATTGCAACACTAGGGTTGTCCAATCCCGAAATATAAAAGGCAGCCCTCGTACAATACCTGCACTTGCTTTTCGTTCTAATATTCAATCCAATCCTCTGTTTATGATATTTGCAATGAGAAACTGACATACGCCAGTACAGCACAAAAAACGGCAAGTTTATAGATAGTAGTTTCTAGTGACGAATGACAAACTAGAACTCTGCAAAAACAGGTCAAGCTTATAAAGGGTGTTCCAAATTGAGGTTGATTTTTAAATTTGCCGCCATTTATATTTTTTGTACTAGAATATCATATGTTATTTGACAGATGGCAAGTAGGAATATTACGGTTATTAAAAATGGAGAGATATACGATTGAGCAACGCGTGTTTATTATTAAATTTTTTTTTAAATTTGGTGAAAGTTGTGAAGAAGTTGGAAGGAAATTTCGTACCTGTTAATTGGATGAAATAATATTTTATAGACTGATTTCAATGTACTGAATTGATGTAAACAACCTCTGACCCCATAGGTCTGCTACAAATAATAGTAATTATTTAATTATCAATCACTTTGTTTATAATTTTTACCTTCACATGTTAAATACATGAACTAAGCAGAAAATTTAAATATTTTATATTGCAAACCTTGTTGTACTAGGCACCCATCTCTCTATAACTGCTGTATTTATCTGCAACCAGGTGAGAACAGGTAGATAAATTTAACTTAATTCCCTCATATTTTAATTAAAAAATTCAACTGCGATATAATGTTTGGCTGCCATATAAAAAACTTATGCCCAGCCAGATATAAAATTATCGTTACAATGGGAGCTGGACGCGAGGAGAGAGACAGAGTAGTACTAATTCTACAAAGAACAAGGAAAGCGTAGAATCCATGCGGGCGCATCACAGGCCTATTTAAACGTACTAGAATAAGAAAGATAAAGATAGAAAGATAGCTCAAAGCTTCTACATAATTTATGAATTTTTTGAGAGTTCAATACTTAGTTTTAGAAAGAATAATTTAAAAATCAAAGGTTTTCGGTAAAAAGATTTAAAAAAATGTACCTCTAAAAAATAATTACAGCAATATTTTACACTTACATTGAAGTTTTTGTTTGCTTCAATTAATATTTTTTTTAATAAAATTCCTTTATAGTAATTCTTAAACGCTAAAATTAATTATATTCAAAATTTTAGAATGTCAGTATAAACAATAGGTCTTAAATATTCCTTGTTATTATTATTATTACCCAAAAAACGTCAGGTACAAAATTAGTGCAATTAAAGCATGTTTAAAACAAGTTAAGCTTAAAACAATCGTAAGCCGAAAATCAATGATCTATTCCGCCTCCCACTTATCAGAAGTTGCAACATAATGACCAAGATGTTTATCTGAGTTTTTATCTGAGGTTGTTGGGCTCGTTTTAATTGTTTTGTTATTATCATACCTACATATCACTGACTGTCTCTTTTACAATATCATCAATTTGGAGAGGAGCTGCTTCTCTAACAAACCATCAAGGTTTCAAGTAACCTTGGATTGTGAATTTTGAAAAACTGATTTGAGGTTCGAAATCAGCGATGTCGAAAACCCCCGTACACCTAATTTAGCTATAATTGGTTGATTTTTCAAAAAAACTTTGATCCGCTCTTTCCACATTAGTAATGAAAGATGTGGCTTCGCATTTAAAAAAATTGTGTATGACGTCATACAGACCACATTAATGACGTCATGAAAAATATATTTATGTCACTTAGCTTTACGTCCTTTTGGATTATGTTTTGTTTTGTGTAAGCAAAAGAATCGTGCAAATGGCGTTTTTTTTTTATTTAATGACGAAGTTCAGCCCTATTTTTGACAAGTTTACCCCTGTCCGCCACCTTGATGGTAACGCTCTAGGCAGACGCCTCTCGGGAATTTGCTTATATGCATCACAAACTTGTATGCTGCCAATTTTGAAACGTATACTCGATGATGAGCATGACCAAAAAAAATACCACTTTCACCTCCTGTAACTATCCTCGGTTATCACTTCCACTGGCGCCTATCTAGAAACGTGATATAGTTCGGGAATTGAACTTAATACGTCCATTTTCTCGATGACGAGCAATAACCGGCTCGATTTCTTAGACTAATTCACTTTTTAATATTGTAAAAAAGGCGATACATTGATGATCGTAGCTTGCTTCAATGCAGTGGGTAATAATTGTCTTGCTACAGTCGTCATAATAAAAAGGGTTCCTATGGGCGATTCTAATGATCTTATAAAGGTAAAATCTACGTATACAAAGGCAGATTTATGAAATCTATGTGTGAGCATCTTTTCTATTTATTATTGAAGACACTGGAGTTACTTTACTTTATATTGTCGGTATCTGTATACCTATTACCTTAAAAGTAGATTAAAATTTGTCTCTATATTGTTAATATTGCCGTACTTTTTTGTTATTATTTTCATCTCATACTCAGTCAATGCCAATACTATATTAAGTAAATTCAGTTCAACTTTTGATTCCGATTTTAAACATATTTAGCCTTTTCAAAGGTCGAGCTGAATGATCAAATTAAACTTTTGCTTGAGTTATTCATCTACTATGTTATATGCAGGTATGTTCCTTGGGTAGCTTCTTCAACCTCCATATCATTAAATAGATACTACCTAACCTAAAACTCAAATACAGACATATATATCAAGTCTTGTTAGTATTTGCCAGTATTTTAGTAAAGATTTTTGTTTCTTTGTTAACTGAAATATTCCACGTTTTCAATATGGTAAGTAAAATCTATACTTTACGACAGTTTGTTAATTTTAATTAACTTCAGGTCTTTATTTATTATACTATAGCGATCTTTTCTAGAAAACGGTGTTTAGTGTCACCAAACATTATTTGGAACATGACATGAATAAGTTTGTTCCAATATTGAATTATTTCGTTACTAATTGGTCATGATTTGTTTTTAGTTAATTGTGTACAATTTTTCCTGATGTAACATTTAATTGTCGCGTAATTTCTGTTATTGGGTGTTGGTAAATGCACCAATTAATACATTTAATTAGTAAGCGAATACGTTGAACAGGAAATTGCAGAATATATTGAGTTACAATATGCAAAATATGGTGACACCTTAATTTTAAAATTATTACTATGTTCTCAGTTATGTTTTTTGTAATGTATTTCATAATAATTAATATTTAATTTTTGATTTAACAAACTCCATCGCCATTATGCAGTCTATTACTAGTAACAGTACATGTATATAATAATTTTGCAGCGTAATTCTACATTAAGATGATATCAGCCTAGTTATAAAAGTAAGGTAGCAACTAATTTGCAACTATTTTAAATAAACTCAGATATTTTTAATACTTACTCTTTAAAACATATTAAGTAGTAAAGACTCTTGTCAAACACGTTTAAATAAATGCATACAAATTTATATAAAAATTTATAGATAAGTATACGAATTATTAATTTTCACTTTAACTCTATCTGCAAGTAACATTATTTTATAGTTGTTTACGAGGGCTGCCTTTTATATTTCGGAATTGGACAACACTAGTGTTGCAATCTGACAACTGACAGCTCTATCGTAAAGTTTGACATTTTTGAGGTTATACGTACTCAGAACGTTTTGACATACGAGCGCTATGTGTTGTTTACAGTAACTTAAAAGATTCATCTCGACCAAAAAATGGAATTAAATCGTAATCATTTTCGTGTGATTATTTTGTACAACTTTCGACGTGGATTAAGTTAGCAAGAGTGATGGATAATCTTAATTTAACTTTTGGCGATGAAACTCCATCAAGAACCACTGTTTATCAATGGTATGGTGAATTCAATTGAGGTCGTAGTTCACTCCAAGACGAATTTCGTGAAGGTCGTCCGAAAACAGTTGTTGTTCCGGAAATCATTGATGCTGTGCGCGAACTGATATTGCAAGATCGTCATGTGACCTATCGAGAGATTGAGTCAACCTTACACATTAGTGGGACCAGCATACATTCAATATTGCATAAACATTTGAATATCAAAAAAATTTGTTCGCGTTGGATCCCACACAATTTGTCAATCGTTCAAAAAAAGGCTCGTGTCGATTGGTCGAAAGAAAAGCTCAAAAAATACGATAGCGGTACTTCAAAACACGTTTATGGCATAGTGACTGGTGATGAATCGTGTATTTACGCGTATGAGCTCGAAAGTAAACAGCAGTCGACTGTATGGGTGTTTCAAGATATGCCGAATCCAACAAATTTAGTTCGCGCACGAAGCACTTCCAAGCAAATGATCGCCTGTTTTTTTCGGAAAAACTGGACATGTCGCAACCGTACCACTAGAACAACGCAGAACAGTCAATTCTGAGTGGTACACAACCATTTGTTTGCCAGTTTTTTTCCAAGAAATGAGGAAAACCAACCGCCGAAGACGGATCACTCTTCATCACGACAATGCGAACTCTCACACATCGGCTCAAACAACTGCAACGCCGTATAGTCCTGACTTGTCACCAAATGACTTCTTTTTATTTCCGTACGTAAAAAACAAACTGAGAGGTCAGCGTTTTTCGACACCTGAAGAAGCGTTTGCTGCGTTCAAAATGCATGTTTTGGAGATACCTCAATCAGAGTGGAAAAAGTGCATGCAAAAGTGTAGAGATCTTCATGGTGAATGACGATGACGATAGCAGATACACAGCTATTGAAAAGTTGTGAGATCAACCACTTCAAGACGATGGAAGTCCAAGGAAACTTCGAGGAATTTGTATCTGTAGCTTCTCATACGAAATATATAACCAGAAGTGATTATTTTTTTTTTTCGAAATCTGTTGTAAAAAGGGCATTTCTTGTTCAGATCGGGTGTCATTTATTTCAAACCCTACAACTTTTATACGCAATTTTTTCGAAATAAAGAGAGATATTACCGTGATTGAAAATAAAACACTCGTAGCCATTTATGTGTAATTTCTGGCTAAAATGTGTTCCAAATCGTAAAACTGATAAGAGTAAAAAATGTTAATTTGTGTCAAGAACTCGAAATCTAAACTCGAAACTCCATGTCAAATTCCAGAAATGTCACGAATTTTCTTGAACTGTCTATTACCATTTTCTGTCAAGATGACAGCTTTAATTGATTTCTGTTGTAATGTTTTTAATTACTCTTCGGGTTCTTGGATTTATTTAAAAAAACAGTGGAACTCACTCTAATTTATTTCCACTACTTTAACAAATTTATATTCACACATCTAATTACAATTTATCTTGAACATCTGTGTTTACTAAACTGACTGAATACTGAATCTTCGTATTTATATATTTCCGAATTCTCCAGAAGGTCAATGAAAAGTCGGGAAATTTCCTTCATGTGTTCTCGAAGATTCGAGGAAATTCGAGGAATTTCGGTTCGCGCCAACCGCCGTCTCCAGTCGACAGACGAACATTTCGATTCCACAAATTATGGGATTAATTCCCATCACACTATTATGGCAGAAGTGTAAAGTGTCTTTCCTTAGGAGTAATCCTAACTTTTCGTGACAATAATCCACTGCACAAATTTTACTAATATTTAAACATCTTTGAGGAAGGTTATCCAGGTGAGGTTTCAGGAACCTCGACAGCAGTGGATCAGTTGTGTGAAAAATTGAGACATAATTAAAACTGTTTTTTCTTTGGTAGACCAATCAAGAGAGATTTTTTCGTGCAAAAAATACTATCAGGATACTGTCTGTGCCATAACATTAAGAATGATTTTTAGTGATATTTTGCTACCGTTTCCACTCGCAACTATGGTTTTTTACTTTATTATAAACAATTGAAACAAGAAAATTGCGTTTTTTTTTCGTTGCATGTTTATAAAATGAAAAATAATAAACTAATCTCAATGGTGTTAACATGTGAATTGTAAAGCATGGAAATACCAATGAAATGAGCCCAGGATCGATCCGAGAAGATCTTTAGTAACAGGGAAAAACAAAAAATACTGGAAAATTTAGCGGTTTCCTTTATATTATCATAACTCCGTCACTATCGAAGTTGTAGAACTGGGCTTGTGGGAACTGATAGTAATTGATATCTACCTTATGCGTGACTAAATCAGGCGCTATCGGTTTATTACTTTTTGAATAATTGCGATCTGAAGTTTTTAGTCCACTATTCTTGCAGTGTGTCTCCATGCGACACGGATCGTCAAATATCAATTCAGAATAGAGATGTTGAAAGTAGAGGTATCATTCTACAACGCCTCTATTTTCATTTTTCATTAAATGTTTGTGAAATATACCAAAAATGTTAGCAAAAATGACCAAAATTTGGTGAGGGTATGAATGTGTTCGAGTAGTGGGGGGGAACACGGTTGTTGAGGGGAACTGCTAACAATAATTATTATCGATAGTAACTGTCACTCTGACAGATGGTGAAAGAATCTAATCGCTAAAAAAACTTCTATACAGAGTGATTTGTTGGATTTTATTATATCAAATGAGAATTGTTTGTTTATTAATATATTTATATGTAAATGGTTTCTCGTTTTTGCTTTAATTTGTTTTTCCCTGTTATTAATGATCCAATCGGATCGAACTTGGGCTCATTTCATTGGTATTTTCATGCTTTACAATTGACCTGTTGACACCATTGAGATTAGTTTATTATTTTTGATTTTATAAACATGCTAAGAAAAAAAAAACGTAATTCTCTTGCTTCAATTGTTCATAACAAAGTAAAAAAACATAGTTGCGAGTGGAAAACATACCAAAATATCGCTAGGAATCTTTGTGATGGCACAGTCGGTAACCTGATAGTATTTTTTACACATTATCAGTTAATTTTTGCTCTATTGATTGGTCTATGGACCTAAATAATTATTTAGATCAACTTTAGCCTATCTGTTCAGCAAAAAAAAAATAAGTTTTTATAGTTTCGTTTTAAAAAAATATGTTTAATATCTAAAGAGGATTAAAGCTAATGAGTGTACTAATTATTAGTAAATTAGCAAAAAGAAGTTTGTAGCAATTTATAGACAACAGTATTAACATAATCTCTTTAGAAAATAAGTCGACTCCATTCAAAAAAAAAAACGCCAACAGTCCCTTCCTCGCTATTAGGGAGGTTGTTAGCTAATTATCGATATTCTCCCGGAGATGCTTTCGTTCATGATTTTCTCAAGAGCTCTCTCAGTTTTGTTGAGATCATTCCAATTAAAGACTCTCTCGAAGTTTTTCTGTTCTTCCGCTTGAATTGCTGAACGCCTGAAATTCATGTTGATATTGTATCTCGAATACGGGTTGAGTTTAACAGTTATGTAAACAGAGAGACGATTGGAAATTTTCTTTGGAATATTAAATTTTTCTGATCGACTCGGGAGTTTATTTTCTGTAAACAGATCTTCTTGGTAACTTTTATTATTAACAATTTGGTGGCACGTTTATGAGTTCAGTTTTCGATAAAGACAAACCTTTGAGCATTCCTCTTTTAAAGTATAAAATTATCGTAATTTCCTTTATAATTCTTATGGATTCGGTAGTTTTTGGTAATAATTTGTTAACATTTTAAACGTATTAGGCGAAATACACAACCATGATCAAAAAGGAAAATTTCATAGAAAATGAGGACTACACTTGTTTTTGTGATAATATTTGTATAAAATTTGTTTGTATAATGAGTTTATCTATGTGGGCCATGTCAACAAGCTGTAGAAAATTATTTCTAATCAAATAACTTGTGAAATACGGACTTTTTCAATAACCTCTATAATTTTGTTGCTGTAGAGAAAAGTTTCTTAAAAGGCCAATCAGTAGAAAAAAATATTATCAGGATACCAACTGTACCATCACACTAAGAACGGTTCGTAGTGATATTTTGCTGTTTTCCACTCGCAGCTATGGTCCTTTACTTTGTTAAAAACAAATAGAAGTAAGAAAATGGCGTTTTTGAGAGTTCCTTAAATCTAATATACGGAAACTCTTATACAATCACTTCTGATTTTTCGGTTTTTCACATCACAGCAATTGTCTCCAAAACTACGAAAAAGGTTGACATTTGGTATAGCTTGGTGACTCGGTCAAAAGTATACATTGTAAATAAGAAAATTTTGATTTTTGGGGTACTTCTGAGGGAAAAATTTACAAGAAATCGAGCATTTCCCCCTTCGTATAAAATACGGAATATAGGACATTGCCAAAAGTTTAGAGGAATGAAACATTTAAAAATATATATATAACCGACTTCTACCTAACTAAAAAGCTAAAAATAATTATAACAAAATACAACTAAAAAATAAAAACACATTCAATGTTGTTAGGTACCTACCCAGGAAGTAAAAAACATAAACATTAAAAGGTGCTCATTCTGTACAAATTAATTACCTACAAATCTAGTATATTTTGAAGTCGGTGCCAGGCAAATCTAAAATCCTTCATTGCGTACTTATCTACTAATTCATCAAACTTGATCGAAATGTTAGAAATATTGGTCGATTCTTTTCCAAAATTTGAAGTTTCACCAATCCGGATGTATATATACTCTATTAAACAAGACCATATTCATTCAAAACGGTGCACCACTGATGTATCAAATGAAAAGACTCATTCTAAGGAACACTAATATATTTGTTTCATATTTGAACAATAATTAGTTTAATAGATATTAACAAAAATTTACCCCATTCCCAAATTTTTCCTTTTTCTTCTTCTTTTTATTTCCGAAACTGTTTGGCTGTGTCCCAGGTGAACGCGATTTGTTCGTTGGGGGCGGAGCGTTGCGTCAAAGTGACAGCTGCAAACTATCAACCACATAGAAAGAATTCATTTTGTCCTTAGAGGAAAATTAACTCGTGCGATTGCAGCGAGTATGTGTTGTCGCATCGTTCAGTTGATTTGTTTTAGCCTTCAGTTGAAGTTTCATTTTCACTTTTCACATTGACGTATCGGATATCGCGTATACGTGGGACACAGCCTAAAGCCTAAAATTTTGAAAAAAATTAAAGATATGGGGCTTCATCTGAACTTTACAAGAGAAATCACTGTGATTAATTTGGGGGGAGGGTAAATTATAGAATTAAACGGAAAATAAAAAATTAAACTTTTTTCAAACTCATCATGTAATATATCGAATGAAAGGACTCATTATTAACAAAAAAATATATAAAAAATGCCGAAAATAAAAATTAAGATTATTTCAAACGCATCATGTAAGATATCAAATGAAATGACTCATTATGAGAAATTTAAACATATTTTTTTAATATTTCTAAAATAACTTGTTTAAAAGATATTTTTATCTCAGAAACTATACAAAATAAAATGTTGAAAAAAATATAGAGATATAAGGCCTTACTTGAACTTTACAGGAAAAATTAGGAGAAACCCAACGTATAATTTATCAAGTTAGAGGGCTCTTTATAAGGAACATATGTAAATTTTTTCATATTGGTTAAATAATTTGTTAAAAAATTATTTAAAAATATACAAAATTCGACCCATTACCTCCAATATTTGCGAGCTACTGTCTAAACTTTGGAAAAAATTGAGAATATAAGACCTAACTCAAAATGTACTAGAAAACTAAAACACAAATTTTAGCATTAAATGGAAAATAAAACATTTGTTTTTTAAGTACAAACGTAACGTAATATATCAAATGAAAGAATTGTCTTAAAAATAGTTTCTATAAAAGATTTAATAATTTATTATGTAAAATTTGATCTATTTTCCCTTTTATCTTTCAAACTACTGATCCTAAAATTGGGACAAATGATTATATAGGGCGTCAATGAAAGATTATTGGTAAAATAAAGCCATAAAATCCAAATCTTAATTTTGGCGGCCAACTTAAAAAAATAAAAAGTCTCGTTGTGACAAATAAAAGTGTATATGTTTATAAATAACTCGTACTTGACCAAATTATTTTTCTTTGCATGCTTATAAAATTAAAAATAATAAAATAATCGGTATAGTGAAATGAAAATAGTAACAAAATGAGCCCAGAATCTATCCGATCGCATAATTAGTAACAGAGAAAATGATCGCCAGTATTAAATTTTGAAAGGAGTTATTGAAAGTATCAGTATCATTCTACAAATTTATGTTTCATTAAATGTTTGTGAAAATTATGATAAATGTTAGCAAACATCACCAAAAATGCGCGAAAGAATGAATGTATGTCTGAGTAGTAGGGGGAACACGGTTGAGGATAACTGCTGACAATAATAATCCATATTATTTACACACGAGGGGTTTTGACTAAGTACCTGGCTAATTATTGTGTCGAAAATTGTGCCAAACTGACAATGGGCTTAAGAGGAATGTTATAAATCTTAGTTAGTCCATAGTTCATAAATTTATTGAGTTCTGTAATGAAATCTTTGTCTCTTAGATCTATTCGATTAACAGATATTGACAATAGACAAAACGAACTTAAAAATCTTCAGCAAATTCTTAGACAAAACAATTATCATCCGGACCATATTGCGCGCACAATTCGTCAATCTCAACAACCCCCGGATACCCAATTCCGTCAGACACAGACCAAAAATACCGGCTTGTCTTTATTCCGCACATTCGAGGAGCTACTGATAAAATACCACGGATTCTAAACGGCATCAAATAAAGACAGTCTTCAACACCAATCGAGGATCGAGGAGTTTACGAAATTCCATGTCGCGATTGCCCACAATGTTACATCGGTCATACCAATAGGAGCGTCAACCATCGAGTATTTGAACACTCTTTATCAGTTCACAAAAAAGGTTCCACTTCAACTATCGCACATATATCAAAACTGGACTCTCATTCAATTTCCTTGGCGAAGCTAGAAAAATAGAAAACGATCCGTCTGTTTTAACCGACGCTATGTCACCCGCCTTCCTACAAGGGCTTGGATTGAGGGCGTTAAAGATACTACGAAAGATAGGGCTATAAATAAAGAAGACTGGAAACATTAGAAGAAGTCGCGATCAAAAGGCTGTGTTTGTATGTAATTTCATTTGTGACTCATTGCTTTAAATACAATGTAACAATTGAAAACTGTTTTTCAATACATACTGAATCCTTGAACTATTGAGGTGAAATACTCTGTGTGACTTTACCTTATTTAGTTTATTTTGACAATCGTCCAAGCCAGAAATGGTGAATAATATCCACAAATTGTATTGGAGGGACACCGTCGCGACCTAGCAAACATACTTGACACTTCATCAACTATTCAATGAAAATTTAGACATGAAAAAGCTGTGCGATAGACGGGTGCCGCGATTTTTCGTAATGGATGAAAAACAGAGTAGTAAGGATATTTCAGTTGAGTGTTTGACGAACATTCACTGTAGCGAAGCCTGGTTTTTGTATCAATTTGGTACTCTAAATGGAACATGGGTCTATCACTTCATACATCGTCATACCTTAGGGAAAACAGTCGACGATGAGTATTAATGAATCAACGAAAATCGTCAGCATTTGGCAGCAAACAATATTTTTTCATCAGTACTGCGGTTGATAGCTGTATTGAGAAGTTCTATGATTCTCTCTATAAATATGGCATCGAACAATTGAGCATCGCTGTTAAATTGTATCGATCTAAAAGGAGACTACAGAAAATAATTATTTTTTCCAATTTTTTGTTTTCTCTTTTAGTTCGAGTGCTTCTGGATCATTTCATACTAAAATTTGTTGAATAAATTATCCAAAAATTATGAATTGATTTAACATTATTTATCTATCTTATCTTATCAACAAAAATATATTAGAAAATATTTTATTACTATAGTACTACTTAATAGTAATTTCTATTTAATTGATGTCCATCACAATCAAAGATAAAAAAATGCTATAATGAGATATAAAAATGTGTAGAGTAAAAGTTGTTTCGTGACTTGCCGATGTCTTTCAGCTATTGTACCACATTTTTGCTATATAATCGTAATTTGCTGTCCATATAGTCTCGATTTCATTGTACCATTTCCCCACTTACATGTTATTAACTCATTTAATAAACCCAACTGATATTTATGCAAATAATTCGAATGCGAGCGTTCCCTAGGTCACTTCTGTTATTAATCATTATGTTTCAGATGGTAAAACGCTATTTTGTGAAATATTCTAATGTTCTTGAATATTTATTTGTTTATTTTGATTTTAATGAAAGTGGATTCGCCTAAATGTTTGGTAAATTTAGGAATTTGATCGCCAACATCTAAAAAAACAAGTTTTGAGATGAATCCATTTAGATGATGAATATTCTGGATTTAACCTTTTAGCAGAAATGTAAAATTAATCGGACAACTACGTTTGCAAATGAGCAATAAATAATGTCTTAGAATAGGAATTTTATGGTTAAACTGTTTACTTTGCCTAACGCCATTGCATTATTCTTTAAATTATTTTTTTCTTAAAACATCTCTCTATGCTTTTCACTTTTATGTATATAGTGATGGGCAAATGTGTGGAACCAAGCAAATATCTCTGGAATTATTAGAGATATCAAAATGAAATTTGGAAGGTGGATACTGCAGTAGATTGACTATTTGTTTCCATTTTTTTTTACAATTTTGAACTTCCTGTTTTACCGGAAGTAATGTCGATTATAAAATTCGCAATGAAACACCCTGTATATTATTTTAGTTTCTGATGAAACATTTTATTGCGAATTCAAAAATATGGGGTTTCGTTTACTTCAATACCTACCAAGACATTAACAGAAAAGTAATTAAGGAAAGGAAAAATCTAATATCCATTAAAAAAATACATAATCATAATTATTAACTACCTAAATCTAAGTGATTTTCAAAACATTGAAACTTAACTTAACTCAACTTAATGTATTAGATTTTCAAACTGAGCACCGTTTACTTCTTGACAATAAGCAAGTCGGTTTTTAAATTCTCTAGTAACATTAGCTATTACTTCTGCTGTAATTCTCTGGATGTCTTGAGTTATTCTTGCAAATTATTTGGTCTATCAGCATAAACCTTAGTTTTTATGTAACCCCACAGAAAATAGTCTAGTGGATTAAGGTCGGGACTTCGTGCAGGCCATTCATAAGTACCCCTTCTTCCAATCCATCTTTGATGAAATGTCCTATCTAAATGATCTCGAACAATGCGAGCGTATTGGGGTGGTGCTCCATTCTGGTGAAACCTGATATTATTTGGTAATTGTCCATTTACCTCCAATGCCGGAATAACTTGTGTCTCCAAGAGCTGTAAATACCTATCTCCATTTAAAGTTTCTTGTAGGAAGAAGGGCCCCACGATTCTGTTGTTATAAATGCCGGCCCAAACGTTAAATTTTTGGGGATATTGTGTATGAGCCTCTTGTACCCAATTAGGATTACTTTGCGACTAGTAGCGGCAGTTATGTCGATTAACCGTACCATTTAAACAAAATATAGCCTCGTCTGAAAACACCACATTTGTTATAAAATTTTTATCACGGTTACAAATATCGTGTACAGAGAGTTCTTGATCGAGGCGAATTTTGTATGGATAATATTTTTCTCGCCTTAATATCCTTCCTACTGAACGACGGCTAATTCCATGCATATTGGCGAGGTCGGTAGTGGATAAGTGAGGATTTTCTTCCAAAGATATAGCAACATTTTGAGCTACACCTTCATTACTTGCACTTTTTAACCGTCCACTTTTTGGTAAATTGCTAACTGTTCCACTTGTGTCGTACCTTCGCAAAGTTTTCGTCACTACTGAACGGGATATTTGTGTATTCCGATGAACAATGTTAAAAAGGTCACAAACTTCTTGATGCGTCCTTTTCCTCTCTCCATTTCCATTCTTTCTCTTTCACTTAATTCGCAGCCATTTTACTATCAAATTAAAACAATAGAATCTTTTTACGTTCAAATAAAAAAAACTAATAACTTATTTTGACAACTACTGTCACTTCTGCAATGAATTTCATGGACTACTAAACTTGATTCAGATTTAATTTGCGCCTGATTTAAACAAATGCACGTGTATTCGACTATGGAACAAGCAGCAGCAGTTTGTTTATATCGGGCGTGAATAAAATCTGAACAGAGTTTAGCTACCATCGAATTTTTCCTTTCCTTAGTTACTTTTCTGTTAATATCTCGGTAGGTATTGAAGTAAACAATATCAAACCCGATATTTTTGTATTCGCAATAAAATGTTTCGTCAGAAACTAAAATACTATACAGGGTGTTTAATTGCAAATTTTAAAATTGACATTACTTCCGGTAAAACAGGAAGTTCAAAATTGTAAAAAAAATGATTTTGGAAATTCGAAACGGGAGTAATTATGTACAAGGTGCTTATACGCGAAATCTTTTGAACCAAATGTTAATCACAAGATCCTCTTATTTACAGCAGACATACAATCAACTTTTCTTATATAGGACTCGTCCAATTATAAATTCAATACTTAAGGGACAACTTTTATTGCCTCTAAATACCGATGTTTTGAAAATTTTGTGGCTATTTGTACATCTGAAGAAATTTATTGATTTTTCTTGTATTGTTTGTAGTAAAGATGTGAACAATTATTGTATATATCTGTAAAAGTATATATGAGGATTCGCTAATATAACAACTCTTTAAAATATGGAAGTCAAAATTATATTATTTGAATAACCTTTAAACAGAGAATTTATTGAAATGCTCCAGGTATGTACAAAGCACTTTTATTGCCCCCCCCCCCCCTCCTTATTATTTTTTGAATGAATCAAGATATCTAGTTCGAACAAAAACCATTTAAATGTTGGTCAACCAAACTAAGTTTTTACATAAAATTGGCATGTACATCATTAACCATTGGCAGATTGCCACAAAGCTGTTGGTTTTGCTAAAATCCGATAAATAATTACAGACTTAAAAGCCATTTTTAATATGTAAAGACAGATCTCCATAAAAGAAAAATTCCTAACGATTTCACTGGAATGCATATTTAGATATGTGTTAAAGAAAAAAAATATGTTGTATTCTGATGGCAAAGACATAGCATATCAGTTTTATGGATATCACAGGTATGTAAAAATTTACGAACTGGAAGAAAATTTTGCTGGAGCGTTTAGGTTTGAATTGGTTGTCCTTATAGTTCAAAGTATTTTTTTTTATATTTTGGATACAGTTTCTTTTTTCAGGTCTGGTACTATTTACCCAAGAATCCATAAAAATAAAAATATTTATTCCAAATACTGACGATATCTACTAGCGAAATTTTATCATGATCGTATCAGTGGCTTCAGTTTTCCCGTACAGACTCTTCTTAGGGGTTGAATCCTGAAATTAAAACTATCTTTTTTGCACATTGGTATGCATATTGCAGGTAGAGGTTTTTTATTAATAATAGAGGTTTTAGAGTAGCCCCATCCCAACTTTTTTCAAAATTCATCCAGTAGTTTTTTCCTGGTGCGTATTCAGACTGACAGACAGCATTTATATCGTTAAAATTGGGTACTTTAGCTTTTTTCTCTATTTAACACAAAGTTTTTCCGTACCAAGTTTATAAAAATCCATCTATTAGTCTTTGTGTTGCGTCCTCTGACTGACACATAGCATTTAAATAGACAAATTTGCTTTTTTTCCGGTATTTTCTCTATTTACTAACGAAATTAGTTGTTTTCTCAGTTAAAGCACCTAAACACTAAATTTTATCAAAATTCTTACTGTAGATTTTGCGATATGTCTTCAAAGAGACTGACAAAAATTCCAAAAATTGGTGTTTTGTAAATATTATACTGCCACGAGAATTTTCAAAAAACTTGTACAGACACGGACTGGTGACCATTTTAATCTAACTATAGATACGAGGGTGAATCAAATATGAACCGGACTTTTCTGTTTCTCGCCCTGTAGGTAATTCGAGTGGCGTGACGTCTCGATATATGTTAGGTAGGGATGTTACGAAGAGGGGAGTTCGTCGGTTTGGCGAGGCGTAGTCGATGCGCTGTTAGTAGCATCATGTCAGAGCAAGAGGTGCATACGTCTGTTGCGCAACGTGTTGTTATCAAATTTTTGGCGCGGGAGGGCGTTAGACCGTCTGAAATTTTGCGTCGACTATCTGCACAGTTCGGCAATGAAACACTTTGAAGGACCCAAGTGTACGACTGGCACAAAAAGTTTTCAGATGGCCGAGAAACAGTGGAAAATGAGCCTCATGCACGCCGTCCCACGACAAGCATCAATGAGGCGAATATCTACGCAATTCGTGAGCTGATTGAAGGTGACCGCCATCTTACAGTATTGGCAATTGCTGAACACGTTGGAATATCATACGGGAGTGCTCAATCAACCATTTCAGATGAGTTGGGTTACCGAAAAGTGTGTGCAAGATGGGTTCCTCGCCTTCTAAGGGAAGATCAGAAAGCAAACCGTCTTGCTTTTTGTGAAAGGCTGTTAGCAAGATATCGAGCAGAGGGGGATGAGTTTTTGAGACATATTGTCATCTGTGATGAGACATGGGTGCATCATTATACCCCGGAGTCCAAACGTGCAAGCATGGAGTGGCGAAAACCTGGAGAGGCAGCACCGCGGAAAGCCAAGACCCGTCTTTCTGCAGGGAAAAATTCTTGCAACAGTTTTTTGGGATTCGAAAGGCGTACTGCTGATCGATTTTCTGCACGAAGGCCGTACAATTAATGCTGAGTATTACTGCGAACTACTCCAACAAGTGAAACTTGCATATCGGCAAAAGAGGCGGGATATGTCTATCCGAAGTGTGATTCAGTTGCATGACAACGCTCAGCCACATACAGCTGCATTGACTCAAGGAAAATTGAACAAAATGCATTGGGAAACCCTTGAACACCCGCTTTACAGTACTGATTTGTCGCCATGTGACTACCACATGTTTGCGCCACTTAAAGAAGAACTGGGAGGCCACCACTTTGAGGACAACAAAGGTGTAGAAACGTTTGTACGCAATTGGTTATCGACACGACCAGTTTCATTCTTTGAGAAAGGTATTAAAAAACTTCCGATTCGGTGGGAAAAATGTATACATAAGAGAGGAGACTATGTAGAAAAATAATATGTATTAAAATTTGTATTGATCATACCAATAAAATTTTTAAAACAAAAGTCCGGTTCATATTTGAAAAAGTATGGAAGAATGCTGTAAAATAATCGAAATGATCATCACAGAGATTTTTTTTATTGTCCCATGAATTTAAATTGACACACGACACACATGTTATTAACAAATTAGTTACTATTCATAAATTCAGTCGCTGTTAATCGGATTTATGCAAATTTCGCCACTATATATTTTCAAGAAATTACTTTAATAGTATAGAAATGGATTGGTTGACTTGGATTTATTTCCAAAGTTTTGCTTGAATGAAAATAAATCCCGATTTTCGGGAAAACCTCATTTGAAAAGATAGATATGAATTATGACTCAATCCATATCGGACAAGAAGTGCTCCATAGAAAAATCCTTGTGGTACACTTTTTCTGAAATAAAAAGCAACACAGAAAAACGGATTGTGACTAAAATTCCTTCGATATTTCGTGGCATTCTTCCGATATTTCTGGGAATCCGAAATGTTGTTCGGCTGGCGCATCGAGGTCGGCTGCTTGCTTTGATGTATTTCTAGTCTAGTCCCGGCGGCTCTTTGTCGTTCTGGAGAATTCCCAGAAGAAATATATAAATACGGAGAGCTGAGGAAGCATTCATTCAGTATTCGACTGCCGTATAGTTAAGATAAATTTTAAATAGTTTTGTGAATATAAATTGTGTTAAAGTAGTGGAAATAAATTAGAGTGAGTTGAACTGTGTTTTTAAATAAATCCGAGAACTGAACTGAACCCGAAGATTGTGAAAATAAAAACATTACAGTATCTATTTTCTTAGGGTTTGTAAACCACCTATTTACACTTGTTGCATTGATATGCTTATTGTGTAGGTTATACATTTTTAAATGTCATGATGCGATATGTTTTGATGTTGAATTGACAAGTACTAAATATAGGGGAACCAATCCTATAACATTTGCTGAAAGTATACAGAGCTTCGCAGGAAGATATAAATTAAGATCTAGAATGCGAGATACACTATTGAGATAACAGTTCTTCTATTCAAAATACCAAATAAGATTTTGGCGAAAAGTCAATACAATATTTAACAAAATTCAACAGATGAACGGATGAACCCCGAAATAAAACATCAAAAACATAATTCCATCTGTTAATTTTAATAGTTAACGTTAGAAGTTATTTTGAATGTTGTTGCCCTATTCTGGTGAGACAAATTATATTATTTTCATGTTCTTGAATTTAAAAAAAGTTATTTATTTGAAGTCAGTTTTTTTAAGTAAATTATTATTATACAACCAATCATAAATGTAATTTAAAACTAACTTTAATTTTTGTTACAGGTACGACATTTTACTTGAATTATACTTCATTTTCAAGTGGTAAGTCTTAAAGTTATTGAATGAATAAAATTATTATTGATCATAATGAATAATTATAAAATACATGTATGCTGCCCTCATGTTTACACTATGAAGCAGGAATGTTATGTTTTCTCTCTGCATATCTAAAGATGATGATAGGATATAGAAAATAGCAATTATTAACCATGATGTCCTTGACATTTGTGAAATAGTTAATGTATCATAAAGATCAAGAGAAATTTTGGGACAGTTTAAGTTTTACTAACGTAACGATAGAAATTAGTGCAAAATCAGAAAATGTACATATTAAACTCCTTCAGGAAAAATTCTTTTAAATAATATACCTGGGAATCTCCAAATGGATGAGTCAGAAATGACATTGGTTTTGCCCCAACAGGATATCTTCCTGTAATTATATACTAATTATTTATTTAGTTACACAGTCGAAACGATATTTAATATACGTTGTTTGATATATATTATCCAATTGGTTAAATTTTCTTTTGACAGTAGTGTACTATTTAATATTTAATCAAGCAACTAACAGTTTTCATGGAAAATTGTTTTCTTACATAAACATTCGATAAGTTTAATATTGGAAAACAAATGTCTCGTAATACATTTTATTTATACCCGTTGAATGTTTTGAATTAGTTATTTAATTTCTTACGTTGTGTTCATATTGATTAATATTATGACTAGGTACGTGAGTTTTTTACTTTTAGGCAATATTTTCCTTTTCCCCTTTCGGCGTGTTTCCTAGTTCCATTATCAAATGTTTTCTTTTTGTCTTCGGTCATTTTTTGATAATGAATTTGTTTTCTATATATCGCTATACCGTATCTTAAATACAGTGGCAACCAAAAATATCCAACACCGCGAAGGTCAAATCCTTTTAAGATTATTTTATTATTACAACTTCTGTTATAATTATTAATAAAATTATAACTTCGGGCATAATTTTATCAAAAAAAGACTGATAGAATAGAATGGTGTCTCTAAATAATATTGAAGAATGCTATCCAAATCCTTAAGGCATGCCATGGGTCATCATTGCTAGGGGACGTTGCAGTAAAAACAAGAAGTGTTATAGAAATACAGGTCCTCCATTTTATAATAGGCAATCGAGGAGAGTGGTGTCTAAAGATCAACCTACTTCTAGACAAACTAAATCTCAGTACTAAAAGTTTTAAAAGAAATATAATAAATTCTACAATTGTAGGTTCCATTGCCTGCCATTGGTTGTTTAACTCCACCCATTTGGCTGAGGGCTTGTTAGGTTATCGTATTTTTAATAATGTTCTTGCTCATGCTATCACTGACTGTCTTCTCACTATATCTATAATGCATAATTAGAATAGAATAACATATGTTGCTGTATGTAGCAGCTGCTAGCTGTATTTACTGATGTTGTTTTGGGTTTTGAGTGCACAATTATATCTGTCATTTAATATTGATTTCGAACCATAGTACGTGTGGCGAGAAAGCTTAATCCATGGCAGACCGATCAGCTGCTCTTGATGGTAATTCCAAAATCTCTGTGGCAGTTTTTGAAAGAAAGCCCTTGTGTCACCAGTAATACGATCAGGCGTTATTCTGTTTAAAGGTTTCATTTAGTATAGTTTCTAGGTAGGGATACGAGGGCTGCCTTTTATATTTCGGGGTTAGAGAACAAAAACAAATATTAATCATCGAAAATCGCTTTATTGTTTTTCAAAATATTCCCCATCAAGATCTATACACTTTTGCATGCGTTTGAACCAATTGTCGAAGCACTTTTTCCACTCTGATTGAGGTATCTCCAAAAAAATTCTGAATGCAGCAACCGCTTCTTCAGGTGTCGAAACACGTTGACCTCTCAGTTTGTTTTTTACGTACGGGAATAAAAAGAAGTCATTTGGTGACAAGTCAGGACTATAAGGCGGATGACTCATCAAATCAATATTTTGAGTGGTCAAAAATGCAGTTGTTTGAGCCGATGTGTGGAGCTCGCATTGTCGTGGTGAAAAGTGATCCGTCTTCGGCGGTTGGTTTTCCTCATTTCTTGGAAGACAACTGGCAAACAAATGGTTGTGTACCACCAGAATTGATTGTTCTGCGTTGTTCTAGTGGTACGGTTGCGACATGTCCAGTTTTTCCGAAAAAACAGGCGATCATTTGCTTGGAAGTGCTTCGTGCGCGAACAACTTTTGTTGGATTCGGCTCATCTTGAAACAACAACTGTTTTTGGGACTACCTTCACGAAATTCGTCTTGGAGTGAACTATGACCTCGATTGAATTCACCCTATCATCGAAAACAGTGGTGCTTGATGGAGTTTCATCGCCAAAAATTAAATTAAGTTCATCCATGCACTCTTGCTGACTTAATCCACGACGAAAGTTGTAAAAAATAATCACACGAAAATGTTCACGATTTAATTCCATTTTTTGGCCGAGATGAATCCTTTAAGTTACTGTAAACACCACATACCGCTCGTACGTCAAAACGTTCCGAGTACCTATAACCTCAAAAATGTCAAACTTTACGATAGAGCTGTCAGTTGTCAGATTGCAACACTAGGGTTGTCCAATCCCGAAATATAAAAGGCAGCCCTTGTAGCGATGTAAAACTGGTTGCAGAACGCCGAGCTTTCAGTTTGCCGTGAGTGAGAACTGGAATTAATCGGCTTTCTACACATGGCGATCCGTACCATGACACTTTGCTGTCTTGCTCTCTGACTTCCAACAACTTAATATGCTGCCCAAACGTAGCTGGATTCGTACTGAAGCATATTTTGACTTTTTAGTGGCCATCCTAGTCTGCACTACTCCCATTAACTGTCATCCTTGATAATATCCGTTTAACAGCTTCAACTAGATAACTAGATCATGTCTTATTTTACAATCAATTGTTTATTTCTGAGAGCAACAATCTGAGGTGGAGCAAATCTCGGCCTTTTAATAGTCTAAGAACTCCTGCACGACCTCAATGAATCATTGGACCACCTTCTCCGGACTCTTAACATCGTTGATGGAATAGCATTAATTCTTATTGAAATTTCCCACAAATTAGAACCAGGCACAATCATGCTCACAATACGCCCTTTTTGGAAGATGTTTAAATCACGCAATTTGTCACCACCGCAAATTCTTGGCAATTTCAATTTCATAAAAATGAACAGCAATCCAAAACAATCGAAAATTACTAATGAACTAATTTAAAATCATTTTGCCTAATAAATAAAATATTTCATAACACACGATAAGAAATTGTTAGATAGTTTGTCAGTTAATAATCAGTCATATACTAGTTGTTGCATTTTTGTTTTCCAATACCTATATTTTATACTTTTGCAAATAATCGTCCAGTGATAAGTAATGTGTTTAAAGTTAGATTAATAAAAACTAAGCCAACAATAACTAAAGTTCTATTGAGAAATGACCCTAACAAAAGTTTTTGTAGTGTACACTTTGATTGGGAACATTTATCACATGTTTAGAGATATGACGTGTGAGATTTGGTGGATGTACGCTCCAGATTGTTTCAGTTTTGAGTAAAATAAAAAATTGACCAAATTTAGGTATTAGTGAAAATTAAAATTTTATAACAAAATATAGAGAAACAGTAAGTGTTTGTACAAAATGTTCAAGTCGGACAGTTTGGACAGCCGGGCAATAACGTAAACTATCAGGCAATCTTTATTCGATATTCAAAATCTTCTATGGATCGAGATGACCTTCTTTGCACAAAAGATTTTAAATATTGACAAAGGAAGAATTCTAAAGGACTCAAATCGGGTGATCGCGGTAACCTTCTACGACCTATCCATCTCTGTGGAAATATTTCATGTACTTATTGACGCACGTTAACAACATAATGTGGCAGAGATCCATCTTCCTGAAATTAAGGCCGGATTTACTGTTTCGGAAATTAACGAATTTTTCCAGGTACAATTTCATATAGTAAAAGTTATAATAACCATCAGCGTTAAAATCCCCGTTCATTTTGATATCTCCAAACTAAGGGTTCTCATTAGCCCAATAGCGACAATTATGGTGATTAACAAATCAATTTATGTAGATTGTCGCTCCATCAGAAAATAAAGAATTCAATATTATTAACAAAATTATCATTGCAAGTATTGCTATCCATGATTTCTTGACAAAACTGCAACATCATGTAATTCTTATTCTAACTGAACTTGCTATTATAATGTAAGGCCAGTTTTGGTTCTTCTTGTAGATTAATAAGAGCTACTAAATTCTCATCATTGATCTTGGGTCGACTAGAATTTGGCCGATTTTTAACTGTACCCGTTTTGCAAAATCCTGCAGGCTTTGTTTGATTTTGAAATAGTTCTGTCAGGTAATATTTATTGCATTAAAAAGATTGCACTTTGAGAGATCTCTGTCTGCTTAACAATATTAACAACTGCTACTGATTATTTCGTTTAAATCAACAAAGTTTGTATTACCCAATACTGAAACAATCTGGATCTACCAAACATTATATCATTATAACTGTTGAAAAAACATGTTTTTTGAAAATGTACTATTTAAAAATTCTGCCGGTGACTCATAATTCAAAATATGTGATAGTTGTTTGAACTCAAAGTGTACCGAAGTCTGCTAAAATTTTTTTGATAGGGTCATTTTTCAAATGAACTTGTACTTTACCCAGAATTAAGATTTTCCGACACATTTGTCCAACCGCGTATACAGATATAAGCCCATAAATAATAAATATACTAAACTTATTAAAGAAACCTAACATGAAAACTTTAACATCTAATTGGAGCTAAGAAAGTTTTCAACAAAACAAAATTTGTTTGGAAAATAAATATCTTTCTGCTGCCAAGCAATACCAATTTATAAAGAAAAAATGAACAAACCATTTATATACAACACCAAACAAATTTATTAAAGCGACAGAAATAATACAAGGAAATTATTCATTTTATGTCAAACATTTGATGTCATGATTGATGGAAAAGTGTGTAATACTATTCCAAACACAAAGTCGGCTTTGAAATATTAAACCGGAGCGCAGCGGAGCAACGTCAAAAGATTTTAATAATTTATCATGATCAAGGATAAATATTAAACAGGATACTTTAACATATTTGGTTTATCCACTATACACGCGAATTAAAATTGACGTAAGCTCCTTATTTTATAAGTAACTTAAAAGTACATGGAATTTTTCAGGTCTTCTAATATATACATTACGTCAAATAATTCTTTAAAATCATTTTGCAGATTGCTGGCTGCTGTATTTAGAAATACATCAATTGCGATTTTTATCACCAGAAATCGCGTGACTATGAAATGTACCACAAACGAGATTTTTTTTAGTTTTTTAAAAAATTTTACAACAGTTATAAATAGTGAAAAGTCAGGTAGGCATGCAAATGAAAGTTTGAGGTTATACCCTTTCTATTTATGTCAATTTGAAGAAAACAATTGACAACTATACCTACCTGAGAAGTTAAAACTACTTTTCCTAAAAATATTAGGCTAATTTACAAGTTCCACCCCTGATTTTTTTTCAACGTTGAATTTTAATATTTATGCATACTTTAAATTTTTTTCAAAAATTAAATTTAATAGACAAAACACGCCATTCCACCTTTTGCGATTTTGGTAAAAATTTATCAATAAATAATAGATATTTAATGTTTTTATTTACTCTTTAAGTTCTATGATTTATTTAAAAATACAGTCGAACTCACTATAATTTATTTACAGTTCTTTTATATTCACACAACTATATCGTAGACACCTGATATCGGATACTGAAAGAATCCTTTTGCGAACTCTCGGTATTTATAAATTTCATTTCGGAGTTCTCTAGAAGGTTTCTCGATCATTCGATGAAATTCGATGAATTTCTGTAGCGTCAGTCGCCGACGTCGGGTCACCAGACCAACACCATTTTGGAATTTACGAGATATCGGATGAATTCCTGTTACAGTATTTATGCCCTTCTATTATACATTTCTGCACTGGGAACAAAAAGTTCCAGTAGATCTACCTTGTTGATTATACCGTTTTCCAGTTACAAGAAATAAATAAGAAACAAAAAAAAAATTCAGTTGGATTTGTTTATTAAATTAATTTTCTATTAAAATCTACCTGGGATATGACAGGTTCATAATAAGGAAGTCATTCTCTATAAATCTCCAAGTCAGTATTTTGCTGTAGTATACAGGGTGAGTTTTTTTTTGATGATCAATATGGGCATCTCGGAAACTAGCGGAGATAGAGCAATGGTTAAATTGGGAAAGATTTGCAGTTTTACTGGCCCAATTTAATGACACTTTCTGATTTTTGTAAAAACTCATGGCTTACTAGACATTTTGAAAAAACGAAATGCTGTCGATTTAGTCACATCCCTCTAGCTCCTTTGTTTTTGATTGTATAAAAGTGTAAATATCAAAATTGAAGGGCATTGTATCCCGAATATGATTGTCATGTCCTCGTTTGCGTGACAGCTCTCGTTTTCGAGATATGACACAAACTTATCATTTTTTGAATGGAAACCATAGTTGGCTATGACTTCAAAACATCGGGCATTTTTAGAGCTTTTCTTTTGTATACTTTGTTTTTTTGAGATGTGCCAGCTTCTGTCGCAATCTTACGAGTTGATGTAGATGGATTTTGATTTACCATTGCCAAAACATTTATTTGTGCTGCTTCGTTAATTTGATTACGTTCCTTTGGTAGTTTAGTAAAAGATCCACATCTGCGTAAACTATCGTAAAGCCTCTTAAATGTACATAGAGCAGGTTGAAGACGATTAAAATATCTATGAAAGTATTCCTCAGCTGCACGAACTGAATTTTTATGGCATATGATATAACATTCCACATCTTAAGGTTTTCTTCGTTAAAATATTCCATTTTATCACGAAAACATGTCAATATCGACTGTCAGTTCAGCACTACTAGTGGAATTACTCTCAAATGAGGAAACGTCAAAGTGAAAACAATCTTTTTCATGTCTACCTACGTGCAAAGTGAAAATAAGAGAGAAAAGCATCCATAACTCCTTTATTTTCATGAATAACTATATCGAGTATTACATCGTTGAAAAGTTCTAAAAATGTCCGATTTCCTTGAGGTCATAGCCAACTATGGTTTCCATTCAAAGAAAGATAAGTTTGTGTCATATCCCGAAAACGAGAGCTGTCACGCAAACGAGGACATGACAATCATATTCGGAATACAATTCCGTTCAATTTTGATATTTACACTTTATTTATAAAATCAAAAACAAAGAAAGTAGAGGGATTTGACTGAATCGACAGAATTTCGCCATGACTTTTTACAAAAATCCGAAAGTGTCATTAAATTGGGCCAGTAAAACTGCAAATCTTTCCCAAATTAACCATTGCTCTATCTCCGCTAGTTTCCGAGATCCCCATACTGATCATCAAAAAACACTCACCCTGTATAGGAATTGTTAACTTTGATTTACAGTAACAAATGACAATCCGTTAACAGCTTTTGTTTCTGTAAATAATTGTAAAATAGATTAACTTTTATAGCATATTTTGATAATTTTATCAAGATATTATTATATCGTCACTCAAATAAATTTATGTAACTCATCATTGGGATATTTTTTTTATCATGGCTTTACTGCTTTACATTATGTCTTCCCAATTAGTTCGTTAACAGTATAATCAATGATAAATACTGTCAATATATTTGCTTTGAAAGGAAAACTAATAATACATGTTATTATACAACATAAATTGCACGAATCTTAAGTGTGCTACAGATGGGTTACGTACTATGCCGGTTTCATGGCAAAAATTGCCATTAAATGAAATTAATACACATTATTTAACTCAAAGATATACGGTACACCTGGCAATTGACAACAGCTGAGTTTGTTTCGCATTTTTTACAATTACAATTGTATACCAAATGTTCGACAGATGGAAATAATTACATTATATATATATTTTCAAAAAACCTTTATTAACATGTTAGATAATCTTGTTTAATATGTTGTTATGTTACATAAACGACACTTATGATATGCAACTAAAATGGAATAAGATAAAATATCTAAAAAATGACATTTTCATGATAGCTTCTTCCTTCCACTAAGTCTCAGATTTCGTTGAACATCTCTGATACCATTTATAAAACTTTGTATAGCCAATTGGTCCAATCTACACTTTCATCAGTTTTTTGTGGTTTTCTACTGAGTTGCTCTTGTTATACTAGACTCATTGATTGTTTCAAAGTTACTCTTATTCCAAAGGCGTATTTATATGGATGATTTTCCCCCTTCCCAATGTTCACAAATTAAATTTAAATTCATACGCAGTCTCCTATCACCCCAATGAAAATGCTATGTTATCTCCCAACCAAAATGCTGAAGATACGCCCCTGCTCTGTTGATCTACTGGAATGCACTGGAGAAGTTCTAACTCTGGACCCTTTAAAGAAATTACTAAATATGTTGACTTTTTTTGGCTATCCCAACCGTTAACTGGAGCTAGTTCTTCAAACTGTCGTTTGTACATACGCCAACATGAATTACCATCAAAAGTGGGTGGTTTTATAAAGTAACTTTTGGTAGTTAGCGCCTATCCCCACGTGCAGCAAAAGTAAGGCCTTTTCAACATCTGCTTGGGATTAAATGATGCAATAAACAGAGAAGCACGGTTGGAATAAGATATTTTATAGAAAACAACAGATTATTTCTAACTCTGGACCCTTTAAAGAAATTACTAAATATGTTGACTTTTTTTGGCTATCCCAACCGTTAAGTGGAGCTACTTCTTCAAACTGTCGTTTGTGCATACGCCAACATGAATTACCATCAAAAGTGGGTGGTTTTATAAAGTAACTTTTGGTAGTTAGCGCCTATCTCCACGTGTAGCAAAAGTAAGGCATTTTCAACATGTGGTTGGGATTAAATGATGCAGTAAACAGAGAAGTACGGTTGGAATAAGATATTTTATAGAAAACAACAGATTATTTCTAACTCTGGACCCTTTAAAGAAATTACTAAATATGTTGACTTTTTTTGGCTATCCCAACCGTTAAGTGGAGCTACTTCTTCAAACTGTCGTTTGTGCATACGCCAACATGAACTACCATCAAAAGTGGGTGGTTTTATAAAGAAACTTTTGGTAGTTAGCGCCTATCCCCACGTGCAGCAAAAGTAAGGCCTTTTCAACATCTGCTTGGGATTAAATGATGCAATAAACAGAGAAGCACGGTTGGAATAAGATATTTTATAGAAAACAACAGATTATTTCTAACTCTGGACCCTTTAAAGAAATTACTAAATATGTTGACTTTTTTTGGCTATCCCAACCGTTAACTGGAGCCTTGTTCAAACTGTCATTTGTGCATACGCCAACCTGAACTACCATCAAAATTGGGTGGTTTTATAAAGAAACTTTTGGTAGTTAGCGCCTATCCCCACATGCAGCAAAAGTAAGGCATTCTCAACATGTGGTTGGGATTAAATGATGCAATAAACAGAGAAGTACGGTTGGAATAAGATATTTTATAGAAAACAACAGATTATTTCTAACTCTGTACCCTTTAAAGAAATTACTAAATATGTTGACTTTTTTTGGCTATCCCAACCGTTAAGTGGAGCTACTTCTTCAAACTGTCGTTTGTGCATACGCCAACATGAACTACCATCAAAAGTGGGTGGTTTTATAAAGTAACTTTTGGTAGTTAGCGCCTATCCCCACGTGCAGCAAAAGTAAGGCATTTTCAACATGTGGTTGGGATTAAATGATGCAGTAAACAGAGAAGTACGGTTGGAATAAGATATTTTATAGAAAACAACAGATTATTTCTAACTCTGGACCCTTTAAAGAAATTACTAAATATGTTGACTTTTTTTGGCTATCCCAACCGTTAACTGGAGCTAGTTCTTCAAACTGTCGTTTGTACATACGTCAACATGAATTACCATCAAAAGTGGGTGGTTTTATAAAGTAACTTTTGGTAGTTAGCGCCTATCCCCACGTGCAGCAAAAGTAAGGCCTTTTCAACATCTGCTTGGGATTAAATGATGCAATAAACAGAGAAGCACGGTTGGAATAAGATATTTTATAGAAAACAACAGATTATTTCTAACTCTGAACCCTTTAAAGAAATTACTAAATATGTTGACTTTTTTTTGGCTATCCCAACCGTTAACTGGAGCTAGTTCTTCAAACTGTCGTTTGTACATACGTCAACATGAATTACCATCAAAAGTGGGTGGTTTTATAAAGTAACTTTTGGTAGTTAGCGCCTATCCCCACGTGCAGCAAAAGTAAGGCCTTTTCAACATCTGCTTGGGATTAAATGATGCAATAAACAGAGAAGCACGGTTGGAATAAGATATTTTATAGAAAACAACAGATTATTTCTAACTCTGGACCCTTTAAAGAAATTACTAAATATGTTGACTTTTTTTGGCTATCCCAACCGTTAAGTGGAGCTACTTCTTCAAACTGTCGTTTGTGCATACGCCAACATGAATTACCATCAAAAGTGGGTGGTTTTATAAAGTAACTTTTGGTAGTTAGCGCCTATCTCCACGTGTAGCAAAAGTAAGGCATTTTCAACATGTGGTTGGGATTAAATGATGCAGTAAACAGAGAAGTACGGTTGGAATAAGATATTTTATAGAAAACAACAGATTATTTCTAACTCTGGACCCTTTAAAGAAATTACTAAATATGTTGACTTTTTTTGGCTATCCCAACCGTTAAGTGGAGCTACTTCTTCAAACTGTCGTTTGTGCATACGCCAACATGAACTACCATCAAAAGTGGGTGGTTTTATAAAGAAACTTTTGGTAGTTAGCGCCTATCCCCACGTGCAGCAAAAGTAAGGCCTTTTCAACATCTGCTTGGGATTAAATGATGCAATAAACAGAGAAGCACGGTTGGAATAAGATATTTTATAGAAAACAACAGATTATTTCTAACTCTGGACCCTTTAAAGAAATTACTAAATATGTTGACTTTTTTTGGCTATCCCAACCGTTAACTGGAGCCTTGTTCAAACTGTCATTTGTGCATACGCCAACCTGAACTACCATCAAAATTGGGTGGTTTTATAAAGAAACTTTTGGTAGTTAGCGCCTATCCCCACATGCAGCAAAAGTAAGGCATTCTCAACATGTGGTTGGGATTAAATGATGCAATAAACAGAGAAGTACGGTTGGAATAAGATATTTTATAGAAAACAACAGATTATTTCTAACTCTGTACCCTTTAAAGAAATTACTAAATATGTTGACTTTTTTTGGCTATCCCAACCGTTAAGTGGAGCTACTTCTTCAAACTGTCGTTTGTGCATACGCCAACATGAACTTCCATCAAAATTGGGTGGTTTTATAAAGAAACTTTTGGTAGTTAGCGCCTATCCCCACATGCAGCAAAAGTAAGGCATTCGCAACATGTGGTTGGGATTAAATGATGCAATAAACAGAGAAGTACGGTTGGAATAAGATATTTTATAGAAAACAACAGATTATTTCTAACTCTGTACCCTTTAAAGAAATTACTAAATATGTTGACTTTTTTTTGGCTATCCCAACCGTTAACTGGAGCTACTTCTTCAAACTGTCGTTTGTGCATACGCCAACATGAACTATGATCAAAAGTGGGTGGTTTTATATATAATCGGGCTGTACTTCTTTAAAAACGATGCTGGCCAAATGGTCAATGGTGATCGCTATAGAGCCATGATTACTAACTTTTTCGTTCATCAATTGAACAATCATGATGCACACTAATGTTGGATAAAGTCATCGAAAATTGGACCTCCAGATTAGACTACGTCCGAGTCAGCCGTGGCGATCATATGCCAGAAATCATATTCAAATTATAATGCCAGAAGTTTATCTTTCTAATAAAGTAAATTTCATGTCAATTTAAAAAAATATCCTTGTTTTATTCCATTTCAAAGTTCTATACCTTAAAAAAACACCCTTGAGTGTGTGATTTTGCGAATAATACAAATAATGAACTAAAGAAAACTGTTGTAGAATATGAGAGCTGTGTATTACCAATAAAGAGTTGAGACCGGAAAATAAATCATTCGTATATATTTATTTCCCTTGACACTGCCTTTGTACTTCGATATATACCTCAAGAAGAAAGAAAAAGAAGAAGAAATGCAATTTTAGTAATTTATAACATCTATTATAATTATAATTTCACGGTCTCCAACTGGAAGACGATTCTAATGTAAATTTAAAATCGAACGATCCACATGAATTCACAAATTACAAATTACTTCAGTTACGTTCGATAAAAAGAAAAATGTTTTCATGCAATATCTAAAATTAACTCAGATTTAATGTGATGATTGAGGAACTTGGATTTTCCACCGAAATAAATATTTCAAATTAATTCGTCGTCTCGGCAAAGAGCCTTAATACATCTTTTATTACCCTTTGTCAAATAATTCTGTGAATTAGATACTTGTACTGGTCGTGACAAGCACTGCACCGTGCATCAAACATTGATCGTATAAATGGCCTCATTTTGGGGTCTTTATAAAGGCACGACGTTATCGAATTGTGGCAGTAGAATTAAATCTAATAATCTTATTTGGATTTTATTTCGAGAGAAAATTCATATATAAATTATTTGACGAAGAAAGGCTTCCTTCTAACAAAAGAGAATACACGTGGTTCATAAGTTAGGCATTGATTACCACTGAAAAGAACGTTTTAACGATTTCAAGCTTTTGACACTGCAGTCGTTATTTAAAAGCGTAATATAAACTTATGAAAACATCATACTGCAAAGTAAATGGGTTAGATTAAAGGTAATTTTACTTTAAATTGCATTTTCTTTAACTTAAGCCAAACACGTGAACAAAACATCAACATCATTAATCGACTTACGCAACCCGTAGTTTCGACTGTATTTGTGATCGGTTCGTGACAAAGGCTACGGCCAGACTGGCGGGATTTCACGCTGGCTTTTCTACGTTTTTTTTTTCGAGTTCTCACATATTAGGCCACACCAGCAGTTTTTCACGTGCTTGAAATCCGGCTCTATGAGGGCTGCGTTTTATATTTCGGGATTGGACAACCCTAGTGTTGCAATCTGACAACTGACAGCTCTATAGTAAAGTTTGACATTTTTGAGGTTATACGTACTCAGAACGTTTTGAAATACGAGCGCTATGTGTTGTTTACAGTAACTTAAAGGATTCATCCCGGCCAAAAAATGGAATTAAATCGTGAACATTTACGTGCGATTATTTTTTACAACTTTCGACGTGAATTAAGTCAGCAAGAGTCCATGGATGAACTTAATTTAATTTTTGGCGATGAAATTCCATCAAGGACCACTGTTTATCGATGGTATGGTGAATTCAATCGAGGTCGTAGTTCACTCCAAGACGAATTTCGTGAAGGTCGTCCAAAAACAGTTGTTGTTCCGGAAACCATTGATGCTGTGCGCGAACTGATATTGCAAGATCGTCATGTGACCTATCGTGAGATTGAGTCAACCTTACACATTAGTGGGACCAGCATACATTCAATATTGCATAAACATTTGAATGTCAAAAAAATTTGTTCGCGTTGGATCCCACACAATTTGTCAGTCGTTCAAAAAAAGGCTCGTGTCGATTGGTCGAAAGAAAAGCTCAAAAAATACGATCGCGGTGCTTCAAAACACATTTATGTCATAGTGACACGTGATGAATCGTGGATTTACGCGTATGAGCCCGAAAGTAAACAGCACTTCCAAGCAAATGATCGCCTGTTTTTTCGGAAAAAGAGGACATGTCGCAACCGTACCACTAGAACAACGCAGAACAGTCAATTCTGAGTGGTACACAACCATTTGTTTGCCAGTTGTCTTCCAAGAAATGAGGAAAACCAACCGCCGAAGACGGCTCAAACAACTGTATTTTTGACCACTCAAAACATCGTTTTGATGAGTCACTGGCCGTATAGTCCTGACTTGTCACCAAATGACTTCTTTTTATTCCCGTACGTAAAAAACAAACTGAGAGGTCAACGTTTTTCGACACCTGAAGAAGCGGTTGCTGCGTTTAGAATGCATGTTTTGGAGGTACCTCAATCAGAGTGGAAAAAGTGCTTCGACAATTGGTTCAAACGCATGCAAAAGTATATAGATCTTCATGGGGAATATTTTGAAAAACAATAAAGCGATTTCCGATGATTAATATTTGTTTTTGTTCTCTAATCCCGAAATATAAAAGGCAGCCCTCGTACCCTGGCCACACACGCCAGTTGCAGTCATTCGCGTGCTTTGTGTTTGGTCGAGCTACATGACGAAATAAATACCGCGTTCTTTTCTACCAGTGTGGCCACTCAACAGCGTGAAATAACACAGAAAATGGAACCGATCCTATCTTTCGGCGGCTGACCTTGAAGATACGCCCGAAACCGATCCGTTAAGTGGAATGCACGCTGCGTCTGACCTCACCGATTTGAAATAGTACGGCCTATTATTGTGTTTGCGGTTTTTCCTGCCGAAACGCGGCGTGAAATCCCGCCAGTCTGGCCGTAGCCTTATTCTATTCCTTTATAGAATGTAAGTAAAAAGTGGGTTTTCTTTTGGTGCCAATTGTATAGTTTTTATACCGAACAGAGCCACCCCACTCCACGTTGACGTTATTGGTGGGTCACGGCATACTGAACCTAGTACTGACAACAATGCCTTTGACGGTTTTTGTATTCGTTTAATTGGATTTAATGTACCAATTAACACCCACACGGCACGGTTTGTCTAGTGCCAGCAGCCAGTCGTGCTGACAGATAGTCCTTCTGGAGATGTCCTTTGAGAAAATGCTTACCTCTGAAATAAACGCCTCTCACTTCTCCCGGACTGTATATTGCTGAGGATATTGAAGCAGACGAAACTAATTTAGTGTTCTGAATTTCTTTAATCTCTGGGAGACAGTTTTGTTGAAACTAGTCATTCTCCTCTAAAATTTTGCAAAAAGTTTGATTGAAATATACGGATGCACGTTGTATCATGGATCAAACGTGATCCCACGCTGTCTAATGAGATCATTCCCAACGCAGTTTCAATATTTTCTGCCAGGACCTTATGACTGATACCGGCTTGACTCACTACTTCTACTACACTCTCTACTGACAGGGATTTATCGGGAAATGATCTTAACAATGCATATAGCTTTCTTTGCCATTGATGATACCCTAGATGACTAAATTGCCACTGATTTCAAAGAACCCTCTTCTCTGGTCTTCGTTTCAGTATCATAACAACATTTAAATAAAATAAATATAAATATTCCTTTATTCAACATTTAAAATCACTGCATTTACAAAAAAAATCTTAAAAATACAAATGATTTATTTGCCTTGTCAAAATAATCACCACCCGCGTCACTCTGCATCTTTCAAAAATTCATCATACGAGTAGTATGCTTTTCTGGACAGGTATGTATAGAGCTCCTTTCCAAACTTCACTATACTTTTCTCATTCCCTCTAGCTCGCGTATATTTGTTAAAACTTATAGTCCCCCTATAGATATGGGAATTTTGTCTAACTGACAGCCTAGAGAATGGCTGATGTAGTTCATTGCTGCTACGAGTTGAATAATTGTGTATTTGATCATTTCTAGTAAGTGATACTTGCTTTTTAATACTCATTATTAATAGGTAAATATATAATGAGTGGACCGTCAGAATATTAAACTCAATGAAAAATTGCTTGCAACTGGTTAATTGGGGAACACCAGCTATACATCGTAAGATATTTTTTGTGTAGAGAAGACTTTGTCAATATGAGCTGAACAACCCCAAAATATAACGCCATATGACAAAATCGACTCCGCTAGGCCGAAATATACTAACTTAAGAACATTGAAACATACGGTAAATTTTAATTGGCGCATTAGGAAAGAGGTCTTACTTAATTTATTGGTTACATAATCAATGTGTTTTTCCCAAGTAAGTTTATTATCAACAATTATTCCTAAGAACGTACATGAATTTGTCTGCTCAATAGATTCATTATTTAACCTGATAAAATAACTTAAATTATTTGTGTTGTTTTTAGGTAGGAATGACATTATTTGTGATTTTTTAACATTTACCGTTAAACCATGTGAATTACAATATTTATGAAATTCCCGATTGGCTACATTAGCATTTCTGACAAGTTCAGAATCACTTTTCCCAAATATGCCAAAATTTGTGTCATCAGCATAGAGAATTTTGAGATCAGATGTGGGACATGATAATGAAACATCATTAATAAATATAACAAATAGAATAGGTCCCAATATTGAGCCTTGTGGCACCCCCGTATGGACTGTCTTGAAATTGAATCTAGTTTCGCCTACTTGAACACCTTGTTCACGGTTTGTGATGTATCGAATCCATTCATTTGCTGAGCCTCTGACGCCTATTCTGTTTAGTTTATCTAGTAACAAGTAATGATCTATGGAGTCAAATGCACGTGATAAATCGAAGTAGCAAGTTATATTTAATATTTTATTGTTCAATGAGTCATATACAAAATTGCTCCGATAATGCACTATGAGTAAATTTATTTGCCCGAAAGCCGTGTTGGCAGGGGATTAGTAAATTATAATTCTCGAGAAAAGTGTTCAGTCTAATGCTGTAAGCTGCTTCAAAAACTTTAGCTAGCTTACTTTGAATATTTTCTACTGGACCTTTATTTTTGTAGACTGGTATAGATTTAGATTTTTTTATTTTTTTTATTTTCCTGTTTTAAAAGACTCATTAATTAGATAAGAAAGTGGAACACCAATTTCTTCCATTACAGATCTCAAAACAGTACCATTTATTTAATCTAGTCCAGCTGCTTTTTTAACTGTGGTTTTTTAATTAAATATTTAATTTCGTCCGGTGTTGAAGGCGTTAAGAAAAATGACGATTAAGCATTACATATATCTCCCATATTCATAAATTTGTTGTCAGAATTATCATACATTTCCTTAGGGAGAGGATTTTTAGACTTACCTTTCATTTCATTTTGTAGATATATGTTTGTTGCTGTGATAAATTTTCATCAAACGCTCACAAATGTCTACTCGTCTTTTCTGATAAGCAATCAGCACTTGTTTCAATATCTTTATCAAGCAGTACGCTATAACATATCTAATTTAGTTTTTTTTTATAAAGAATAATATACATTAGTAACAAAATATTCCTGAAAGTATTTTCGCTCTATGGGAAAGAGGGACTTACAGTGTTTTTTTAGAAGACTTGTTGTTTAAATTTTATCTTAACACCTATCCATATGAATGATATAAAACATTGTGTTACGAATTGAATCTACATCGGTTCTCCAGTTCTAATAATTTTGGAATAAACATTGCCAACTTCATTTGAAATATACAACTAAATAGAATCCACTGACAAATTTCTGTAAAACAAAATATCAAAGCTTCAAAGATTACAATTTTGTGATACCTACCATGTATTGATATTTGTTCCCGATCTGACCCTTATATTGTCCTTCTTTCAGTTTTCCAATCGTTAACTGCAAATTTTGCCCTGATGGCAACTGATCCAGTTTCGAAAGTAAATTTTTAATCAGATTGGGTAGTAAACTCTTCTGAAGTTTGCTGAAACTGAGCGAAACTCTTATTAAACATTAATATGATTCGTTAATCATACGGAAGTACGGTGACAATTATTTTATGGCCGTTGAAAGTTTACGAATGCAGGGACTCCAATAAATTTTTAGTCAGAGAACAAAATATTTAACGGTACGTTGAATCCCCGATATTGTGATGTCCGTTGAAAAGGGTAAGTTAATTAATAATTTATTTACATTAGCAGAAATGACAATTAGGGGATAAATTCAGAACCTCACTACTGTACAAATTCATACTTACCGGTTATTCATTGTTACTCAGCATGTCTATTTGAAAATGGTTTGTTAGTTTGAGTAATTAATAAAATCCTGTAATTGACTCCTCTGGTTATTTTCGATTTCCCTAATTACCTGCGTGTCACACCAATCAGGGTAATCGAAAAAATACTTGTTCAAACGTGAATTGATTGTTTTAATTACTAGCTCGAGAATTACAGGATTTTTGTAATTCACGCTCGAACAAATACAGTTTGCAGTTTTATTTGAACTGTATTTATGTGTTAGTATACCTTTCTCCCAATAAAAATAATTTGTTTTTCAGTGGTCTACTGTTTTTATTAAACGGTTATAATGTCGTGAATGTTTGAGGTCTCCCTCATTTTAAATATCTGCTAGCTTTGCCTGTGACAAGGGAACATCCATAAATTACGTAAGACATTTTAGGGTGGGTGGGTGTCTGGGAATATCTTATGAAATTTTACATGGGGGTAGGTGGGTGTTTAAAATGGATTTGATGAAAGATTATTTAAAATATTATTTTTTTAGAGATTATGGTTGTTATTTGACTAATTTAACTATAGAGAAATTTAAATTCTATTTAATGAGCGTTTTCAAATATAAATATAGACTTATAACATTAACCATATTTTATTAATTAAATAATAACCAAATACTTATTTATTATGTGCATTTACTTAGAATACTGTACAAACATTTTAATAGTAAATATGTAACAGTCTAATTCTAGGGAAACTCTGGAAGTCAGTTTTGTTGAGAAAATAAATATAAGGATATGTATTATATATATTAGACTGGGACAAAATAATCGATGTCAAAAAATAGTTGGCGTCAAAATGTAAGCCCTTAATTTTAATCTTAAGAGACCTTTCATCGCGAATTTAGATTTTAAGGAGCCTAAATTTAACGCTATTGATAAAGCCACAATCGGGATATTTTTTGCTATTTAGAATGTTATATATATAAAGATAACAGCATGGGTCTTTCTCCTAGTACTCAAAGAACACAAATGGAAGGTTACCAATATTGATCTATAACATACCATCAAGGCATATACATGACATTCCTTTTGATATACAGGGTGAGTTTTTTTGATGATCAGTATGGGGATCTCGGAAACTAGCGGAGATAGAGCAATGGTTAAATTGGGAAAGATTTGCAGTTTTACTGGTCCAATTTAATGACACTTTCTGATATTTGTAAAAAGTCATGGCTTACTAGATATTTTGAAAAAACGAAATTCTGTCGATTTAGTCAAATCCCTCTAGCTCCTTTGTTTTTGATTTTATAAAAAAAGTGTAAATATCAAAATTGAAGGGAATTGTATCCCGAATATGATTGTCATATCCTCGTTTGCGTGACAGCTTTCGTTTTCGAGATATGACACAAACTTATCATTTTTGAATGGAAACCATAGTTGGCTATGAGCTCAAAAAATCGGACATTTTTAGAGCTTTTCAACGATATAATACTCGATATAGTTATTCATAAAAATAACGGAGTTATGGATGCTTTTCTCTCTTATTTTCACTTTTAATGTAGTTAGCCATGAAATAGATTGATTTATTAATAACTATTCCAAAAAACATTGAACGATTTTTTTATTAGGTATATCAGATATAACGAAAAAACTAAATAAGTAGGTACTTACTAAAAACTTATGAAATTAAAGTACATAATAATGGTTACAATTTATGTTCGAAAAGTCCATTGTTATTTAGACAAAAATTTCATCTTTTTAAGATTGACATTACCGCTTTCCTCACAGACCGCCTATGAATTTCTTCAATTGCTTGTAATACCGCCTCCCTTAAGTCACCAGCTGTCTCATACTTTCTTTTGTATACTTTGTTTTTTAGCGCACCCCATAAATAGAAGTCTATAACTGCCAAATCGGGAGACAGGGGTGGCCATTCGCGTGTTGTCTTACTAATAACGAGTTATGAGCAGGTGCTCCATCATGTTGGAACCACTCAATTTCTAAACGAGTTCTCAAATTCAAATTATGCAACATGCCTTGAAAAGTGTATTGCAAGAAATGCAAGTAGCGCTCCCCAGTAAGTGATTCGTCATAGATAAAAGGCCCCAGAATAGTAGACCCTATGGTACCACACCAAACATTAAAACCAAATTTTATCTGGGGTCGTCTTTGTTCTACATGGAAAGGGTTTTCTTTAGCCCAGATATGCTCATTGTGTCTATTGAACATACCGCAGTTAGTAAATCTAGTTTCATCTGACCATAACACCTTTAATGGAAACTGTGGATTGTCAAGGCACATGTACAAAACAAAATACGTCAATGTTCGTCACCAGCATGCAAAGTTTGAGAAACTGAAAGGTTGTACGGGTGGAACTTGTGCGCTTTCAGTACCTTAACTACAGTTCGTTGAGATGTGCCAGCTTCTGCCGCAATCTCACGAGTTGATGTAGATGGATTTTGATTTACCATTGCCAAAACATTTATTTGTGCTGTTTCGTTAATTTGATTACGTTCCTTTGGTGGTTTAGTAAAAGATCCACATCTGCGTAAACTATCGTAAAGCCTCTTAAATGTACATAGAGCAGGTTGACGACGATTGATATATCTATGAAAGTATTCCTCAGCTGCACCAACTGAATTTTTATGGCATATGATATAACATTCCACCATATTCAATTTTTCTTCGTTAGAATATTCAATTTTATCACGAAAATTTGTCAATATCGAGTGTCAGTTCACAACTACTAATGGAATTACTCTCAAATGAGGAAACGTCAAAGTGAATAAAATCTTTTTCATGGCTACCTACGTTAAAAGTGAAAATAAGCGAGAAAAGCATCCATAACATTTTTATGAATAACTATATCGAGTATTATATCATTGAAAAGCTCTAAAAATGTCCGATTTTTTGAGGTCATAGCCAACTATGGTTTCCATTCAATAAAAGATAAGTTTGTGTCATATCTCGAAAACGAGAGCTGTCGCGCAAACGAGGACATGACAATCATATTCGGGATACAATTCCCTTCAATTTTGATATTTACACTTTTTTTATAAAATCAAAAAATTTTGTTTTTTCAAAATATCTAGTAAGCCATGAAATCTGAAAGTGTCAGTAAATTGGGCCAGTAAAACTATAAATCTTTCCCAATTTAACCATTGCTCTATCTCCGCTAGTTTCCAAGATCCCCATACTGATCATCAAAAAAAACTCACCCTGTATAGGTAGCTTAGAAAGCATTTTTGAACTTTTTCAATTTCATTGCTGTGGGTGTAACAACTTAGTGAACCAATATTGGAGGGATACTCAAGCTGAGGCCTTACCATAGATGTATAAAGTCTTAGACTTTTCGGGAGAAGGAAACAACACAACATTTTTGGGTATTATATTAACAAACATTGTGTTTTTTCTAAACCAGTAGGGCGCCAGGTTCAAGTAATTTTGAAGTGCAATAACATTATTTATGCCATTAATAGATTTAAATAATTTGAAATCATCAGCGAACACCAATCCATCGCATGTCCTCAAGCTATCGGGTAAGTCATTAAGAAAAATCAAAAACAAGAGAGGACCCAACATGCTACCCTGGGGTACTCCTGAGGTGGCAAGATAATAATGAGAGAGGACAAAACCTATTTTTACCTTTTGGGTTCGTGCGAGTAAGTATGAAAGAAAGATATGAATAGCAATACTTGACTTGAGAACCCGAGCTCCCCAGTTTCTTTATCATGACACTGAAATCCACCTGATCGTAAGCATTAGCACAGTCAGTATATATGACACCAAGCTGTTGTTTGTTTAGAATTGCCTGCGACCCATATTCAGAGAAGATACAGAAGTTTGTAACTGTTGACTTATTTGTTTACTTAATTCACCTAAGTTGTCTTTATTCCAACCTACTTTATTTTTTTTAAGAATTAATAACCTTATGTGAGTTTATGTGAAGGGGGGTTGAGTATTGTTTTGTTTATTTATGAATAAACTATTCATTTTGTAAGAAAAAGACGAAAGCTGCGAATTGAATCCGTTTCTTTGAATCAATTTTTTACAGAAAAAAAAAAAAATTTACAGAAAATCTTCCGCATAAAATATAAACGTCCTTTATGTGTTTTCTTACATTTACACAATAAGAATCCATGATTAATTCCGCCTGCGATTTCTGGGTACATATTAGCCCCTTACATGGTATGTGTAGTTTTTTAATTCACTGTTATAATCTAACGACAATCTTGACAACTATCGGCAAGATCGGAAAAATGCAATTAAAGTGTAGCATTGAGAAATACGTTAAAGCGACTAAACAATAATTGTACTTCCATTTTCGACATTGGTGGCATGAAATTGTATGAATGAAACTTTACGTAATTAAAGATGGTAACGTCCTAATTCTGCTAATTGGGTATTCTTAATTGCTATTTCACTAATATTCCTTGACACAAATCACTGCTGTGTAATCCAGTTAGTGCATGTAATTCGAGACTAAAACTTTTGATTCCTTTGTTAGTGTTTTTTTGAATAGGAAACAAATCTTTAGTCTTTAAAAAATAATTCAGCAATCACCTTGGTAGCGTAATACAATTGTAGATTTCAACTAATTCATCAATAATAATAGCTTTAAACATAGCAGATAGGTGTATAGATTTAAATTAAATTGGACAATCATGGTTTGTTTAGGAATATTTAGTGGTACTACACTTTCAAAATGTGAAACATTTCTGTCAAATGAAATATTGCATTTTAATTGTCTTATAAAGGGTTTTTTTAGAAGTATAGAACTTTAGGTTGGCAACACTCTATTAACCAGCGGCCATCTTGTCAGCTATCAAGTGATTTATGTTTAGTTTGGTTTGCCATACGAAATACGTATCGCGCACTACGTCCATTTTACGGTCAACATAATCGTCGTATCCACAGAGATGTCGTACAGTGCGTACAGACGAATCCATTGCTGCTGTAGAGCGTAGCGTAGAGGAAAACCCGAATCAGTCTATCCGCCATAGTGCACAGGAATTGGGTATGGGTCCATTTACTTTATGGAAGATTTTGCGAAAAGATCTTGGTTTGCGTGCTTACAGAATTCAACTCATGCGAGAATTGAAGCCACACGATCACCTAGCGAGGCGTACATTCAGTGAATAGGCCCAAAACAAGATTGCCGTTGATCCCGATTTTCATAAGCAAATTTTGTTTAGTGATGAAGCTCACTGTTGGTTGAATTGATATGTCAACAAACAAAACTGCCGTATTTGGAGTGATGATAATCCTTAAGTTCGTGTTGAGACAACGTTACATCCAGAAAAACTGACTGTTTGGTGTGCTTTATGGGCTTGTTGACTAATTGGTCCGTACTTCTTTAAAAACGATGCTGGCCAGAACGTTACAGTTAATCGTGATCGCTATAGAGCCATGATTACTAACTTTTCGTTCATCAATTAAACAATCAAGATGCACACGAGCTGTGGTTTCAACAAGACGGGACAACATGTCACACAGCTCGTGCCACAATTGATTTATTGAAAGAAACGTTTGGTAACCGCATAGTTTCGCGTTTCGGACCCGTGAATTGGCCTCCAAGATCGTGCGATTTAACGCCGCTTGACTATTTTCTGTGGAGATACGTGAAGTCGCTAGTCTACGCCGATAAGCCCGACACCATTGATCACTTGGAGGACAACATTCGCCGCGTTATTGCCGATATAGGGCCACAAATGTTGGAAAAAGTCCTTCAGATTAGATTACGTCCGGGCCAGCCGTGGCGGTCATATGCCAGAAGTCATATTAAGACTATAATGTCAGAAGATTACCTTTCGAATAAATTATATTTCATGTCAATTTAAAAAATATATCCTTCTTTTATTCCATCTCAAAGTTCTATACCTCTAAAAAACACCCGTTATTAAAAACGTGCATACCACACTGCACCCATTACAGCAAATTAAGAAATAAGTTTTTGCTTATGGGAACATTATTGCCATGACATCATTGTTAGTTGGTTGTTTTCGAGTGATTTTATTTTCTTTTTTTCTTTTTCTCTTCAATTTGTAGTTGTCTCCATTGTGGTCTGGATTAAAGTTAAAAATATTTAGATTCCTTCAGAAACTTTTAAAATGGATTATTTTCAAATCCTGTAGTAGAGTGTTTGTGTCCATACAAACAAATGTCATTCTGGTAATTTATAGAGTGAAAAATTTTGATGACACCTACAAGCAGACTGAAACAGGTGAATTCTGGTTAAAGAAAGGTTACCAACACCGTGGTAAAAACAATACAGGACCTACTTCAAAAATATACTAATTAGGTAGATAATTATTTAGGTCATAATAAGTACTTGTCAGTGTTTGTATTGATTACTTTCTGTGTACTTTTTTTGCCGGTGGAAACATATTATGGATATGTTGCACTTGTATTTACGAATTCTTTTACCAGAACCACTTGTACCACCCGTTTGCTCATTTTCACTAAGCCCCAAAACAAAACGTACCCGGCAGTATTTAGGCAGATATATCACTAGGAACCAGGAACGGCTGACCCACCAAATTTAATAAGCTTTTAATAAGGTTAAAAATCAACACAAAATGTTTAATAAATATCATTTCAATACCAACGAATTTATCAAAAAACAATTTAAGCTCTAATCCAACCTTGTATTAAGACTTATATTCGCTTGAAAGAATATTTCACCGTGCACTGCGGCTAGCGCACGGTGAAACTTATACAGTGATGGGCAAATGTGTGGAACCAAGCAAATATCTCTGGAATTATTAGAGATATCAAAATGAAATTTGGAAGGTGGATACTGCAGTAGATTACCTATTTGTTTCCAAATTTTTTTGACAATTTTGAACTTCCTGTTTTACCGGAAGTAATGTCGATTTTAAAATTTGCAATGAAACACCCTGTATGGTATTTTAGTTTCTGATGAAACATTTTATTGCGAAAGCAAAAATATCGGGTTTGATATTGTTTACGTCAATACCTACCGAGGTATTAACAGAAAAGTAATTAAGGAAAGGAAAAATCTAATATCCATTAAAGAAATACATAATCATAATTATTAACTAAATCTAAGTGATTTTCAAAACATTGAAACTTAACTTAACTAAACTTAATGTATTAGATGTTCAAACTGAGCACCGTTTACGTCTTGACAATAAGCAGGTCGGTTTTTAAATTCGCTAGTAACATTAGCTATTACTTCTGGTGTAATTGTCTGGATGTCTTGAGTTATTCTTGCAGGAAATTCTTGCAATATATTTGGTCTATCCACATAAACCTTAGACTTTAAGTAACCCCACAGAAAATACTCTAGTGGATTAAGGTCGGGACTTCGTGCAGGCCATTCATAAGTACCCCTTCTTCGAATCCATCTGTGATGAAATCTCCTATGATCTCCAACAATGCAATCGTAATAGGGTGGTGCTCCATCCTGCTGATCCAGATATTATTTGGTAATTGTCCATTTACCTCCAATGCCGGAACAACTTGTGTCTCCAAGAGCTGTAAATACCTATTTCCGTTTAAAGTTTCTTGTAGGAAGAAGGATCCCACGATTCTGTTGTTATAAATGCCGGCCCAAATGTTCAATATTTGGGGATGTTGTGTATGAGCCTCTTATACCCAATTAGGATTACTTTACGACCAGTAGCGGTAGGCAGTTATGTCGATTAACCGTACCATTTAAACAAAATGTAGCCTCGTCTGAAAACACTACATTTCTTATAAAATTATTATCACGGTTACAAATATCCATCATCGTTTCACAAAATTGCAAATGTCTGTCGAAATCGTCTTCGGAGAGTTCTTGAACGAGGCGAATTTTGTATGGATGATATTTTTCTCGCCTTAATTAATTCCTACTGAACGACGGCTAATTCCATGCATATTGACGAGGTCGGTAGTGGATAAGTGAGGATTTTCTTCCAAAGATATAGCAACATTTTGAGCTACACCTTCGTTACTTGCACTTTTTAAACGTCCACTTTTTGGTAAATTGCTAACTGTTCCACTTGTGTCGTACCTTCGCAAAGTTTTCGTCACTACTGAACGGGATATTTGTGTATTCGGATGAACAATGTTAAAAAGGTCACAAACTTTTTGATGCGTCCTTTTCCTCTCCCCATACCCAATCATCATTAATATTTCTATTCTTTCTCTTTCACTTAATTCGGCCATTTTACTATCAAATTAAAACACTACAATCTTTTTACGTTCAAATAAAAAAACTAATAACTTATTTTGACAACTACTGTCACTTTTGCAATGAATTTCATGGACTACTAAACTTGATTCAGATTTAATTTGCGCCTGATTTAAACAAACGCACTATGAAACAAGCAGTGCTGTGACGGTATAATGCCACCGATTGGCCAATAGAAATACAAATCCTTACCGAGCGGTTTGTTTATATCGGGCGTAAATTTTTCCTTTCCTTAGTTACTTTTCTGTTAATATCTCGGTAGGTATTGAAGTAAACAATATCAAACCCGATATTTTTGTATTCGCAATAAAATGTTTCATCAGAAACTAAAATACTATACAGGGTGTTTCTTTACAAATTTTAAAATCGACATTACTTCCGGTAAAACAAGAAGTTCAAAATTGTTAAAAAATTTGGAAACAAATAGGGAATCTACTGCAGTATCCACCTTCCAAATTTCATTTTGATATTTCTAATAATTCCAGAGATATTTACTTGGTTCCACACATTTGCCCATCACTGTATATTAATGTTCCAATCAACTGCTTGCATTTACTTTAAGTATGATCATATTTTGCTAGCGTGCTGACATTTTCAAAGACTCATATTCCAATATAATTACTTTCGAAAAATTTGATTTTAAATTATGAAGACGTCTATTTCTAGAAGCATTCAAATATAATATTTCGCTTCTTCTGGTTAGATATTCTCAAAGCTCGCCACAGCTTTTTCTCATTTCCTTTTCCACGTTGGCAACAATCCAGCGAACTCTTTAGGTTCCAAGAAAAGACCATTGATCGCTTTCTGCTCCCTATGAGATCACGTACGAGCCCAAAAATGAGATTTCGTTAAAATGAATAGACCGGTCTATTCTGTTTCAGTTTGACTTGGAAAAAGCTCATGCCGAATTCTCGAGAAACTTTTTTCGGGTATAAATTAACGTTGACGTATCGAGCTAAGCCTAAAAGGGTTTCCTTGTCGATGTTTTTAACGGAGCCAACAAGATAACAATTAAGTTTTATTGTACCATAAAAACATGTTTCGCGTATCGATTTGTTTCAATATAATCTTTGAAAGTATTTTTTTTATTCTTGGCATCGACTTGAAGCTCTTATTTCGAAAGACATTTGGAAGGTTTCCAAAAAGTGGTATGTTGAAAACATATTAAGGAGGTTGGGATATCTATTCCTTATAAAATATCCATATTATATTAAAATAATGACCTAGATATACTAAGTGTTTCGATACTTTTACAATTTGCCGAAATATAATTTTTGAGGTAATTGATTATGTACTTAATTTTTTACCTCGAAATGAATTTCAAAATGTAGGAGTTTCAGGAAATTCATTTGGCAATAAAATATTAAATACAGTAATGTATTAAATACATAAATAATTATTCGAGATTTGAATCGGTTGAAGCTTCCCGACTAGAAACAATATACGAGGGCTGCCTTTTATATTTCGGGATTAGAGAACAAAAACAAATATTAATCATCTTGCATTCTGAACGCAGCAACCGCTTCTTCAGGTGTCGAAAAACGTTGACCTCTCAGTTTGTTTCTTACGTACGGGAATAAAAAGAAATCATTTGGTGATAAAGTCAGGACTATACGGTGGATGACTCATCAAATCGATGTTTTGAGTTGTCAAAAATGCAGTTGTTTGAGCCGATGTGTGAGAGCTCGCATTGACGTGGTGAAGAGTGATCCGTCTTCGGCGGTTGGTTTTCCTCATTTCTTGGAAGACAACTGGCAAACAAATGGTTGTGTACCACTCAGAATTGACTGTTCTGCGTTGTTCTAGTGGTACGGTTGCGACATGTCCTCTTTTTCCGAAAAATCAGGCGATCATTTGCTTGGAAGTGCTTCGTGCGCGAACAACTTTTGTTGGATTCGGCTCATCCTGAAACACCCATACAGTCGACTGCTGTTTACTTTCGGGCTCATACGCGTAAATCCACGATTCATCACCTGTCACTATGTCATAAACGTGTTTTGAAGCACCGCGATCGTATTTTTTCAGCTTTTCTTTCGACCAATCGACACGAGCCTTTTTTTGAACGATTAACAAATTGTGTGGGATCCAAGCAAACAATTTTTTTTTGACATTCAAATGTTTATGCAATATTGAATGTATGCTGGTCCTAGTAATGTGTAAGGTTGACTCAATCTCACGATAGGTCACATGACGATCCTGCAATATCAGTTCGCGCACAGCATCAATGGTTTCCGGAACAAGAACTGTTTTTGGACGACCTTCACGAAATTCGTCTTGGGGTGAACTACGACCTCCATTGAATTCACCATACCATCGATAAACAGTGGTCCTTGACGGAGTTTCGTCGCCAAAAATTAAATTAAGTTCATCCATGCACTCTTGCCGATTTAATCCACGTCAAAAGTTGTAAAAAATAATCGCACGAAAATGTTCACGATTTAATTCCATTTTTTGGCCGAGATGAATCCTTTAAGTTACTGTAAACAACACATAGCGCTCGTATGTCAAAACGTTCTGAGTACGTATAACCTCAAAAATGTCAAACTTTACGATAGAGTTGTCAGATTGCAACACTAGGGTTGTCCAATCCCGAAATATAAAAGGCAGCCCTCGTATTTGGCTAATCAGTTTATGTTTGTTTCGGCCGTTACTTGAAGAAAATTCGTTTTAATTTGATTAAAACCACTTTGGTAATTTGCAATCATCTAATCAACTTTTTATATTCGCAATATCCTATAAATCCTGTAAATACTATTCCAATCTTGAGCTTCAATTTATCCTACATTAATTGCTTTTTTTAACTAATTAGTCTGTTCAAATTTAAGTAATTATAGTTTTAAATAGCAAACAATATTTATTTTATTTATTTGAAAACAGTAATATCTTAATACAAAAAAATGCACCTACAGAGGCAATCTAGTTGCCTGTGCGTAGGACTGGGATATAACTGCTAATTATTATTCTTAAAATTAAAGGCTAAAGCTAATAAATGTTAACAAAATCGGAAATTTTACAAAAATAAAATAAGTATATAGACTTACTCAAATATTTGTCTTATTTCTCTTGTTTTATATTTATATTGTAGTTATATTATACTTATATTATATTAATATTATACCTATACTCTTAATACTCTTGTTTACTGAAAGGAAAATCATGAAGTGTTTTTCAGAATCCATTGTTTTAATTCCTTTATTCTCTAGTGTTTTGAACTCATTTGGGAGTTCTTTAAACAATTTAATGGCCATGCCAAGACTCTACTTTTACATCTGCTTTTGGAATTGGATGTAATGTATCTACTACTTGATTCTCTATAGTGATATAATAGAGATTGTAGCTAGAATGTTTACAATTTTTAATATTCTATTTTGTAACCGTTGCAGCAGGTTAAGATTATTGCCATAGGCTCCTCCCCGTCCTATATTGCCATAATTTATTATACTATGGAACAGAGCGTAGTAAACCATTCTCAATGTTTCAGTGTCCATATATCTGGATATTTTATAAAAAATAAAAATCGAATATTTGTTTTTTTAATATAATCAATATGTTTGTCCCATTTTAAATGAGGATCAAAAATGACACCTAAATATTTGAACTCATTCACCTTACGTACGTTCTAAACTGTTTTATCTACATTCATGAATAATTTATTTAAGGCTAGCCATTCCAATATTTGATTAAGGCAGTGATTCATTTTTGATTCTACACCTTGCCAAGTTTTGTCATAAGTTATTATCACAGTATCATCAGCGTAAGAAAAGATGGTGTCATCAGTCGTATCTTCTAGCAGGTCATTCACATACAATATAAACAACAGAGGTCCAAGTATCGTTTCCTGAGGGACACCGGTAGTTACGGGCATAATTTCACTCACTGTGTTATTAATTTTTACTCGTTGTAGCCTGTTGCATTATTGTAGCAAAAAAGCAAGTCATGGTGTTTTAAAGTTTTAGACTGTTGTATGTTTTATTATTAAATTTCAGGATTATCTACAGAATTATTTTGTCGGCGAAAGTTCAACAATTGTTTGAAAATAAATTTCAAGTTTGTAAATATTTTGAAATCGTTCAGCAAACAATTTTCACCAAAGAATTCTACACAAAAAGAGGAAGACAACATTTATTTAAATTGGATTTTGTCTCGCAAGTTGTACAATCTCTTTTATGTACATAATTTTAAACTAACAGTCTGCTAAATTAAAAAGATTCGGAATATTTTCGGTATTTGCCTTACGTCCTCAGAGAAATAAACTTCCAGTCCCGTAGTCACTTTCAATTCTTCGACCGACAGAGTGTATATCTCTCGGTTGTCGACCCTCTTGTCTGTTGTCATTTCATCGAAGCATGAAGCTAGACATTTTCGATATAGAAACCAAACACAAGCACCCTGCAACTTTCACTTAACAGCGACTACGAATACGTTTCATCGACATCAAAGCAATCTTTCGACTATATTTTTATTGTTTACTAGCTGACCCGGCAGACTTCGTACTGCCTCATCGAAAAATAAAAGACCTAATCTTTTGTATAAAATGATTTTAAAACAAACAAATCGAATCCGTATTTAATAAAAAAGCATTTATTGAATAAAGCATGAATTATTATATTATATTATTTTCGATACATCATGTTGCTTACTTACAAAACAGAGTTTTCCTGAAATACTGGCTATTTATAAGGTTTAAATTTGATATTCACAGACACACACTGTTAAAATACAGTCTGTTAATTAATTTAAAGCTTTCTCATAAACTATATTTTTTGTTTTGTTTTGTGGTGCGTAAATAAACAAAGAAGACGGTTTTCCGACGCGCGAACACGCGACGTATAATTGTCCATGCGCGAAACAGGGAAACTCCAAGTTGATTCCACAAACTTCTAACGACTGTCCTTGCGATTTATTTATGGTCATCGCAAAGGCCAGACGGACTGGAAATTGTAACCGTTTAAAATCGAATGGTAAGTCCGTTGGAATCATCGGTATCCGCGGGATCAAGACATCCTCTCCTTTGTATTTTCCTTTTATGATTGTCGCCTCAATGACGTTATTCATCAGTCTTTTCACAGCAAGTCTTGTTCCATTGCATAGTCGAGGTTGATTAATGTTACGCAGCATGATGACAACTGATCCCACTTTTAACTGCAAATTGTGAGGTGGTAATCCAGGCAATTCCAGTGAATTTAAAAACTCAGTGGGATAGTTGACTACGTCATCCTGGTTCATTACGGTGTCGACTGATTTGAAGGAAACCAACTGTCCTGGAAGAAAATTCTGAATGGTCGCATTAAGATCCTCGACATCTTTATTTTTCGCTGCTAATATTGCTCGTTCACCCAGCCAATTATGGTTATTGAACTTTTGCGCTATATCTGGGAAAACTCGCTGAATAAGCTCCACTTTTGAGTCTGTGATGTGACAGAAATCTGTAGGTAATGTGATGAATCCGGTCGAGGTGTCCACTGCAACTTTATTATTTCCAATGTCTAACAACTGCTTCGCAAACACATTTGCAGTTTCATCTTGTTGCAAAAATACTCGCATGTTAGTTGTTAAGTGGAGTGTCTTTACGTACTGCCACAAATTTGATGATTTTAGGCATGCATTTAGTTCATCAGCAACAGTTGATCGGGGAATAACTGGAAGAGTCTGACGAAAATCACCTGACAACAGAATCATGGCCCCACCAAAAATATTTTGGTTGTCACGAAGATCTTTCAACGTTCTGTCCAGTGCCTCCAGTGACCTCTTATGGGCCATTGTGCATTCATCCCAAACAATCAATTTGCATACCTGTAGGATCTTGGCCATTGCGCTATTTTTGGCGATGTTGCAAATTGGTGTTTCGGTGATTTGCATGTTTAGTGGTAATTTCAAGGCAGAATGTGCAGTCCGCCCGCCTTCTAGCAGAGTTGCAGCTATTCCAGATGAAGCCAACGCTAGAGCAACATCATTTCGCGATCTGATCCTCGCCAAAAGCAATGAAATTAAAAACGTTTTTCCGGTTCCTCCGGGAGCATCAAGGAAATAAATTCCACCAGATCCACTGTTCACAGCTTCTATCAAAGTGTCGTACGCAATTCTTTGTTGTTGATTTAATTGTGGAACATTTGTACGAACTGTTTCGGCCAATGCTTCAATGTCGTACTGATGTTCTCTTTGCAACTCGTGGTTTAATGCATCGTGCATACGACGATTGGGTGCTGTCATTCCCAAACACGACAATACTTTATTTGCCATCAATAAACACATATCTTCTATCATGATCAATGTGTCATTGTAAATTTCTTCAGTCATTTGTAGTGTATGATTCAAAGTTTGACGGCGCACACGATGCAAAACATCCTCAGACATGTCATCTCTATACTTAACCCACAAATCTTTTGGATTCGAGGGGAAACATGTCGATATGATAATCGCAAACAATGTACGAATTTGATGCGGCGATGAAGATATTACGGAATCCTTGAGCGTATCATCCCAGTGCGAATCATTCTCAAGTAAATGTAATAGTTGACATGCCTCACGGTAGGTCGCACACAGCTGTTCATTAACTGTTCTCAGTTGTTGAAACGATGTCGGACCACGAACATTCACCAACAACAACCGCAAATAATAACATTCATCGTTATTTGGATGTACTGTGTAGATGCGACCCAGAGCATCTGAAGCAAATACATTTGGATGTCCTTCAACTGGTGTTCCTTGTTTTCGACGCTGAAACGATTTCGATGATGCGTTCCATGTGTAATAGCGTGGCATGTCAGCATACAGCAAAGTGCGAGCAAAATCATCAGTTTGACAGACTGTGAAGAAACTTGTTAATGTTGTCGACGGTGGATGTGCCGCCCTGTCTGCAGCGTTAGATGCATTAAAATAAACTCGTTGACCATTTTCTAAATGGACTGCCAAATGGACTACTGTAGGGTGTCTTTCATGGATCGCAAATGAAAAGATTCGCCAAATAGCTTCATTGCTACTTACATAGCGACCCATCTGGTACTGTGATATTTCATCATTTGCATTGGTTACACCGAAGACAGCCATATCACTACCTTTATTAACATATTTACATATGTACTTTATCGACTTCACAGAATTACAATATTCCACATTGATGTGAGTCTCAAAAGCTTTGGACAATATTGGCGAGTATGGCACAATCCAACGATTGTCTACAGCAACATTTTGTCCTCTCACCTTCACAACTACCGATCGCCCACTGTCCGCAACTGATCGCCGACGATACAATGGGTATCCATCATTTCCCGTTATGGTTTCAGCAAGCAGGTCTCTTGGGTATCGCTTGGAACACCTACCGTCGACCATACATTGTGAATTGTAGTTGAAATGTCCGCAAGGTCCATGTATCATGTGTTTGGTAACTACTGCATGCAATTTTGGGTCAACTATTTCATCTGGAATTTCAGCTGAAATTATGGAATCAATCTCGTCTGGCCTTATTTTGTCCACTAACCAGACTAAAATGTGCGCATGTGGCAATCCACGCTTTTGCCATTCTACAGAGTACATCCAACAACGGACTCGGCCATACACACAATGCTTTATTAAAAAATTCATGAGAGATTTTAATTTTTGTTTAAAAACTCTGGCGGTTATGTCATGTCTATCAACTGGTGTTTGGCTATGTAGTAATTCCTTCTTGATTTCGGACCATTTTGGGTTACATGTGAATGTAACAAATAAGTCTGGGCGGCCATAATGCCTAACATATGACATAGCATCCTGAGCATATTCATGCATGTGGCGTGGGCTTCCTATATAAGTAGCTGGCAAAATTGTCATTCTTCCTACATTATTCACATTGCCATCAGCATTTATAGCATCGCGGAGATGAATGTATTCCTCTGACCTTAGCCGTCGTTGGTTCAAACGGATGTATGTCAATCGTTCAGTCTCAATTTTGACATACATATCAACTGCAAACTGATGAAAAAGTCGTTGACACATCAAAATATGATTTACTTCACCTTGACGGATCATGAGTCTGTATGAATAGAAATTCATAGCACTAACTTTTTTGTTGGTTTCAGCACCTGCAATCAAAAATGATAAATGTTTAAATTGTTACTTTGATGAATTGAATTTAAAAATATTATTTAATCTTGTTCAATTCATTTACCTGTTACTTGATTTAACATTTTGATATTAAAATGGTATCCATCTTCCCCCTGCCAGAAGATCAAAGGATATTGTAGTGCATCATAACTCCTGTGTGTTTCAGATACACGTTTTAAATCACTATTCCGACGATGAAGCACAATATCTCTAGATTGTAAATTTTCTCCCACAATGACAACAGCCACTTCATCAATGGTAGGTGAATTGAACCTCCTTGTGTGTTCACCGGCAGGTGTTTTGTCAGCTCGAATTACAATGTTATGGCTATCAGATGGCATCCGATCCAATGCTATTTTGAACATGTTTACTAAATTGTTATTCTGATGAAGAAACATTTGTAATTGTTGGACAATGGTTCTCTTCACTGTTGGATTGTGAGCACAACGATTATTAATTTCCGCATCTGAATTGCCCATAAAATAAATTTGTAAAAATTGATGATCTGCATCAGGTAGTGGTAACAGAGTTCCCAGTAAGTGATAAATTTGTCCTTGTATCTGTAATTTTTAAAAATTTGTCCATTAATTATTTCCGATATATATTTATTTTAGTACAAACTTGAATAATATAAAAAAATATTCTTATATAATACCTTGAAAGTGGGCATGAAATTGTCTTGTATAATATGTGTAGCACCAAATGATGTCATCTGGAAACAGTTGTTATATTTCTGAATGTTGGTCAAAAAGTGCTTAGAATCATTTCCAATCCCAGAAACTAAAGAGCGTAAAGGATCTGGTGGTGGGACCAATTGTGGCAATTTTACTTTGCCTTCAGCACAACATAATCCAGTAGATTCACCAGTGTATTTTAACGCCTTACAATATTTACAAATTGTTATCATTTCCCCAATTGTTACTGATTTGTCGGCACAATAATCAATTGCCGGATCATAGTGGAATGCAGCTCGTTCAAGAATCACAGGAGCACTGCGTCTGCGGATTCGCTCAATTTCATTATGTCTAGCTTGCTGTTGTTGTGTTTGATGTGCACGAACTCGTTGCATTCTAAGCCTATCTCCTACATTGTCACTCACTAAAGAACGCAATTCTGACATAGCAATACGACTATTTTCTTGATCTCTCTGTCTCTGGTCATCAGTGCGGTTAGCACGTGAGGTAGCTCTTCGCACATTTGATTGACTACGACGACCTACGTTAGGTCGTCTTCTCCTCGGCATCGTAAATTTCCCGCTTATTTAGCAGTAAAGTGTCACTATCACAAAAAAGAGCACATTACTTGGAATGTCACTATCACAAAGGATCACCAAAGTAAAGAAAGTTCTCGCGCACGTAGCCACAATGATAGAAGGATGCACTCATAGATATCGTAACTCGTATAACACAATATAATATCGTAATACTTTTTTCCGTGCTCTGACTGAAAAGCGACAGACAGGATGGATTGACATATTAGTTGGTTGTCAAATCTAATGTCAAATATTATGATTGCGTTCAGAAATTTAACTTAAGATTTATAATTTAACGTTTGTGACAAAACTTAAGATTTATCTTTCGATTTCTATATAGTCTTTTTAAAAAATTAATCGGACAGATTAACAACTGAAGTTAGCTTTAAGCTACATGAAGCTATGAGACTATGCAATTTTGTCGCGTTCGCGATTCACTTTCACTTTTGTTGAGTTTCAGAACGCGATATTAGATCCTCCAACGCGCATGGGAATTTGAACTTTATACAGCGGTAATAAATTACAAATTGACTCTCCATTTTATTTAGAAAACGTTTGTATGGGAAATAGAAAAATACTGTTTTGAGGATTTTCCCGGCAATTATTCGAATTTTTCTCACCTTTTAAACCTTCCCTAGACCTCCACGAATAATTCAAGACCAAGATAAGATAAATCCGTTCAGCCATTCTCGAGTTTTAGCGAGACTAACGAACAGCGATTGATTTTTATATATATAGATACAGAAAAAAAACAATGTGGGTGGCCTCAAACGATTACCGGTTCGTAACAAAGTGTCAGACTCCGGTGAAGCTGAAATTGGTTTAATTAGAGGTTTTTTGATATTTTATTCATTAGGTCACCGTATTGGAACTTCCCTTAGTCTCTAGAAATATACAGTGTGTTCGGTTATGGACTAGCGATAATCTAAATACATGTAAAGTAACTATTTTAATACACAAGTATACCATATACTCAATACCCCAACCCTCCATATGGCAACCATTTTGTTTTTTTATGACTTATTCTCTACGTGTGAACAAAAACGATTATATTTCTTAAAGTTTTGGTCTTACTGAGATAAAAATAGACTTATTCGACGGACAATAATACTATCTAGCAACAACATATTAAAACAAAGTCAAAAAAGTATGCAATTCAACATATTATTGCAAATCAATGCAAAAGCAGTCCCGATAACCTTTCACAACTGTATGTTTATTCCTTTAGGAGTTATTGTTGTTTGAACATTGCGAATGCCCAAGCACAAAAGAGAGTTACCTTTATAATACCGTCAACATATGTGGTTGTAGCTAGATGGTGCACCCGCGCACTATTCTCGAGCAGTGAGAAAATATTTGAACAATAACCATACACCGTGGATCGGTCGCGGTGGTGTAGTAGCGTGGCCAGCTCGCTCGCCCAATTTGACCCCTTTGGACTATTTTTTGTGGGGTGATATGAAGCAAAAGGTGTATGCTACAGTTTCAAACACCAGAGAAGACCTCGTCGCTAAAATTATGGCATTCGCCGAAGAAATAAGATCAGACTTAAAACTAATTAAGCTCTCAACTGCCCAGATAGCACACAGAGCATTAACTTGTCTACAAGCTGGAGGTGGGTACTTTGAACAACTGCTGTAGGATGATATTTAATGTGTATAAAAGATTGTAAAAGTATCAAATAAAAAGTAATAAGAATTTTATGCGGTTTTAATGTTTACCTGTTTAAGGTCCCGACAAAGGTCGCATACGCTATGTTCAAACAACAATAACTCCTAAAGTAATAAACATTCAGTTGTGAATTTAATGTTGTATTGTAGCTTAACTCAAAAACTTTCGATTTAGTGAAAAAAAATAAAAGGTTATCGGGACTGCTTTTGCATTGATTTGCATAATTTTTTTACCCTTTTTTTTTGCATTTCATCTTTTTTTTCAAAAGTTAAGAAAACGTTAACACTTTGTTTTGAAATGTTGTTGATAGAAAGTATTATCGTCCGTCGAATAAGCCTATTGTATCTCAGTAAGACCAAAACTTTAAGAGATATGAACGTTTTCGTTCACACGTAGAGAATAGGTTATAAAAAAAAACAAAATGGCTGCCATATGGCGGGGTGGGGTATTGAGCCCTAGTATATGGTGTATTTGTGTATTAAAATAGTTGCTTTACATGTATTTAGATTGTCGCTAGTCCATAACCGGACACACTGTATAGTGTCTGAATAAATATATTTTATTTAGAATAACATTAAATTGTTATGAAAATTAATGAAAGTAATTGGCACCATCTTTATGTGTAAACAGAAATACAGTTTTAGTAGTTTAATGTTTAAGAAGAATGTAAAATAAATAATAGTCTCAAATAGAGCCGGTTTTTGCTCGTCATCGAGAAAATGGACAGAATGTATCCTATTAAGTTCAATTCCTGAACAACATCATGTTTCTAGGCAGGCGCCAGTGGAAGTGATAACCGAGAATAGTTACAGGGAGTGAAAGTGGTAATTTTTTTTGTCATGCTCATCATCGAGTAAACGTTCCAAAATTGACTACATACAAGATTGTGATGCATTTAAGCAAATTCCCGAGAGGCGTCTGCCTAGAGCGTTACCATCAAGCTGGCGGACAGGGACTGATTTGGAAACAGCCGAAAATTTCAGGTCCGCATATGACTTTGACCATGACCTTGAATTTTACCTTCAAGGTCATTCCAAGATCAAAGTTTGTTTGGAAAATCAAACTATTACAGCCAAATTTGGTCTACGGGGGGTTTTCGACGTCGCTGATTTCGAATCTGAAATCAGTTATTGTTTGTAAAACTGGTCCGCCCTCTTGGATTGCGAAAATCTGATTTCAGATTCGTAATCAGAATTTCAGTCAGTTCTTTTTTTAATATAAATTATAGTTACAACGGTAAGTTTTAATTGGTGTGAGAATTATGTGGAAGTAATTCATTAGTTTGTACCAAACTATCATCGGAACCCCCCCCCCCCCTCAAGACTCCTAACAGACGAGGACCCTTAATGAAAAACACCCCACTAGAATTTCATCTTGTGAGAATTGAACTGGCAAAGTCGTTATCAACATCTCGTTACGAAGGCAGAATGAGGGGCGAAAATCGCGAGAGCGAAATTTTCTTATGATTTTGCTCTCAATAGACTTTCGGTCGGAAGCAAAAAAGGTTTTTAACTTTATTCTACTTGATGTATATAGATGGGAACACCGCCCTTTGCCACGATTACTTTCTACGCCTTCGTGGCCTTGTTTTCGCAAAAGGAAGAGGAAAAGAGACCGTAAGTGGTGTTAAATTGCCTTTCACGACATCCGAAGTTGTTCTACTTTACATATGAAATCGAAGAGAATTGTCGGCTTCCCAATTGATTTTATCCAATATTACGATGTTCAAGATTTCGTGCATTTTCTAAATTCATTATTCTCTTATTGGAAATTTCATTTTGGTCTTATTATTCTGGCTGGGAGGCCAAATAAGTCTTATTGTTCGCACTGGTAGGGTAGAGCTAAAATTCGAACATTTTGCTAAATATATTTACTATAACTGTTGAAGCCTTAATCTGGATCTGAATGAGCTACTATACGCTCAACTTCGTTAATTGGTTCCTTAGGTAATCGAACCTTTACCCGAAATTCCAAATTCTAGATCAACTCTTCTACTTTCCAACGGTGGTTTATTCATAACGATGGGGTCATCCGGTGAAATAATATGGACTTTTAAAAATGTATAATCCATATGATTGACTGAAATTTTGCAAAAACTCCCGGGGCTGCAGTATTTATTTTTAGAACATGAATTGTGTATGAGAAGATCTATCGCCTCAGTTAATAAGAATGTTTTTAGCTATACAATAAAACACATTCCTGTTTTACCGGAAGTAATGTCGATTTTAAAATTTGCAATGAAACACCCTGTATAGTATTTTAGTTTCTGATGAAACATTTTATTGCGAATACAAAAATATCGGGTTTGATATTGTTTACTTCAATACCTACCGAGATATTAACAGAAAAGTAACTACAGAAAGGAAAAATTCGATGGTAGCTAAACTCGGTGCAGATTTCATTTACGCCCGATATAAACAAACCGCTCGTAAGGATTTGTATTTCTATTGGCCAATCGCTGGCATTTTACCGTCACAGCCAACAGCACTGCTTGTTCCATAGTCGAATACACGTGCGTTTGTTTAAATCAGGCGCAAATTAAATCTGAATCAAGTTTAGTAGCCCATGAAATTCATTGTAGAAGTGACAGTAGTTGTCAAAATCAGTTATTAGTTTTTTTATTTGAACGTAAAAAGGTTGTATTGTTTTAATTTGATCGTAAAATGGCCGAATTAAGTGAAAGAGAAAGAATAGAAATATTAATGATGATCGGGTACGGGGAGAGGAAAAGGACGCATCAAGAAGTTTGAGACCTTTTTAACATTGTTCATCCGAATACATAAATATCCCGTTCAGTAGTGACGAAAACTTTGCGAAAGTACGACACAAGTGGAACAATTAGGAATTTACCAAAAAGTGGATGGTTAAAAAGTGCAAGTAATGAAGGTGTAGCTCAAAATTATGCTATCTTTGGAAGAAAAAGAAAGATCTTTAGAAATTTCTGTGCTACCCTGTATATTACAAATAAAATTCTCTTAGTTACGTCAAAAATCAAATAATAAACATTGTCAAATATTTAAATTTACATCTTGAAATTGTACCTTTTTAATCCGTAGTTTCTGAGCCATTGACAACGGGGTCTAATCTAGACCCCGAAACGTTTGGAATATACAGCAGTTTCCTTTAAAGTGTGGTGTTATTTCCCAATAAACACTTAAACATTGAAAATTATGCCACAAGTATCCTTCAGAAAACAATATGTGCATACACTAACAAAAAAAAAACAATAATTACTTTTTGTTGACTGTCATTTATATTAACTAACAATTAACTGCATTTTCAGCACTTATAAAGTGCTGACTTGCAAGAATATTTCTACTGTAAGTATACTCATGAACTGCATTAACGGATGTCTGATCTTATATACCAAAGACTACTAATATAAAATATGGTCATTGTTGACAAAGTCTTCTCTACACAAGAAACATCTTACAATGTATAGCTGGTGTTCCCCCATTAACTAGTTGCAAGCAATTTTTCATTGAGTTTAATATTCTGACGGTCCATCCATTATAGAGGGTGAGTTTTTTTTTGATGATCAGTATGAGGATCTCGGAAACTAGCGGAGATAGACCAATGGTTAGGGAAAGAATTGCATTTTTACTGGCCCAATTTAATGACACTTTCGGATTTTTGTAAAAAGTCATGGCTCACTAGATATTTTGAAAAAACGAAATTCTGTCGATTTAGTCAAATCCCTCTAGCTCCTTTGTTTTTGATTATATAAAAAAAGTGTAAATATCAAAATTGAAGGGAATTGTATCCCGAATATGATTGTCATGTTCTCGTTTGCGTGACAGCTCTCGTTTTCGAGATATGACACAAACTTATCTTTTTTTGAATGGAAACCATAGTTGGCTAAGACCTCAAAAAATCTGACATCTTTAGAGCTTTTCAACGATATAATACTCGATATAGTTATTCATAAAAATAATGGAGTTATGGATGCTTTTCTCTCTTATTTTCACTTTTAACGTAGGTAGCCATGAAAAAGATTGTTTTCACATTAACGTTTCCTCATTTGAGAATAATTACATTAGTAGTGCTGAACTGACAGTCGAAATTGACAAGTTTTCGTGATAAAATGGAATATTCTAACGAAGAAAAACTGAATATGGTGGAATGTTGAATCATATGCCATAAAAAGTCAGTTCGTGTAGCTAAGGAATACTTTCATAGATATTTTAATCGTCGTCAACCTGCTCTATGAACATTTAAGTGGCTTTACGATAGTTTACGCAGATATGGATATTTTACTAAACCACCAAAGGAACGTAATCACATTAACAAAGGAGCACAAATAAATGTTTTGGCAATGGTAAATCAAAATCCAACTGCATCAACTTGTGACATTGCGGTAGAAGCTGGCACATCTCAACGAACTGTAGTTAAGGTACTGAAAGCGCACAAGTTCCACCCGTACAAACTTTCAATTTCTCAAACCTTGCATGCTGGTGACGAACATCGACCTATTTTGTTTTGTACATGGTTTAGAGACATGTGCTTTGACAATCCACAGTTTCCATTAAAGGTGTTATGGTCAGATGAAACTAGATTTACTAACTGCGGTATGTTCAATAGACACAATGAGCTTATCTAGGCTAAAGAAAACCCTTTCCATGTAGAACAAAGACGACAACAGATAAAATTTGGTTTTAATGTTTGGTGTGGTATCATAGGGTCTACTATTCTGGGGCCTTTTATCTGTGACGAATCAGTTACTGGGGAGCGCTACTTGCATTTCTTGCAATACACTTTTCAAGACATGTTGCATAATTTGAATTTGAGAACTCGTTTAGAAATTGTGTTGTTCCAACATGATGGAGCACCTGCTCATAACTCGGTATTAGTAAGACAACACTTAGATAATATCTATCCAAACTCTTGGATAGGAAGAAATGGCCCACGCGACTGGCCACGCCGGTCTCCCGATTAGGCAGTTCTAGACTTCTATTTATGGGGTGCGCTAAAAAACAAAATATACAAAAGAAAGTATGAGACAGTTGGTGACCTAAGGGAGGCGGTATTACAAGCAATTGAAGAAATTGATAGGCGGTCTGTGAGGAAAGCGGTAACGTCAATCTTAAAAAGATGCGATTTTTGTCTAAATAACAATGGTGGACTTTTCGAACATAAATTGTAACAATTATTATGTACTTTAATTTCTTAAGTTCTTAGTAAGAACCTACTTATTTAGTTTTTTCGTTATATCTGATATACCTAATAAAAAAATCGTTCAATGTTTTTTGGAATAGTTATTAATAAATCAATCTATTTCATGGCTAACTACGTTAAAAGTGAAAATAAGAGAGAAAAGCATCCATAACCCAGTTATTTGTATGAATAACTATATCGAGTATTATATCGTTGAAAAGCTCTAAAAATGTCCGATTTTTTGAGGTCTTGCCAACTATGGTTCCCATTCAAAAAAGATAAATTTGTGTCATATCTCGATAACGAAAGCTGTCACGCAAAGGAGGACATGACAATCATATTCGGGATACAATTCTCTTCAATTTTGATATTTAAACTTTTTTTATAAAATCAAAAACAAAGAAGCTAGAGGGATTTGACTAAATCGACAGAATTTCGTTTTATTTTTTCAAAATATCTAGTAGGTCATGACTTTTTACAAAAATTGGAAAGTGTCATTAAATTGGGCCAGTAAAACTGCAAATCTTTCCCAAATTAACCATTGCTCTATCTCCGCTAGTTTCCGAGATCCCATACTGATCATCAAAATAAAAACTCACCCTGAATATATATATATATATATATATATATATATATATATATATATATATATATAGTAAAAGGAAAGAGTTATTGCCCTATAAATTATAAATATACAGGGAATTCCCTACACCAAATGTTTACATTGAACACCATTGAATCTTTCATCCTATGCATAGACAATAATGGCAGTTGTCAATTTTATTACCTTAGCACCCTTTAACAAAGGCGGTGTTGACTACTTTTTATATTTTCTGATGCCGGGTAAGGAAATAAAGTTAAATTTATGTTCGAGGGTGTTGAAATATTCGGACCAGATGTGGCTTCTCGAACGTGATTTTCGGGGTCTCTTGAAGATCTCTTTAGACACTTCACACAGACGTGACGGGAAACAGGGACATTGGGACATATTCCAAGAACAGTCATCAACTACATGCGAAGGAATAAAAGCTTAGGATAGATAAGGTGCAGTGCAACGTGGACTATTATTTATTACGACTGAAATTTCTCCGACGTTCGATTATTGACTGTAGGAGCTGTTTCTGTTGTCAAAGACCTTCAAGCAAACATGGGCATGTTACAACATGAACGTGATATTGAATGTTTGTACAAGTTGCAGACAATATTTATCTTACACAACATTTCGTTGATTCGATTAGATTAACTTTATTGGCATGTGATGTTTTTAATGGAATATACATTTTTTATATTTAAAAAGAATCGACTTCAGCTGACTTAAAATAAAAACCGTTTAGAAACCGTGTGCAATCGATCACTGTTTTCAGACATATCTTCTTTTTTATCTGATTTAATTAAGACACAATTCAATTGAAAATTTTAGCCTATTCGTATTCTCTCTCTCTCTTTTCCCCTCTCTAATTTGTTCTATCTCTATATTTTCCAAATATATTTTAAGTTTTTTATTTGTTTTATTATTTGTACAACTTTCTATAAATGTAACTAATTCACTCTATATTGCATCTACACGCTATATGCTTCTGTGTACTGATCACTCCTATGTAAGTTATTGGTCTATCATTTTCTGAATCACCCTGTGCAACTATAATTCAACTCAACACAATATTACAACTGTCCTGATATCTTTAAAACGACCTTGTATAAGTACAAATCCTTTCCACACTATTGACTCTTTCTATATGTCTATTGTTTAAATTTTTCCTGTATACCAATGATTTTACTTCGCCCCATATATCTAGTATTCCATTTATGCAACTGCTCATGGTCTACCCTATAAAACAAAATTCACCTTATTGAACCACATTTTATGACTATAAATTTACTCTACCATTTATTACAATCACCCGGTATTTGCAACTGCTTCTAAAAACTGCTTATGCTTATACAGGGTGAATTTTTTTTTTGATGATCAGTATGGGGATCTCGGAAACTAGCGGCGATAGAGTAATGGTTAAATTGGTAAAGATTTGCAGTTTTACTGGCCCAGTTTAATGACACTTTCGGATTTTTGTAAAAGGTCATTGCTTACTAGATATTTTGAAAAAACTAAATTCTGTCGATTTAGTCAAATCTCTCTAGCTCCTTTTTTTCTGATTTTATAAAAAAAATGTAAATATCAAAATTGAAGGGAATTGTATCCCGAATATGATTGTCATGTCCTCGTTTGCGTGACAGCTTTCGTTTTCCATATATGATACAAACTTAACTTTTTTTAAAGAAACCATAGTTGGGTATGACCTCAAAAAATCGGACATTTTTAGAGCTTTTCAACGATATAATACTCGATATAGTTATTCATAAAAATAACGGAGTTATGGATGCTTTTCTCTCTTATTTTCATTTTTAACGTAGTTAGCCATGAAATAAATTGATTTATTAATAACTATTCCAAAAAACATTGAACGATTTTTTTATTAGGGATATCAGATATAACGAAAAAACTAAATAAGTAGGTACTTACTAAAAACTTAAGAAATTAAAGTTCATAATAATGGTTACAATTTATGTTCGAATAGTCCACCATTGTTATTTAGACAAATATTGCATCTTTTTAAGATTGACATTACCGCTTTCCTAACAGACCGCCTATCAATTTCTTCAATTGCTTGTAATACCGCCTCCCTTAGGTCACCAACTGTCTCATACTTTCTTTTGTATACTTTGTTTTTTAGCGCACCCCATAAATAGAAATCTATAACTGCCAAATCGAGAAACCAGGGTGGCCATTCGCCTGGGCCATTTCTTCCTATCCAAGAGTTTGGATATAGATATTTTCTAAGTGTTGTCTTACTAATAACGAATTATGAGCAGGTGCTCCATCATGTTGGAACCACTCAATTTCTAAACGTTTTCTCAAATTCTAATTATTCAACATGTCTTGAAAAGTGTATTGCAAGAAATGCAAGTAGGGCTCCCCAGTAAGTGATTCGTCATAGATAAAAGGCCCCAGAATAGTAGACCCTATGATACCACACCAAACATTAAAACCAAATTTTATCTGAGGTCGTCTTTGTTCTACATGGAAAGGGTTTTCTTTAGCCCAGATATGCTCATTGTGTCTATTGAACATACCGCAGTTAGTAAATCTAGTTTCATCTGACCATAACACCTTTAATGGAAACTGTGGATTGTCAAGGCACATGTCTCTGAACCATGTACAAAACAAAATACGTCGATGTTCGTCACCAGCATGCAAAGTTTGAGAAACTGAAAGTTTGTACGGGTGGAACTTGTGCGCTTTCAGTACCTTAACTACAATTCGTTGAGATGTGCCAGCTTCTGCCGCAATCTCACGAGTTGATATAGATAGATGGCTTTTGATTTACCATTGCCAAAACATTTATTTGTGTTGCTTCGTTAATTTGATTACGTTCCTTTGGTGGTTTAGTAAAAGATCCATATCTGCGTAAACTATCGTAAAACCTCTTAAATATACATAGAGCAGGTTCACGACGAGTAAAATATCTATGAAAGTATTCCTCAGCTGCACGAACTGAATTTTTATGGCATATGATATAACATTCCACTATATTCAGTTTTTCTTCCTTAGAATATTCCATTTTATCAAGAAAACTTGTCAATATCGACTGTCAGTTCAGCACTAGTAATGAAATTACTCTCAAATGAGGAAACGTCAAAGTGAATACAATCTTTTTCATGGCTACCTACGTTAAAAATGAAAATATATATATATATATATATATATATATATATATATATATATATATATCGAGTATTATATCGTTGAGTAGCTCTAAAAATGTCCGATTTTTTTAGGTTATAGACTATGGTTTCCATTCAAAAAAAGATAAGTTTGTGTCTTATCTCGAAAACGAGAGCTGTCACGCAAACGAGGACATGACAATCATATTCGGGATACAATTCCCTTCAATTTTGATATTTACACTGTTTTATAAAATCAAAAACAAAGGAGCTAGAGAGATTTCACTAAATCGGCAGAATTTCGTTTTTTTTTCAAAATATCTAGTAAGCCATGACTTTTTACAAAAATTCGAAAGTGTCATTAAATTGGGCCAGTAAAACTGCAAATCTTTCCCAGTTTAATCATTGCTCTGTCTCCGCTAGTTTCCAAGATCACCATACTGATCATCAAAAAAAAACTCACCCTGTATAACAAATTTTTTATACACCCTCAATAACAATAATTTTACCCCACCCTTACTTCAAACACCTTGTCTAAGCAACTACTTATGTTCCAAACTATATAACTTTTTGAAACCGCCCTGTATAACTGTAATTATACTCCACCTTATATTTATATCATCCTGTATTCTCAACTGTTTCTGACAATTTTTAAAGCTTTTTGTATAACTGTGATTATTATCCGTATAACTATAGTTTTGCTCCACTCTTATTTTAACCACCTTGTATACGCAACTACTTATGTGCTACCCAATACAATATTTATAGAACTACCTTGTATAACTAATTCAATTCCAACTTATATTTCAACCATCCTGTATACAACTGCTTATGTACCAGCTCATATTACATGCACGCACGCACACACCTTCAACCGTATTCCACAGGGAAGAGATCTCGGAATAACCAATTTTCGTTTTAATAAGCTAATGGAATATTTTCTGCAATTTCACGCGACTGTAACTTAACTTCGTCTCTAAAATAAACTGACTTCAAAAGTATCAGAATGAAAATCATTATAAACACCCTGTATGACATACTTTCATGCCATATGTAGACATTTGACAATGCTTCAAAATTGAAGAGTTTATTTATTTATTTAACTTATAGATATGCACAATGATATCAAATATTATTACGTAATCTGAGTTACCTGTTCGTGGGCTTGGCATAATAATTGCCTATCTAATTCTATTATTCTTTTTATAGGAATTAGATAGGCAATTGACAAAAAAGTCAACATTTTTATAGATACTTCGTGAATTAATTACCTACCAATCTAGTATATTTTTGAAGTCGGTGCCAAGCAACAATCAAGTTTGATGAATTAGTAGATCAGTACTCAATGAAGGATTTTAGATTTGCTTGGCACCGGCTTCAAAATATACTAGATTGGTAGGTAATTAATTTGTACAGAATGAGCACCTTTTAATTTATACATTTTTTACTTCCTGGGTAGGTACCTAACAACATTGAATGCGTTATTTATTTGCTAGAGTTGTATTTTGTTATAATTATTTTTAAATTATTTTTAGCTTTTTAGTTATAGGTTGAAGTCGGTTATATATTTTTTAATGTTTTATTTACATCTCTAACGACACAGTTATTATTTTTTTAATTCACTGTTGAATCACCGTGTACATACTCCCAAGCAAGATTGCTTTCCAGGAATGTGTTTCTTTTATTTAATACGGAGAGAAATGTCGTGTATAAGAACACAATCAGATCGCGTACCAAATCCATAAATTGCATTTAATTACACTTTGACCTAATCCAACGTTTAATTATATATTGTTTCAGAATTGACGTAGAAGAAACACCTCGAATACATACATAGCCAAAACAATAATTTGTAATTTATAAGTTCTCATTATGTGTTTCCGTAAATATTCCTAGGACGTAAGAAATTACTTCATTTTAGCAATTACAAGTTTACACATTTAAGTAATTAACATATCCAACTGCGCATAACAAAAATTTACGTGATTAACAAAAACAGTTTTATGGTTCATATAGAGAATAATAAACCCATAATTAATTTTTTAATGACATTATTGTATTTATTAACATAACTAATGATAAAGTATTAAGTTTATTTGTTTTGTTTCATTAATATAATCTTTGACTTCGTAATTATTAAAATTCCTATTTTGGATACATTTTCAGTTTGTTTTAACAACAGGGATGATAAACTCATGTGAACGAATTGGCCACACGAAATTGTTATCTATGAAACTGATTTGTATGTAGGTTTGACATACCTGTACATCCCAGTGTCAGGTTTAATGTTTTTTTTTGTGACTATTTTAACTAATATGAAAAATATCTGAATATCAAACTGATAAATGATTCAAAATCTTATTACAGAACATTAGGTTTATTTGATTTACTCATTTCCATGCTGCTCCTCGTTCCCCCCGAGGTCGGGGAGAAATAAACTCGAAGCAAAATTCACATGCATATCTAAACAACAGGGGCGGCTGTCCCTTAAGTGCACTCGTGCGTTGAACCACCAAATTTAATAAGCTTTTAATAATTTTAATTTTAATCAATACAAAATGTTTAATAAATATCATTTCAATACAAACGAATTTATCAAAAAACAATTTAAGCTCTAATCCAAACTTGTATTAATACTTATATTCGCTTGAAAAAATATTTCACCGTGCACTTTGGCTAGCGCACGGTGAAACTTATATAGCTTCAATGAGATACGATATAACACGCTTAGCGCGTGAGATAGAAGATAGTTAATGCAAACTATATGGAGTAATGGGCTGATTCTCGTACGGCGCACGGAGACACCGAGCTCTGCTGATATTGACCGGACGTATCCGAACGTTTCAATAATTCAAATTTTTGTTTACGTGATTTAATTAGTGGTTGATTTGTTTTTATCCTCGTAGTTTAAGAAGGAATATTTAATATACAGTGTGTGTGTGTGTGCTTACATAACTGTGAAAATGAGTAATATATAACTATATTAAAAACAATAATAAATCGTTTTATAAACAAATTAGATATAAAATTGGCTGGTCCACCTAATTGAAAACAAGTATTTACACCAAGTTTTAAAAGTAAAATTTATAATAAAAAGAAATGGTTGTCTTGATGTGATCGCATCAATACATTATTTTGTTTCCTTGCGTTATTTATGGCGGGGAATCAAGTTGGACCAAAACTGGTGTGAAGGATTAAAACGTTTCAGAAAATTCTTAGTGTCTTTATTGTCAGTAAGCCAAAAATATAGTCGGAATAGGACAATCAAAATAAACGGTTTGTTAGATGCTTGCCAACGTTTCGCTTTATTATATTTAAAGCTTCATCAGGGCTAAAAATATCCAGGAAAATGTATTTACAAATTACATAAAAGTTAAAATAATATACAAAAATGTAAAACAATGCATAAGCCATTACTAAGTGAAATAATAAAATTATATATTAATAAATTAGATGACAAAACAAAACTAAATTATTAAAAACAAAAATTGAAAATATGCCACATACTTATTTTCAATTTTTGTGTTTAATAATTTTGTTTTAACTTTTATGTAATTTGTAAATAGATTTTCCTGGATGTTTTTAGCCCTGATGAAGCTTTAAATATAATAAAGCGAAACGTTGGCAAGCATTTAACAAACCGTTTATTTTGATTGTCCTATTCCGACTATATTTTTGGCTTATTAAAACGTTTCTTAGAAGTACCATGTCTCAAGATTGGCTAAATGCTCTTTCTATGCTTATTATTGAAAAAAATATATATTCAATGAATGCCAGGCTTTAATAAAAAGGTCATTGAACATTTCGCTTTCGAAAAAAGTCGATGGATATTTTGATAAATAAATTGTTGCATCTTTGGAACCCAATATTTGACCAGTAAAGTGCACAACCAGTTTCATAATAGACCAATCAATGGAGCAAAAATTAACTGATAATGTGTAAAAAATACTATCGGGATACCGACTGTGCCATCACATTAACAAAGATTCCTAGCGATATTTTGCTGTGTTTTCCACTCGCAACTATGTTTTTTTACTTTGTTGTTATAAACAATTGAAACAAGAAAATTACGTTTTTTTTTCTTAGCATGTTTATAAAATCAGAAATAATAAACTAATCTCAATGGTGTCAACAGGTCAATTGTAAAGCATGAAAATACCAATGAAATGAGCCCAGGCTCGAACCGATTGGATCATTAGTAACAGGGAAAAACAAAAAATACTGAAAAATGTAGCATTTAAAAAAATGTATCTTCGTCACTTTAGAAGCTCTAGAACTGGGCTTTTAGGCACTGATAGTAATTTACATCTATTTTGTGTATGCCAAAACCAGACGCTACCGGTTTATTACTTTTTGAACAATTGTGATATAAAGTTTTTTGTACACTATTTTTGCATTATGTCTCCATGCGTCATAGATAATCAAATTTCAATTTTGGAAAAAGTTGTTGAAAGTACAAAGCCTCTATTCTCATTTTTCACTAAATGTTTGTAAAATATCTGAAAAATGTTAGCAAACATGACAAAAAATAGGCGTGCGTATGAATGTATCCAAGGAGTGAGGGAAACACGGTTGTTGAGGGGAAGCGTATAGTAATATATAGTAGAGGCACATACATATATCGTTTTAATATTTAAAATCCTCACAAGTAAGAGTTTTTCTAATGACCGCTCTCTTTCGATGTTCCGTTAACCCAAAATCCACAAATTAAAGCAAAAACGAGAAACCATTTACATATAAATATATTAATAAACAAATAGTTCTCATTTGATATAATATCAATCTATAGAAGTTTTTTAGCGATTAGATTCTTTCACCATCTGTCAGAGTAACAGTTACTATCGATAATAATTATTGTCAGCAGTTCCCCTCAACAACCGTGTTCCCCCCACTACTCGATCACATTCATACGCTCACCAAATTTTGGTCATTTTTGCTAACAGTTTTCGTATATTTCACAGACATTTAATGAAAAATGAGAATAGAGGCGTTGTAGAATGATACCTCTACTTTTAACATCTCTATTTTGAATTGATATTTGAGGATCCATGTCGCATAGAGACACACTGCAAGAATGGTGGACTAAAAACTTCAGATCACAATTATTCAAAAACTAATAAACCGATAGCGCCTGGTTTAGTTAAACATAAGGTAGATATCAATTACTGTCAGTTCCCACAAGCCCAGTTCTACAACTTCGATAGTGACGGAGTTATGATAATATAAAGAAAACCGCTAAATTTTCCAGTATTTTTTGTTTTTCCCTGTTAGTAAAGATCTTATCGGATCAATTTTGGGCTCATTTCATTGGTATTTCCATGCTTTATAATTCACCTGTTGACACCATTGCGATTAGTTTATTATTTTTCATTTTATAAACATGCAACGAAAAAAAAGCAATTTTCTTGTTTCAAATGTTTATAATAAAGTAAAAAACCATAGTTGCGAGTGGAAAAGGTAGCAAAATATCACTACAAATCATTCTTAACGTGATGGCACAGGCAGTATCTTGATAGTATTTTTTGCACCAAAAATCTCTATTGATTGGTCTATAACCCATCAGTCGCCACTGGTGAACACTGTGATGATCGTTACATGTTTTCAGCTTCAATTTAATGCGAAATCAGATCCATATATTCTTGAAATTTCTTAATTTAAAAAAGACTAATTGAAAAAAAAAATTGTCTAGAAATATAATTTCAGTTTTTAGAAGTGCTGCCTAAATTTGAATACGAAACATAAAAGAGATGGGGCTAAACAATGTTTTTGTCTCAAACCTTTTGTCTGTACTATTAGCTGAGATAACTCTTTAACACCAAACCTTTGTTTAAAACTCTCAACGCTGTTTCAATAAACTCTTTATGTTGTAAAAACCACTTTGGTTTATTTCCATTATAACTATTTACTCGCATTAATTTTGGTTTTAAGATTCTTATCCAGAATGTTTATTGCCCTTATGTAGTGTCCATGTACATGACATATGTCCAAGGTATAGTACAGGTTGTTGATTGGAATTGTATCATAACCTTTTCAATTTCTAGGTCTATAACTATGAGGTGACTTTCTCTATTTCTAGTTATTCGCTTTTCTAAAAGTAGTTTTAAGGTAGGTAAATATATTACTTACACAGAATCTTTCTGCTGTGAGTCCACTATTTTCTTCTCCGATACCTCTTAATTTTTCGAATATAGTGTATTGCTTTTATTTTCACAATCGGGATCTGCTCAGTTCTTGGATTTATTTAAAAACACAGTCCAACTCACTCTAATTTATTTCCACTACTTCAACCCAGAAGTATCGGAATAATGTCCCTTCCACGAATTGGTTGATGGTCGGATAAATTTTCGTAACATTCCATCTCCTTAAGACAATTTCGTCCCGGAATGTCCCAGAATCCCTCGTGGTGTGACGATATTTGCAGGACTCTCCATTTCGACAACGGGAAGTTTGGTGGAAGTAACAGTCAACAGTCTTCGCATCTGGGCTGCGAATATTGAGACAGCATACAAGGATGTCGATGCCACTGAATCGAAAGATGGTTTCCATCATACTTCTCACTACCCTCCAGTTCAGTCCATCCAACCCTCAGGCTATCTTTGGGACAGCCAATTTCATCAGGTTCTTCTCCATCATTACCGTCCTCAATTCTACCAGAGTCTTCCAAATATCGCTATATGTTGACTTATCCGGCGAGAATGAAATTAAAGGTGTCTCTGGTACCTACTGGTTGTTTATCTTCGAGATGAAGGACCTTCCCTACCACTGGATCTTGCTCCCATAACTTCTGCAACTGGCCGTAATATATCTACTGCTCTGAAAAAATTTCGCGCTGTTTCAGGCAGGAATTTCTACAAAATAAGCAATGCATTTTCTGTCAACTGAGGTTTTTTTGTAGCGCCATAAATGGACAACTTCATTACAAACATGGCATTTAAAATTTGACTAAAAGATGACCCATACCTTATAAATAAATTAATTAATGTCTAAAGAAATATGTACACATAGGTTTTATAAAAAAATATATTTTTGATTTATTTCAAGGAAATGGTCGAAATTTTTATTTTGCTCTTTCCTTACTAAATTAACCAGCCACTGAATGAACATCAAACAGATTTACTCTATCTTCAGTATCCAATGTTACGAGGGCTGCCTTTTATATTTATGGATTGGACAACTCTAGTGTTGCTATCTGACAACTGACATTTTTGAGGTTAAACGTACTCAGAACGTTTTGACATACGAGCGCTATGTGTTGTTTACAGTAACTTATAGGATTCATCTCGGCCAAAAAATGGAATTAAATCGTGAACATTTTCGTGCGATTATTTTTTACAACTTTCGACGTGGATTAAGTCAGCAAGAGTGCATGGATGAATTTAATTTAATTTTTGGCGATGAAACTCCATCAAGGACCACTGTTTATCGATGGTATGGGGTATGGTGAATTCAATCGAGGTCGTAGTTCACTCCAAGACGAATTTTGTTAAGGTCGTCCAAAAACAGTTGTTGTTCCGGAAACCATTGATGCCGTGCGCGAACTGATATTGCAAGATCGTCATGTGACCTATCGTGAGATTGAGTCAACCTTACACATTAGTGGGACCAGAATACATTCAATATTGCATAAACATTTGAATGTCAAAAAAATTTGTTCGCGTTGGATCCCACACAATTTGTCAATCGTTCAAAAAAAGGCTTGTGTCGATTGGTCGAAAGAAAAGCTAAAAAAATACGATCGCGGTGCTTCAAAACACGTTTATGACATAGTGACAGGTGATGAATCGTGGATTTACGCGTATGAGCCCGAAAGTAAAGAGCAGTCGACTGTATGGGTGTTTCAAGATGAGCCGAATCCAACAAAAGTTGTTCGCGCACGAAACATTTCCAAGCAAATGATCGCCTGTTTTTTCGGATTTTGATTGGCAGTTGTTTTCCAAGAAATGAAGAAAACCAACCGCCGAAGACGGATCACTCTTCACCACGACAATGCGAGCTCTCACACATCGGCTCAAACAACTGCATTTTTGACCACTCAAAACATCGATTTGATGAGTCATCCGCCGTATAGTCCTGACTTGTCACCAAATGACTTCTTTTTATTCCCGTACGTAAAAAACAAACTGTGAGGTCAACGTTTTTCGACACCTGAAGAAGCGATTGCTGCGTTTAGAATGCATGTTTTGGAGATACCTCAATCAGAGTGGAAAAAGTGCTTCGACAATTGGTTCAAACGCATGCAAAAGTGAATAGATCTTCATGGGGAATATTTTGAAAAACAATAAAGCGATTTTCGATGATTAATATTTGTTTTTGTTCTCTAATCCCGAAATATAAAAGGCAGCCCTCGTACAAACAGAAGGAAAGCTAGAATGCCGTGCTGTAAAAATATAAATTATCCAACTTTTGAAACATATCTATTTCTTGTTTTTTTTTATGAGTAGTATTAATTAAATTATATTTTGTGCACATACATTCTTAGTACTGTTAATAATTATTTTTATATTCTTAATTTAGATGTTGTCATAAAGAAAATACAATAATAAGTGTATCTCCATCATATCTTTTAAGATACGACATTTATGTAAAGTTGAAGCAATTAACATTTGTGACCTTATTTGGTTTAACAGTACAATTTGCACTTAGGGTAATTTCCTGTTTATTGTTTGTACTTAAGATAATTTTTTTCAAGCGTCACAATGGTTTTAATTAACAATTAACGAACGATGGAAAAAATGTTTTCTGAAATTACAATGGCGTTTAATTAAAATTGCGTACATAATAATTTTTGTCGGGATTTTGGATGTGGAAGGAAACTCAACAATATATAGATTTTACGTTAAACTACACATAATACAGGGTGAGTTTTTTTTGATGATCAGTATGGGGATCTCAGAAACTAGCGGAGATATAGCAATGGTTAAATTGGGAAAGATTTGCAGTTTTACTGGCCCAATTTAATGACACTTTCGGATTTTTGTAAAAAGTCATGGCTTACTAGATATTTTGGAAAAACGAAATTCTGTCGATTTAGTCAAATCCCTCTAGCTTCTTTGTTTTTGATTTTATAAAAAAAGTTTAAATATCAAAATTGAAGAGAATTGTATCCCGAATATGATTGTCATGTCCTCGTTTGCGTGACAGCTCTCGTTTTCGAGATATGACACAAACTTATCTTTGTTTTAATGGAAACCATAGTTGGCTATGACCTCAAAAAATCGGACATTTTTAGAGCTTTTCAACGATATAATACTCGATATAGTTATTCATAAAAATAACGAAGTTATGGATGCTTTTCTCTCTTATCTTCACTTTTAACGTAGGTAGCCATGAAAAAGATTGTTCTCACTTTGACATTTCCTCATTTGAAAGTAATTCCATTAGTAGTGCTGAACTGACAGTCGATATTGACAAGTTTTCGTGATAAAATGGAATATTCTAACGAAGAAAAACTGGATATGGTGGAATGTTAATAAAAATTCAGTTCGTGCAGCTGAGGAATACTTTCATAGATATTTTAATAGTCGTCAACTTGCTGTATGTACATTTAAGAGGCTTTACGATAGTTTACGCAGATATGGATATTTTAATAAACCACCAAAGGAAGGTAATCAAATTAACGAAGCAGCACAAATAAATGTTTGGGCAATCTTAAATCAAAATCCATCAAATGCGGCAGAAGCTGGCACATCTCAACGAACTGTAGTTAAGGTACTGAAAGCGTACAAGTTCCACCCGTACAAACTTTCAGTTTCTCAAACTTTGCATGCTGGTGACGAACATCGACGTATTTTGTTTTATACATGGTTTAGAGACATGTTCCTTGACAATCCACAGTTTCCATTAAAGGTGTTATGGTCAGATGAAACTAGATTTACTAACTGCGGTATGTTCAATAGACACAATGAGCATATCTGGGCTAAAGAAAACCCTTTCTATGTAGAACAAAGACGACCCCAGATGGTTTTAATGTTTGGTGTGGTATCATAGGGTCTACTATTATGGGGTCTTTTATCTATGACATATCACTTACTGGGGAGCGCTATTTGTATTTCTTGCAATACAATTTTCAAGACATGTTGCATAATTTGAATTTGAGACTTCGTTTAGAAATTGAGTGTTTCCAACATGATGGAGCACCTGCTCATAACTCGTTATTAGTAAGACAACACTTAGATAATATAATATCCAAACTCTTGGATAGGAAGAAATGGCCCACGCGAATAGCCACCCGGTCTCCCGATTTGGCAGTTATAGACTTCTATTTATGGGGTGCGCTAAAAAACAAACTATACAAAAGAAAGTATGAGACAGTTGGTAACCTAAGGGAGGCGGTATTACAAGCAATTGAAGAAATTGATAGGCGGTCTGTGAGGAAAGCCGTAATGTCAATCTTAAAAAGATGCAATTTTTGTCTAAATAACAATGCTAAACTTTTCGAACATAAATTGTAACCATTATTATGTACTTTAATTTCTTAAGTTTTTAGTAAGTACCTACTTATTTAGTTTTTTCGTTATATCTAATATACCTAATAAAAAAATCGTTTAATGTTTTTTGGAATAGTTATTAATGAATCAATCTATTTCATGGCTAACTACGTTAAAAGTGAAAATAAGAGAGTGACAATCATATTCGGGATACAATTCCCTTCAATTTCGATATTTACACGTTTTTTATAAAATCAAAAACAAAGGAGCTAGAGGGATTTGACAAAATCGACAGAAATAAAACTGCACATCTTTCCCAATTTAACCATTGCTCTCTCTCCGCTAGTTTCCGAAATACCCATACTGATCATCAAATAAAACACCCTGTGTATATGTATGCCATTGCACTAAAAATTGTATAATAAGTATTTCTGTAAGTTTTCCAACTATATACTAGGTTTATTTTTTATATCTCAAATTGTAATCAAAAAAATTTATTAGAATTGAAAATTGCATCCAATTGTGCTATATTAAAAATGTAATAAATTGAAATTTGATTGGAAATAAATCGAAATAAATGTCAGTTAGTTAACTTCAAGGTCGGAGTTTCTTCATAAGTTGAATTCTAACAGAAAGCGTTCTTATGAATATTATTTAAAGAAAAAGTTATTCCTCATAAAAATATTTGCATGCATTTACTAAAATGTGTATATATAAAAATGTACAATTGAAGATCTTATATTTAAAAAAATAGTTGATTTCTTGACATTTTAAAGGCGACAGTCAAAGAATTACCATACCCAAAAGGGACTACCAAAGTGATAATATCTTCTTGGATGCCCATTACTTGCACAGCAGCTTTGCTTTCAGAAGGTGTGACACTGTAGAGATTCCACCTCATATTTTCGTACGTATTTCTCCTAACAAGGATTTTTCGTATCCAGGTCCCCAATTTATGTTTTATACCACCAATTTATATTTTATATCTAATATAAAAATACGCAGCCCTAAAACCCAACATATCGTTGTTTTTGTGTGAGATAATATAGAACATCGAGTTGAACACTGGAACAAAGATAAAAGAGAACGGGTCTGATAACAACTGTAGTCGGACAGGAAGACTAATATCTGATTTTTTCCAACTATCGACCACCGAAAGGGATGAATCTGTGGCGGCCATTTAATTCGCCGCTTGACCTAGAATGGAGACGATTTTGTATTATCTTCCCCTCACGAACAGCCGTAATATATCTACTGCTCGGAACGTAAACACTTTAACGCCTTCGAATTTCGCCAGCGATAAACAATCCAGACAAAAGGTTCTGATCTAAAATGATGATAAATTGAAGCTTTCATGTTCTGGCGGTTCTTGTGTATTGTTTACCAGTCTAATGTTAGAAGTGAGAGTATTCGAGGTATTTTCAAGAAAACTGTTTAGTGATTAACCCATATCATCCCAGGCAACAAAGAAAATATGCTCTGTATGTGTCATGTATTCTGTTTGTTATATAGGAAACAATTTTAAAAATGCACAATGAGCTTGACTGTTTTTGCTGTTTACAACAGCATATTACAACAATTAAAATTATCTACACAAACACGTTACTAGTTATTTTAGCATTAAATGAATATAATAAAATCTACTAACTGTGCCTTTTGTGATTTTAAGTGACATGAAATTTAACAGCAAACCGCCTACGTCATCATTTAGATAAAAGATCATAGGCTATAATTAACACCAGTCTTTGAACAAAAAGCTGTATACGAGGGCTGCCTTTTATATTTCGGGATTAGAGAACAAAAACAAATATTAATCATCGAAGAATTGAATGTTCTGCGTTGTTCTAGTGGTACGGTTGCGACATGTCCAGTTTTTCCGAAAAAACAGGCGTTCATTTGCTTGGAAGTGATTCGTGCGCGAACAACTTTTGTTGGATTCGGCTCATCTTGAAACACCCATACAGTCGACTGCTGTTTACTTTCGGGCTCATACGCGTAAATCCACGATTCATCACCTGTCACTATAAACGTGTTTTGAAGCACCGCGATCGTATTTTTTGAGCTTTTCTTTCGACCAATCGACACGAGCCTTTTTTTGAACGATTGACAAATTGTGTGGGATCCAACGCGAACAATTTTTTTGACATTCAAATGTTTATGCAATATTGAATGTATTCTGGTCCCACTAATGTGTAAGGTTCACTCAATCTCATGATAGCTCACATGACGATCTTGCAATATCAGTTCGCGCACAGCACCAATGGTTTCCGGAACAACAACTGTTTTTGGACGGCCTTCACGAAATTCGTCTTGGAGTAAACTACGACCTCGATTGAATTCACCAAACCATCGATAAACAATGGTCCTTGATGGAGTTTCATCGCCAAAAATTAAATTAAGTTCATCCATGCACTCTTGCTGACTTTAATCCACGTCGAAAGTTGTAAAAAATAATCGCACGAAAATGTTAACGATTTAATTCCATTTTTTGGCCGAGATGAATCCTTTAAGTTACTGTAAACAACACATAGCGCTCGTATGTCAAAACGTTCTGAGTACGTATAACCTCAAAAATGTCAAACTTTACTATAGAGCTGTCAGTTGTCAGATTGCAACACTAGGGTTGTCGAATCCCGAAATATAAAAGGCAGCCCTCGTATTTAGGTTTAAACTGAAATGAACCGAAATTACACAAATGAAGAAAAATGTGAGGACAGTCCATCTTTTACTGGTGTTATTTTTGTTAAGGATGTTGCACAAAATGTGACTCGAGCTGTCCAGTGGGGGAAATACGAAAGTTTTGGATGAAATATTTTATAAATGGTTCCTTGTGATATTACTGGAAAGTAATTAAAAATCAAAAGTAAGTATTTTAATGTGGCTGAATGAATATTGGTGACTATTTTGTGTCGTCCAGTCTTGGAGAAAGGTCTTCGCTTAATTTTTTCAATGTTAATAATGTTGGACAAAGAAATTGCAATATATCAACAACAAATGAATTAACTTACAAAAGCTTGTTCTATTTGATATTTAAGAATCTTCCTTTTCAAACCATAACCTGATAAGGGCTCCCACAGAGCTAAACCCTTTTGATATCTAGGATATCTGGGGTTTAGTGAAGTAGAGGGGATAAAAAAAATATTTTTGCAATAAATATTAATATTGTAAAAATAATGGATTTTTGACAGTTTGTTTTGTTTATGCAAAAACGAAAAAGCAAATTAATCTTACCGCGTCTCAAATTATATTATTTAAACTTTTTTATTTTCAAAAAACTACATCTTAGCTTAGGAAAACGAAATCTAATTTTCTACAACTATGAACCCCTGTCGTATGTTAAAACTCTCTGTGTATTTTCAAAAACGACGCACAATGGTTTGTAATTTTCATATATGGACAAAATTGGTTCTACAAGTTTTCCGAGAAATTTAATTATCAAACTAATAAAACAGTTGATCTAGAATATAATTCAAATAATCTGCATACTTCTGTGTTTGCCTTCTGTCAAGTCAAGTCAAGTAATTATTATTTTTAGATTTATATTCCTATATAGTGATTAAATATTACATTTGTCAGCAGATCTGTTACTAATTGATTAACATCTGAGAATTGATATCGACTAGTCTTTACGCTACCTTGGTATTTATTGCATTTACCAAGAAATCGAATAATACATTTGATATTTAATAAACAATCTATGCGTATTCAATGTAATTCTTTCATAAACCGGGTTAAAAAATTTGCTAAACTATTGTTTCAATATGCATAATAAATAGTTTTGAGAATGAAGAGCATTGTTATAAACAAAATAAACATTTTTAACTGATTTCCATTAGCAAGCAGTTTACTTTCACATTACCTGTTCCGCGATAAACTAGAAAAAAAAACAATATTTAACATAAAACACTAAAGATCATTAGAAGGGTAATCTATTAAGTTGTTTAACACAAAAAATGTATCCTAACTATTATTAATATCATCACTTATTAGAACAGTGGACTTCCGGGTACGTTCAGCATTCTAATGGCCCCACTTAAACCAGTTGAAAGTTTTACTAATCTTAATCGGTTTTAATTTATATAGATGCTTCATAACAACAACAGAAACAAAGTAGTACAAGAGCTCTCAAAAGTTTTTGGGATGGAGAGGGTAAAAAATTTTGCTCTAGGCAAAGCAACAAAGTTATTCAGTTCCAAAATTTATGAAAATTTCGAGATTACTGCTATAAAACAACTCAGAACATACAAAGAAAAAAATATTTTCAGAAGCATTAAACATTAGCTAACGAATCTCCTGGAAAAGAGTAGTATGATAATTTTACGAAAAGGCTTCCTAGATTTTCTTAGAGCTAAATCTCGCTTAATCTTTAAGCTTCCAATGATGTGAATATTAATATATTTTCTGACAGTATGAAGGCCATACAAAATGAGTTTCACATAGAGCCTAATTAAATAATAAACGTCCATAAGATGGTTCTAGAGACCGCTCAAAGAAATTCGAAAATATTCAAAGTAAGGATGTAACGAATATTCGCATTCGCATTAGCGAATATTCGCGTGTTTTTTAATATTTGCATTCGCGGTTATTCATGCGAATTTTTTGCGAATATGTTTGACAATGAAAATCGTAAATATTATGATGTTACTCATTAGGAACATTGCACACTGTATAACTTACTTGTGATTTCAAAAGTTAAGTGGTACAGGTACTTGTACTTGCAATGAGAAGTAACAGTTGTATGATGACATAAATGTCAACTACAAATATACATTTCTTCTGGAAACCTGACATGTATATGTAATCAGGCAACAATTTAATTGCTAAATAAAATTAAGCTTATGTCAGTTTCATAACATGATATAGGGTTTTATGGCAAAATGAATTTCCAGATTTGGAAGTTTCAGGGAAAACTAGCTCACAGAGACTCAAAATCAGAAGTCATACTGCATATAACGCCGTTTCCTTGTGATTTCTAGGACAAGGAATTCGTAGGTTAACGAAAACCTGTCAAAGAAATTATGATACAATCTTTTGGAGGTTCAATCAATTGAAAGGAGCGCAACTGGAAATGTTTCTGGACAATTGATGGTGTCAGAGTTCTGGCTTGATTTTTTAAATCAGTTTTAAAAACAAAATTGCCGACGTATCTAAACTTTGAGAAACTTTAAAATATGCTGGTACTTTCTTGGGTCACACTTCTAGTTTTAAAAATAAAGCTTGAATATTTGCAGATACAACAGAAGGTCACGTTCAAGAATCTGTCAAAAAATAATTGTTCTATTACACTATAAAGGTGGGTGGGTATGTTAAATTTCCGGATAACAAATTTTGCTTCGTTGGGTAGTGCTGCTAAATCCACAGACATCATTATATAGTTAGTTGTCAAAAAAACGGTTTATGGTGTTTCACGTTTAATTTTTAATTTTTTTTTTTTTGGTTGATAGGAAAATATACCACCAATCGTGTTTGTGGAACGCTCAGACTAGCTACAGGCCTTTTGTCAGAGTTGTAAACGTGCTCTGTGCAGTTCGGGCCGTCAGTTGCGTCAAAGTGACAGGCACACGCTGAAACTGGGGGCGAAAACAAACTACTGAGCGATCGGACAATATAAAATCGCTACAAAAGCCCTAATTTAATTTCTAGTAAGGACACAATGAATGCTTTGTATGTGTTTACATGGGACACAGCCTATAAAACCCCATTAGTTAGATAAATTGAAATAAAAACACCATAACTGTCGTACTTGCGTTCTTACACTCCTTGGGCACCTGCCTACTTTGCGCCCGCCTGGCAATTGTGATAGGTGAAATTTCTTAACAAAATTGTAAGTTATGCTTTTTTATTATATCGCCTAGCAACAAATAATGGCAGAACTCGCCATGTATCATTCTCTAATTTAAAGTATTGATGCAAATTATATCGTCATTAGCTAGTACCATTTTCGCAGCTGTCAATTCAAATTAGTAGCGGTAGCCAACGAAGCGAAATTTGTGTTTAGGCCTATTTAATTTTGCAAAATAAGAGAAATTAGCTATTAGGATGTTAAAACATACCTCGTCATAAGTCAGTTATTTTTTGACCAATTCTCATGCATTCAATCTCATTTTACTCAGAAATATACAAGCTTGCAGAATCTTACTTTTAAACCTATACAAAGGTTAGACTCGTTCGTCACCTTATTTTTGAAACTGATTTTTTTTAAATATGTAAATGAGTCCATAATAAATAAGATAAGTTATAACATGACAAAAAAATTTTTTTTGGCAATGCATATAATTTTAGTCTTTATTTGACTCCATAAATTTAATTATATAATTTTTCTGTTTAATTATAATAACTTCTTATAACTTCTCTCATAAATCAGAAAAACTTTTTTGGTTCAGTCCAATATGATGACAGCTTAACTGTTGAAAGAGCTTTGAATGTAAGGCTTTGGTGTTGGTATACAAAATTTTGTAATTTTGTACTTATACATCTGTGAGACAACAAAGCTATTTCAATTTATATATTAAAAATAGAAGAGTGGCTTTCTATAATGATTACGAAGCTCAAGTTAGTTTATAATTTGTGATTAAACCAAAATAAGTAAATTTTGATCTGATATTCGCATTAGTATTCGCGAATATCGAAAATCGGACATTCGTTACATCCCTAATTCAAAGTGAAAAGGGAAAAGAAGTGGTCAAGTCTTAAATAAACGTTTTTGATGGACATACCATTTACTCCATTTAGATAAGTCTGCTACGAAAACTGATTACATGTTTCAGCAGTTTCATATGAATTGCAACCTTTAGACTAACATATCTACTTTGAAAATGCAGCTAATGGTCTTTCGAGCTGCAGAAATGGATATTAAGATGATTCAGCCATACAATTCCAGATTGAAAGCAGCAAGAATTAATCGCAGACCAATTTTCAGTCTTCAAATAACCTAATCCCCAATATCAATATTGTGACTTTTGACTAACATGCTGCCAATTCAAAAGTTTCTAACACAAATGGGGTCAATTTCCGCTTAAATGGCATATACCCCGTTAAAACCTGTTTCGGCACTCATGGTACAATATTCTCACATGGACATGAATGTCCTTAAAAACAGACAACATAAAAACTAAGTCAGCTTCTTTATCTCAAATCATTGAATTACTCATCATCCCTCTAAATAACACCTAAACGAAATATTAAAAAGAAACCTCTGGCATTTCAACATTTTTGTAAAGAAACGACCATAAAAGAAAGTACAGTGCTAAAGACAAGAAAGAAGCTTAAAAACCCAAGATTACAAACTGTAATGAAAAGACTTCAATGACAAACCAAATCCAAACCGAAAGAAACCAGAAATGCACAGACAAATGTCAGAGATATTGAACACTTTTATAAATCCGACTGACAATATTGGCGAGAAGACTGGTTATTTGTTATTGTTGTTCTTACCTTCTATTATAGTAATAAGAACACTGTTAAGTATTTAGTTTTATTTATACTTTGCTCAAAAAGCAGTGAAAGAAAATCTGTGTCATAATTTTGCTGGGGTATTCCTATTCCCCCCACTTTACCCTACCTTTGAGTTTATTGAAATGTTACGAGGGCTGCCTTTTATATTTCGGGATTAGAGAACAAAAACAAATATTAATCATCGAAAATCGCTTTAGTGTTTTTCAAAATATTCCCCATGAAGATCTATATACTTTTTCATGCGTTTGAACCAATTGTGGAAGCACTTTTTCCACTCTGATTGAGGTATCTCCAAAACATGCATTCTGAACGCAGCAACCGCTTCTTCAGGTGTCGAAAAACGTTGACCTCTCAGTTTGTTTTTTACGTACGGGAATAAAAACAAGTCATTTGGTGACAAGTCAGGACTATACGGCGGATGACTCATCAGATCGATGTTTTGAGTGGTCAAAAATGCAGTTGTTTGAGCCGATGTGTGAGAGCTCGCATTGTCGTGGTGAAGAGTGATCCGTCTTCGGCTTCGTTGGTTTTCCTCATTTCTTGGAAGACAATTGGAAAATTGGAGAATTGACTGTTCTGCGTTGTTCTAGTGGTACGGTTGCGTCATGTCCAGTTTTTCTGAAAAAACAGGCGATCATTTGCTTGGAAGTGCTTCGTGCGCGGACAACTTTTGTTGGATTCGGCTCATCCTGAAACACCCATACAGTCGACTGCTGTTTACTTTCGGGCTCACACACATAAATCCACGATTCATCACTATGTCATAAACGTGTTTTGAAGCACCGCGATCGTATTTTTTGAGCTTTTCTTTCGACCAATCGACACGAGCCTTTTTTTGAACGATTGACAAATTGTGTGGGATCCAACGCAAACAATTTTTTTTGACATTCAAATGTTTATGCAATATTGAATGTATGCTGATCAGTTCGCGCACAGCATCAATGGTTTCTGGAACAAACCTGTGTTTGGACGACCTTCACGAAATTCGTCTTGGACTACGACCTTGATTGAATTTATCATACCATCGATAAACAGTGGTCCTTGATGGAGTTTCATCGCCAAAAATTAAATTAAGTTCATCCATGCACTCTTGCTGACTTTAATCCACGTCGAACGTTGTAAAAAATAATCGCACGAAAATGTTCACGTTTTAATTTCATTTTTTGGCCGAGGCGAATCCTTTAAGTTACTGTAAACAACACATAGCGCTCGTATGTCAAAACTTTCTGAGTACGTATAACCTCAAAAATGTCAAACTTTACGATAGAGCTGTCAGTTGTCAGATTGCAACACTAAGGTTGTCCAATCCTGAAATATAAAAGGCAGCCCTCGTAGTACCTAATTAGGTTAATCCCCCAAATAATAAAATATAAAAACAACAAAAATTTACAAACTTTTATGATTTACATGTTTTTATAGAGGCGTTTGACAATGGGGAAACAATAGGAATAATACATCCAACCTCCAAATTCAGTGGAAGTACCTGAGACAGTTAATAGGAGGAAACGTTTTAAACACAATTTCTCCTAATTATCAAAAAACAGTATTGTTTTTAATTTTAAGGCCGACAAGTTACAACAGCTGAAATATTATTACACCTAAAAAAGACTAATAATATTTTTTTCAAATAAAAATAATATTCAAAACGTTACTTTGAGGCATTAACAATTATTGAAAAAGGTGTCTCACCAAACCTCCTGCAGAATTGTTCCCGGTGGATTTATTAGAGTGAGCCGTGTTTTGGTCAAAAGACTTCATAACCAAAGCATTCAAGAGTAGATCTAATTTAATACAAGTTTATATTTGCAGTGGAATTTTGAAAGTACCCAAAATATAACTGAAAAACTTGTAAAAAAACTTTTGAATATTCTGAAATAAATTTTACGCCCCTTATTTACTTAAATATATGCAAAGATAATTTTCGTAATAGTATTCTTGTTGAGATTTCCCGGAAAAATATTTTTATGGCGATATTTCAATAGCTATTAAGGAAAACGATTAAAAAGTGGAAAATTCGTCAAAATATGCAAAAAAGAAATTTTTCTTAAGGTTCGAGAGGAAGTTGTCATTCAATTAGATACATCTTTTACAAATCTTTTAGTTTGGGGGTCAGCTGATGTTTGACTGCTATTAGAAGAAGATCTGAGAAACATGCCTTTTTTCGATCCACCCTACTAAACGTACTTAAGCATGTGATAGTAAATTCAAAAAGTCACTTTTTTATATGAAACACCAATTAATTCAATAATATTAAAATTTATTTACTCAATTCAATAATATTTTGAACAATTCTGTAGTCCATCCTAAGCCATATTACATTATCGTCTTCAAATTAGAGTTTGTTAATTATTTTTGCACTATGTATAGTTATTTAAATTAAATCAATGATCGTATATAGTAATTAAATTGTACATATGTCAGCAAAATCTATTTACCAATTGATTAACATTTGAGAATTGATATCTGTCAATATTTAAAACGTTTACGCTGCATCGGCATTTATTGCATTTACCAGGAAATCGAATCAGGCATTTGATATTTAATAAAAGAAGTACCGTGTGGGCGACAGACAGCAAGATGGACACTAATTGAAGAGATAAACGAACCTTTTATGAAATGAAGCGGTTATTATAAACACCGACCTAATGCCGATATACTTTAACCTAAAAGGCCATAACCTTAAACTCCCACGCGATGTCTATTGTCTTTCACATTCAACAGCGGAAGATTATTGTAAAAGCGTAGGCGAGCAAACTAAGAATAGCTGAATTTTATGTCACTTCTAGAGATTTACGATAAATTGTAACGCCCTAAAATCAATAAATTTTCTAAGGAAATTTGCTTACCAAATTTAAATATTACGTTGGTCGGGGTCTTTATAATTTTATCTATAGAATAATACAGGGTGAATTTTTTTTTTTTTTTTGATGATCAGTATGGAGATCTCGGAAACTAGCGGAGATAGAGCAATGGTTAAATTGGGGAAGATTTGCAGTTTTACTGGCCCAATTTAATGACTTTCGGATTTTTGTAAAAAGTAATGGCTTACTAGATATTTTGAAAAAACGAAATTCTGTCGATTTAGTCAAATCCCTCTAGCTCCTTTGTTTTTGATTATATAAAAAAAGTGTAAATATCAAAATTGAACGGAATTGTATCCCGAATATGATTGTCATGTCCTCGTTTGCGTGACAGCTCTCGTTTTCGAGATATGACACAAACTTATCTTTTTTGAATGGAAACCATAGTTGGCTATGACCTCAAAAAATCAGACATTTTTAGAGCTTTTCAACGATATAATACTCGATATAGTTATTCATAAATATAAGGGAGTTATGGATGCTTTTCTCTCTTATTTTCACTTTTAACGTAGGTAGCAATAAAAAGATTGTTTTCACTTTGACGTTTCCTCATTTGCGAGTAATTCGATTAGTAGTGCTGAACTGACAGTGGATATTGACAAGTTTTCGTGATAAATTGGAATATTCTAACGAAGAAAAACTGAATATGGTGGAATGTTATATCATATGCCATAAAAATTCAGTTCGTGCAGCTGAAGAATACTTTCATAGATATTTTAATCGTCGTCAACGTTTATGAGGCTTTACGATAGTTTACGCAGATATGGATCTTTTACTAAACCACCAAAGGAACGTAATCAAATTAACGAAGCAGCACAAATAAATGTTTTCGCAATGGTAAATCAAAATCCATCTACATCAACTCGTGAGATTGCGGCAGAAGCTGGCACATCTCAACGAACTGTAGTTAAGATACTGAAAGCGCACAAGTTCCACCCGTACAAACTTTCAGTTTCTCAAACTTTGCATGCTGGTTACGAACATCGACGTATTTTGTTTTGTACATGGTTCAGAGACATGTGCCTTGACAATCCCCAGTTTCCATTAAAGGTGTTATGGTCAGATGAAATTAGATTTACTAACTGCGGTATGTTCAATAGGCACAATGAGCATATCTGGGATAAAGAAAACCCTTTCCATGTAGAACAAAGACGACCCCAGATAAAATTTGGTTTTAATGTTTAGTGTGGTATCTGGGGCCTTTTATCTTTGACGAATCACTTACTGGAGAGAGCTACTTGCATTTCTTGCAATACACTTTTCAAGACATGTTGCATAATTTGAATTTGAGAACTCGTTTAGAAATTGAGTGGTTCCAACATGATGGAGCACCTGCTCATAACTCGTTATTAGTAAGACAACACTTAGATAATATCTATCCAAACTCTTGGATAGGAAGAAATGGCCCACCGAATGGCCACCCCGGTCTCCCGATTTGGCAGTTATAGACTTCTATTTATGGGGTGCGCTAAAAAACAAAGTATACAAAAGAAAGTATGATACAGTTGGTGACCTAAGGGAGACGGTATTACCAGCAATTGAAGAAATTGATAGGCGGTCTGTGAGGAAAGCGATAATGTCAATCTTAAAAGGATGCAATTTTTGTCTAAATAACAATGGTGGACATTTCGATCATAAATTGTAACCATTATCATGTACTTTAATTTCCTAAGTTTTTAGTCAGTACCTACTTATTTAGTTTTTTCGTTATATCATTCAATGTTTTTTGGAATAGTTATTGATAAATCAATCTATTTCATGGCTAACTACGTTAAAAATGAAAATAAGAGAAAAAAGCATCCATAACTCCGTTATTTTTATGAATAACTATATCGAGTATTATATAGTTGAAAAGCTCTAAAAATGTCCGGTTTTTTGAGGTCATAGCCAACTATGGTTTCCAATCAAAAAAAAGATAAGTTTGTGTCATATCTGGAAAACGAGAGGAGTCACGCAAACGAGGACATGACAATCATATTCGGGATACAATTCCCTTCAGTTTTGATATTTACACTTTTTATATAAAACCAAAACAAAGGAGCTAGAGGGATTTGACTAAATCGACAGAATTTCGTTTTTTCACAATATCTAGTAAGCCACGACTTTTTACAAAAATCCGAAAGTTTCATTAAATTGGGCCAGTAAACTGCAAATCTTTCCCAATTTAACCATTGCTCTATCTCCGCTAGTTTCCGAGATCCCTATACTGATCATCAAAAAAAAACTCACCCTGTATAATTGTGGTACTTAACGACACTTATAATTTTCACTTATATTGTAATGTTTTTATTTTCACTCTCGGGTTCAGTTCAGTTCTTGGATTTATTTAAATACACAGTCCAGCTGACTCTAATTTATTTTCACTACTTTAACACAATTTATATTCACAGAACTATTTACAATTTATCTCTACTTAGCTATACGACCGTCGAATACTGAATGAATCTCATAGCCAGCTGTCGGTATTTATACATTTCTCTCGGAATTATCTGGTAAGTCAACGAACCATCGGGAAACTTCTTTCACGTGTTCTGGAAGCTTCAAGGGAATTCGGAATGCTATTAACGGCAGCCGCCAGCCTCGAGTTGAGAGACAAAACATTTCGTATTCCCAGAGGTATTGGAAAAATTTTGCTTCCACGAATTGGATGATGGCCGATTGCTCCAGCTATCGGATGAATTCTCGTAACAATATATTTATCAGATTGACAGTTGTTTCACCAGGTGACTGGCTTCTTCAGAATACATAGTAGATCTAAATGCTAAATTCCTAAAATTATTACATAGAAATATACGGATTAATTATAAATCCAATGTGTTTTAAATAGGTAAAAAGTACATATCATAATTAAAAAGCGGTCGGAATTACATAAAACATATTCGGGTGGTTGAAATATAAGGTGGAGACAAATTATACTTTCCATGGTGGTTAAAAAATGGTTATATAGTAGTTCATAACCAGTTTCGTACAAAAGATAGTGACTGGAACAAAGTTATAATTAATTGTTTAAAAGATGTTATATTTGGTGACCCCTAAGTACAGGGTGGTTGAAGTATTTTGTAAAGTAAAATTATGGTTATACAGGATGGTTCAAAAATAAGTTATAATGTTTGACTGATTGGCAGCAGTATATACAGGATGGGTTTAATGTTGTATAGGGTGGCCAAAAAGCAGTTGCAGTTTGGGTGAGTGATTAAATAAAGGTTTGGTGTTAGGGTGCCAAACTGTGTGTGTTTTTACATTTTATAAAAATTGTTATATAGGGCATGAACAGTTGCATCCCACAGTATGGAATACGTGAAACATGGGGAGAAGCAAGATTATAGTTTTAGTGTGTGATTAACACAATGTTGGAAAAAGTTGCATATAAAAGGTGATTAAAATATAGTGTGGAGAGAAATTGTACTTTACAAGGTGGTACAAAAAATATCAGAAATAATTGTTATATATCGCCTAGAGCAACAGGAATTGCATAGCTGAAATATAGGGTGGAGTAGAGTTATGAGCAGGTGTTAGAAAAAGTTATATTGGGTGACAAATAAATAGCAGCATATACAGGATGTTTGCACTGTAGGGTGAAGTAGAGTTACAGTTATACATACAAAAAAATGTCGAATAAAATTGTTATATAGCGTGGCCTACAAGCACTTGCAATTTGGATGAAATATATTGGGGATTGTTGGATTTATAGTTAAGTAGGGTGTTTCAACAAATTTGGAAAAATTGTTATATGGGATAACCCATGTGTTTCATAAGTTATTTCTTTTTGTAAAGACTTGTACATTCCTGTACGCGGGTGAAACCCCGGGTAACGACTAGTAATATATAATTATATTATTTTACTTTGCTACAAGAAAACTGTCAAAATAATATTATAAAATCTAAGCAGATGTTTTTAATTTCGTATGTACAAGTTTTGTGGCAGACCCACTAATGTATTAACTGGGATTTATTTGCGTTGCGTGCTTATAGTATTGTTCACAGCAAAGCAAGCTTCCAAAAATGTTATTAATGGTTCAGTCAGTGTGGGTATATATAGGAAATAATTACAATACCGATAACATTTATCAAATTTATCTTCATCGCATGACAAGAAAGTATTTACTAAAAATCTTTTATATCGGATGTTTCAATGCCAACTACGTTTGTTCTATACACTACAACGGTTCAGTTGATTTTTAAAGTTGAAAGTACAAGAAAATATCTGACTAAATGCACTGACAGGTGACATTTTGTTAAGTTAATCAGCAAATATTCACAGTGTGATCAAAATTAACGGGAACATCGTAATCCGTGAACAACTATTGTTGGATTCGGCTCATCTTGAAACACCCATACAGTCGACTGCTGTTTACTTTCGGGTTCATACGCGTAAATCCACGATTCATCACCTGTCACTATGTCATAAACGTGTTTTGAAGCACCGCGATCGTATTTTTTGAGCTTTTCTTTCGACCAATCGACACGAGCCTTTTTTGATTAATGTGTAAGGGTGACTCAATCTCACGATAGGTCACATGACGATCTTGCAATATCAGTTCGCGCACAGCATCAATGGTTTTCCGGAACAACAACTGTTTTTGGACGACCTTCACGAAATTCGTCTTGGAGTGAACTAAGACCTCGATTGAATTCACCATACCATCGATAAACAGTGGTCCTTGATGGAGTTTCATCTCCAAAAATTAAATTAAGTTCATCCATGCACTCTTGCTGACTTAATCCACGTCGAAAGTTGTAAAAAATAATCGCACGAAAATGTTCACGATTTAATTCCATTTTTTGGCCGAGATGAAATATAAAAGGCAGCCCTCGTATGTAAGGAATGGGGGTGGGTAAGTGATGCGATTATATCTTTCAGTTTCTTACATTGTGGTGGGTGAAAGTGTGAAAACCGTCAAAATTCATCTTACGTAATTTATGGATCTTCCCTTACAACCTCACTATTCACCTTGTCCATGATTTACATTGAGCATGCCCACCTTTCACCTACAAATACATTCGTTTATACCATTTTTTAATTATTGCTCATATCTTTTACCGAGCCTTATAACATTAATTCTTAAGGTTTTGGTTAAATTTAATTAAATACTTAATTAATAGTTAATGTTATAACTATATTTATATTTGAAAGTGCTTTATCAAGTAGAATTAAATTTTTTCTGAAAAGAAAAAATAGTTTAAAAAAATCTTAGGTACTTAAAATTCATTTAAAACACCCATCCACCCGCATATAAGATGGATTTCGTAAGATTTTAGCAGGCACCCACACACCCAAAAATATCATAGTGATTACGTAGTTTATGGATGGTTCCTAAGCTCACTTATGTATTCCTTGATATCAGTCATCTATACTGCAAGTAAAATGGACTACTTCAACAAACATAAATGTTTATTTGAGATTTCAATCAGTTGAGGGGAGCGCAACTGATGAAGGTTCTCGACTAGAAACAATATTTTGGCAAATGGATTGAAAAATCTCGGAAAAAATTGTATACAGATAATTTATTTGTTGACAAAATTATTGAAATACATCCAAAAATTATTTGATATGGAATCATTTTACAATTTGTGACGTTAATAACATTATTAAAATAATGAATTATTCTTAGTTATTCATATATGGGAGGGATTCTTTTATTTTTTGGTAGGTAATTGAGGTTTTGAGTGATAACAAATGATCTATCTGCAAAAAAATCAATTAATGTTTTAAGTCATTTACTTTTTATAAAACCAAATTAATTATATAATTAATTGCCAATTAGTTTATTAGATATTTTTAAAACCCAAACCTTTTGCGTGATACAAAATTAAAAAATTTATTATGTTTTTGGCCTTGCATTAGCATTATAGCTAAAATAAAAATTTACAGGAATCAAATTTCAACAAGGTTATTAATCTCAGTATTTCCGTAGCATGCCATTTAAATTCCTTCTAAATTTAATCAAGCATAACATGACATTGTTATTACAGCATTGTTAGCAATTAGTTTATAAATACACTATTTGTAAACTATTTACAAATTATCTACGTTACGTTCGAATATGCCAATTATGCGGTTTGTATTTCTTCTGAAGACGGTGGTACTCGAAAATCCCAAGGATGTTAGGAGAAATGAACGTTATTTGTAACTAAATAAAGGGTGTTTTTTTCAGGGGTATAGAACTTTAAGTTGGCAACACTCTTTTAACCGGTTTTGGTCTGGCATTTCTTAATGAATAGACTGACACCTGAACAACGCTTCCAAATTATGCAAATTTATTTTGAAAATCATGGTTCTGTTCGAAATACGTATCGCGCACTACGCCCATTTTACCCTCAACATAATCGTCCATCAGAGCAATTAATTCGATTAACTATACAACATTTTCGCACCACGTTTACTCTAAATGATAATACGTATCCACAGAGATGTTGTACAGTGCGTACAGAAGAATCCATTGCTGCTGTAGAGCGTAGCGTAGAGGAAAACCCGAATCAGTCTATCCGCCATTGTGCACAGGAATTGGATATATGTCCATCCACTTTATGGAAGATTTTGCTGAAAGGTCTTGGTTTGCGTGGTTACAAAATTTAACTAGTGCAAGAATTGAAGCCACCCCGAACACCTATCAAGGCGTACATTCGGTGAATGGGCCCAAAACAAGATTGCCGTTGATCCCGATTTTCATTCATGTTGAGACACCGTTACATCCAGAAAAACTGTTTGGTGTACTTTATGAGCTGGTGGAATAACTGGTCCGTACTTCTTTAAAAACGATGCTGCCCTGAACGTTACAGTCTATGGTGATCGGTATAGAGCCATGATTACTAACTGTTTCGTTTCATCAATTGAACAATCATGATGCACACGAGCTGTAGTTTCAACAAGATGGGGTAACATGTCACGCAGCTCTTGCTACAATTGATTTATTGAAAGAAACGTTTGGTAACCGCATAGTTTCACGTTTCGGACCCGTGAATTGGCCTCCAAGATCGTGTGATTTAACGCCGCTTGACTATTTTCTGTGGGGATACGCAAAGTCGCTAGTCTACGCCGATAAGCCCGAAACGATTGACCACTTGGAGGACAACATTCGCCGTGTTATGGCCAATATACGGCCACAAATGTTGGAAAAAGTCATCAAAAATTGGACCTCCAGATTACACTACGTCCGAGCCAGAATTCAAATTATAATTCCAGAAGATTATCTTTCGAATAAAAAGTAAATTTCATGTCAATTTAAAAAATATATCCTTGTTTTATTCCATTTCAAAATACTATACCTCTAAAAAAACACCCTTTATTACCAAAAATTTGTTTTTCCATTAATAAATATCACTTTGAACTTTGCTAATGGTTTTTATCGATTTAAATGAATAAGATTCAATCACAAAGGTTACCGAATTTACCGTTGCTTCATATAATGCGTCTAATGCACGAAACTGATACCTGGATAAACGCGATCGTCATAAAAAGTTACGACGTCACTTTCCTGTCATCACAAACACAATTTTCTTTCAATATATTCGAAAAAAATAAGGATCAAGACTTACATAATGTAAATAATATCGTGAGAAATATAGTCACTACAAATGTTTATAGGATCACTGGACCCACAAAAAGACTGAATCGCAAATAATAAGCGGAAGCCTTCCAGAAAATATGTCTCTGAAATACAGTACGTACGGAACAAAATGTTGAATATTGAAGAATTGTACTTTTTATTGAATAACAATTATATTTTTATTGATGTGAAACATCCATTTACGCGCCTGGGCAGTAAAATCTGCTGGTTTGCTGTCACGGCAAACGACATGACTCTGATGCCATCGCTCACAACTCTCTTGTATGTGTGTGCCCTTGTAGTTGCATTTCTATAGGACTCTAGTAGTCCGATTGTCCAAACTGGCCTCCAGTACTATGGATGCATGCGCGACATCTTTTTCTGACTGCTACAGTCGTAGTCTCTAGTCGCATCTCATTCCGCATTATTTCAAAGCATCATTTATTCTTTCTCTTAATTGCTGCTCGGTTTCTATTTCTATCTCCTAACTAAATTGCTTGGTCCACCCCATACAAAAAAAATCTGAGTTAATCAGGTCTCCGGACCTTAGAGGTCAGAGTATAGGGCCAGCTGCCCCTATCCAAGCATTTGGTGATGAAATGTCCAGGAACTCTGTGACGGTTCGCCTATAATATGATTTTTATTTGTTCTTAACACAAGAAAATTAAATTATTGCATTTGATAAAGTTCAGTCGCTAAATATGTTTAAGATTTCCTATATGCATTGCTTATATGTCTTAATAAACTTGTTTTATTTTTTCAACCTGGCCAGCCATGAATAAATGCATGCTTTTAATCCATTAAAGCGAAACGAGTGGCAAGCATTTAATAGCCTTTTAATTTGATTGTGCCATTCCGACCATTCTTTGTCTTACTGATATTAAGGACTTTGGAAATTTTAATTTTTGTCAAAAATAAAGGTACTTTACTCATAGGCAATTTTTTTGACAACCCTGGTATATCAATAAATAAAAAGATATTAGATTGTCGTATTTTAGGTTTTAAACCAGGCAGAACATTTTACGAAGCATAACTTTTTTTATAAAATTAATAATTAAAAATTTCCCATTTCTACAGAACTTAAGCAGACACACTATACAGTGATGGGCACATGTGTGGAACCAAGCAAATATCTCTGGAATTATTAGAGATATCAAAATGAAATTTGGAAGGTAGATATTGCAGTAGATTGCCAATTTGTTTCCAAATTTTTTTACAATTTTGAACTTCCTGTTTTACCGGAAGTAATGTCGATTTTAAAATTTGCAATGAAACACCCTGTATAGGATTTTAGTTTCTGATGAAACATTTTATTGCGAATACAAAAATATCGGGTTTGATATTGTTTACTTCAATACCTACCGAGATATTAACAGAAAAGTAATTAACGATAGGAAAAATCTAATATCTATTAAAGAAATACATAATCATAATTATTAACTAAATCTAAGTGATTTTCAAAACATTGAAACTTAACTTAACTAAACTTAATGTATTAGATGTTCAAACTGAGCACCGTTTACTTCTTGACAATAAGCAAGTCGATTTTTAAATTCTCTAGTAACATTAGCTATTACTTCTGGTGTAATTCTCTGGATCTCTTGAGTTATTCTTGCAGCTAATTCTTGCAAATTATTTGGTCTATCAACATAAACCTTAGACTTTAAGTAACCCCACAGAAAATAGTCTAGTGGATTAAGGTCGGGACTTCGTGCAGGCCATTCATAAGTACCCCTTCTTCCAATCCATCTGTGATGAAATATCCTATCTAAATGATCTCGAACAATGCGAGCGTAATGGGGTGGTGCTTCATCCTGCTGAAACCAGATATTATTTGGTAATTGTCCATTTACCTCCAATGCCGTAATAACTTGTGTCTCCAAGAGCTGTAAATACCTATCTCCGTTTAAAGTTTCTTGTAGGAAGAAGGGTCCCACGATTCTGTTGTTATAAATGCCGGCCCAAACGTCCAATTTTTGGGGATGTTGTGTATGAGCCTCTTGTACCCAATTAGGATTACTTTGCGACCAGTAACGGCAGTTATGTCGATTAACCGTACCATTTAAACAAAATGTAGCCTCGTCTGAAAACACCACATTTCTTATAAAATTATTATCACGGTTACAAACGTCTGTCGAAATCGTCTTCGGAGAGTTCTTGAACGAGGCGAATTTTGTAGGGATGATATTTTTCTCGCCTTAATATCCTTCCTACTGAACGACGGCTAATTCCATGCATATTGGCAAGGTCGGTAGTGGATAAGTGAGGATTTTCTTCCAAAGATATAGCAACATTTTGAGCTACACCTTCATTACTTGCTCTTTTTAACCGTCCACTTTTTGGTAAATTGCTAACTGTTCCACTTGTGTCGTACCTTCGCAAAGTTTTCGTCACTACTGAACGGGATATTTGTGTATTCGGATGAACAATGTTAAAAAGGTCACAAACTTCTTGATGCGTCCTTTTCCTCTCCCCATACCAAATCATCATTAATATTTCTATTCTTTCTCTTTCACTTAATTCGGCCATTTTACGATCAAATTAAAAACAATACAATCTTTTTACGTTCAAATAAAAAAAACTAATAACTTATTTTGACAATTACTGTCACTTCTGCAATGAATTTCATGGCCTACTAAACTTGATTCAAATTTAATTTGCGCCTGATTTAAACAAACGCACTTGTATTCGACTATGGAACAAGCAGTGCTGTTGGCTGTGACGGTATAATGCCACCGATTGGCCAATAGAAATACAAATCCTTGCCGAGCGGTTTGTTTATATCGGGCGTAAATGAAATCTGAACCGAGTTTAGCTACCATGGAATGTTTCCTTTCCTTTGTTACTTTTCTGTTAATATCTCGGTAGGTATTGAAGTAAACAATATCAAACCCGATATTTTTGTATTCGCAATAAAATGTTTCATCAGAAACTAAAATACTATACAGGGTGTTTCATTACTTCCGGTAAAACAGGAAGTTCAAAATTGTAAAAAAAATTGGAAACAAATAGTCAGTATCCACCTTCCAAATTTCATTTTGATATCTTTAATAATTCCAGGATATTTACTTGGTTCCACACATTTGCGGATCACTGTATAGAGTGGTATGTATCACATAATTTCGAGGTGTTCATCTGCGTAGTTGATAACTGATCCCTCCTGGACTGTTTGGTAAATAAAAGACGTCTCGGCAGATCACATTTGCTGTCATCAGTCCGCTTCACTTTACTCTCGTGTCCATCCGGTCATGCTTCATAATACTCAAAGATGTTTGAGTAACTAGAAACGTTGTGAATAAAATATTAGTGTTGCAATAATTATTTTATTGTTTAGTTAAGATTTAATCCAAAAAAATGTACGATAGATTTTATTTGAAATTTTCTCAACCCGTTTAATTTACTTAAAATCTATGGACGATATTTATGTTGTTTCAAATTTCTACATTGATATCTATGAATAATTTGTTTCGACTCAGCTTATTATCAAACTTGTTCGAACAGGGTATATTCGGAATACTATCTTGGAATAAAATACCACAAACTTATCTTAGATGCTTATTCAGGCATTTCAGTGTAGCCTTTCTGGGTAGCCGTTTTGTTCTGTGTTATTTAAATATTAAAATACAGTTGTTCTTGGAAAAAAATACACAAACACATTTCACAATTGTTATCAGTATAAATTAATTTTTAACTAGGTAGTGAATAATTTTGCTTTTTTCTATTGCAAATAGTGTGAAACAATAATACTAACATTAATGTTTTACGTATTTTAGAAAGTAATTCGCGAAAGCTACAAGACAGTAAAGATTACTTTTACATATAGTACAAATACCTAGAAGAAAGAAACATAGTTTTGTTGCTAAAATGTGGTAAACGTTTTAATATTCGCCAAAATAATATTATTAGATACCCAGTGGTGCATTGTTATAGTGTAATTACAAATAAAATAATTATCAAAAATAGTGCCTCGTCGTCTATCCCTCTATACAGGGTGAGTTTTTTTTTTGATGATCAGTATGGGGATCTCGGAAACTAGCGGAGATAGAGCAATGGTTAAATTGGGAAAGATTTGCAGTTTTACTGGCCCAATTTAATGACACTTTCGGATTTTTGTAACAAGTCATGGCTTACTAGATATTTTGAAATAACGAAATTCTGTCTATTTAGTCAAATCCCTCTAGCTCCTTTTTTTCTGATTTTATAAAAAAAAGTGTTAATTACCAAATTTATGGGAATTGTATCCCGAATATGATTGTCATGTCCTCCTTTGCGTGACAGCTCTCGTTTTCGAGATATGACAAAAACTTATCTTTTTTGAATGGAAACCATAGTTGGCTATGACCTCAAAAAATCGGACATTTTTAGAGCTTTTCAACGATATAACTTTCACTTTTAACGTAGGTAGCCATGAAAAAGATTGTTTTCACTTTGACGTTTCCTCATTTGAGAGTAATTCCATTAGTAGTGCAGAACTGACAGTCGATATTGACAAGTTTTCGTGATAAATTGGAATATTCTAACGAAGAAAAACTCAATATGGTGAAATGTTATATCATATCCCATAATAATTCAGTTCGTGCAGCTGAGGAATACTTTCATAGATATTTTAATCGTCGTCAACCTGCTCTATGTACATTTAAGAGGCTTTACGATAGTTTACGCAGATATGGATCTTTTACTAAACCGCCAAAGGAACGTCATCAAATTAACGAAGCAGCACAAATAAATGTTTTGGCAATGGTAAATCAAAATTCATCTACATCAACTCGTGAGATTGCGGCAGAAGCTGGTACATCTCAACGAACTGTAGTTAAGGTACTGAAAGCGCACAAGTTCCACCCTTACAAACTTTCAGTTTCTCAAACTTTGCATGCTGGTGACGAACATTGACGTATTTTGTTTTGCACATTAGAGACATGTGCCTTGACAATCCACAGTTTCCATTAAAGGTGTTATGGTCAGATGAAACTAGATTTACTAACTGCGGTATATTCAATAGACACAATGAGCATATCTGGGCTAAAGAAAACCCTTTCCATGTAGAACAAAGACGACCCCAGATAAAATTTGGTTTTAATGTTTGGTGTGTTATCATAGAGTCTACTGTTCTGGGGCCTTTTATCTATGAGGAATCACTTTCTGGGGACATGTTGCATAATTTGAATTTGAGAACTCGTTTAAAAATTAAGTGGTTCCAACATGATGGAGCACCTGCTCATAGCTCGTTATTAGTAAGACAACACTTAGATAATATCTATCCAAACTCTTGGATAGGAAGAAATGGCCCACGCGAATGACCACCCCGGTCTCCCGATTTGGCAGTTATAGACTTCTATTTATGGGGTGCGCTAAAAAACAAAGTATACAAAAGAAAGTATGAGACAGTTGGTGACCTAACGGAGGCGGTATTACAAGCAATTGAATAAATTTATAGGCGGTCTGTGAGGAAAGCGGTAATGTCAATCCTAAAAAGATGCAATTTTTGTCTAAATAATAATGGTGGACTTTTCGAGCATAAATTGTAACCATTATTATGTACTTTAATTTCTTAAGTTTTTAGTAAGTACCTACTTATTTAGTTTTTCGTTATAGTTGATATACCTAATAAAAAAACGTTCAATGTTTTTTGGAATAGTTATTAATAAATCAATCTATTTCATGGCTACTTACGTTAAACTCCATTATTTTTATGAATAACTATATCGAGTAGTATATCGTTGAAAAGCTCTAAAAATGTCCGATTTTTTGAGGTCATAGCCTATGGTTTCCATTCAAAAAAAGATAAATTTGGGTCATATCTCGAAAACGAGAGCTGTCACGCAAACGAGGACATGAAATCATATTCAGGATACAATTCCCTTCAATTCTAATATTTACACTTTTTTATAAAATCAAAAACAAAGGAGCTAGAAGGATTTGAATAAATCGACAGAATTTTGTTTTTTCAAAATATGTAGTAAGCCAAGACTTTATTACAAAAATCCAAAAATGTCATTAAATTGGGCCAGTAAAACTGCAAATCTTTCCCAATTTAACCATAGCTCTATCTCCGCTAGTTTCCGAGATCCCCATACTGATCATCAAAAAAAACTCAGCCTATAAATATATAAATAAGTTCTGTAGTATTTTACTACCGATGTTATAAATAATAATTTTCACTAAAAACGACCATAACAATTTTATTGTATCTCAGTTAATATAGCAATGCCTTACTAAAGAAATAACAATACTTTCATTTAAACTCTGGCACATATATCATTATTATTAATCTGAGAGGACTTTACAGTCATAACTGATAGAGAGCAAGAGAAAGTGATTGTTTTTTGTTTCTAATGTTCTGTTAGATCCTCCAGGCAATATATGAAGTAAAATACAAAATAAAACTTATGAAAGCGTAACGAAGCAATTTCAATAAACTACAAAATGGTACGTATCCAAGATTTTATTAAGGATATGGAAATATCGATTTTGATCAAATATATTACATAGAATGAAGTAGTGACTGGTAAACCACAAGAGCAACAAAATGTTTTTTGTGGCACAAATTAACAACAAAATTTGCGCTTAGTCCGGATGCGGTAAACAATAAGTTATTGCAATTATTTTGTTACTCCTTATACAGAATATTTTATCACATAAATGATTCCGACTCAATTAATAGTGACCAAGAATTGCGTGTTATTGTCTTGTACAAGTGAAAGTTTAAGATACAATACTGTAGTAAAAATATTTAATTTTACATCCTTTGCGGTTTTTTATCTTCGAATTGTCAATTAAGTATTGATAATAAATAATTGTGTATGCTAAATACGTAATCGTTGTAAACAACACAGCATTCCTCTTTTAATTATCACATTAATCATATTAACTTGCACAATGCACTATGTAATTTTTTCTCGCAGTGACAAAACTCCGATCCCGGACAAGAACGTTGTGATATTAACGTTTATATGTTATTGACAATTTTTATACATATTAAAATAAATAATCGTACTTTGTTGAGAAATTCTGGCGATAGTTTATTGTCTTGTAACTGTATCCTTATGTTTTTGGTCTGTGATACGATACTAAATTATACATATAATTTATTTTTTTAAATGGACCAATTGCAAAATAAAAATTGAAACACTTACAAACACCTTGTGCGATCAACAGTTAGTTTTTACTCTCTCGGCTTTATTTGTTGCTAAATGATTTGAACAAATTTCCGACCCACCTTTCAATAATGTCTATATGGTTGCTTAGAGCTAATGGAAAGATTCTAAACAACTGTCATGATATAAAACATTTAAAAAATATATATAACCGACTTCTACCTATAACTGAAAAGCTAAAAATAATTATAACAAAATACAACTCTAGCAAATAAATAACACATTCAATGTTGTAAGGTACCTACCCAGGAAGTAAAAAATGTAAACATTAAAAGGTGCTCATTCTGTCCAAATTAATTACCTACCAATCTAGTATATTTTGAAGCCGGTGCCAAGTTGTATTTTGTTATAATTATTTTTAGCTATTTAGTTATAGGTAGAAGTCGTTTATATTTTTTTTTAAATGTTTTATTTTCAACTTTTTAGTATTTTTGAACTCAGGTAGTTTTCATTCTTTATTTTTTATTTTGTATGTATAACCTTAATAGACAGAACCAGGTAACATCGAAAGCCTCAACATTACACAATGATACTTTCTCATTTAAATTGACAGGTAAATCTTTACGAACAAAATGTACTAGTACGCGTTGGCTTAATAAGCCCAAAATATATTAATGACTTATGGACTACGCCATGTAACCTTTTTTCAAATTTTTTTGACAACCCTGTATAACTATAGATAATTCCACTCTAACCTATGTACCAACCATCCTGTACATACGACTGCCCACGGACAAGCATAAATTTATTAGCTGCCTTCTATAGGACGGAGTAGAATCCATCCCATATTTACGGAGTCAAATCCGTCCTATATTTCAACCATAGTATATAACTCCTTGTGGGCCAGCCCATAAATTAGTTCATTTTTTACATTTTATATTATCGTCCGTTGTAACATTAATTCCTCTCCACACTTTATGCAACAATAATTTTTTAATCACACTGTATAAATATAATTCAACTGCAGAATGTATTTCAACCATCCTGTATATGATTTGCTTATGTCCACATCATATAGCAGTTTTTTAATCACCCTATATAATTTTAATTTCACATTTTTTCCAACATTTTTATACCACCAAACGTCCAGTCCACCCTATATTCAACCATCCTGTATATACGGCTGCCTACGAACCACTATCATTCTAGTCCGTCCTATATTTCAATCTTCATATAAATGCAACTCCTTCTATCACTTTACTTTGTGATTTTGTTTGCTATAACCAAACACCCTGTCTATAAACGTACCAAATAGCAGTTTAAAGTTTGACATGTGTTGTCACTGAATTTTCTATTAGGCCGGGAGAATGTGACAACCAAAAGCACCGTCTTCCCAAAATGGAAAAATTTTATGCCTGGTATACAAACAAAACGAGCTTGGTACTCATTGATTTAAGGAGCCGAAAATACTATGCTTTACTACCTATATGCTTGAGAAAATTTTCAAATTCGCAATTAAAACTTCCAGTGCCTAAAATTACCGCACTATTACGTTGGAATTAAAATATTTATGAGGAAATGTCCGTTATGTCATTTCGATGAAATTTTTGATTAAGAATTTTGGAATTTTCGGCGATTTTCTGCAAAACTGCAAGTTGCACGTCGCAGAAAAGTATATGAGATCACCTAAGGATCTTCCTTAATAGATTAAACGTTAAAAAACTATACACATCCATAAGGAGTTATCGAAAAATCGACTAAAATATTAGGGATATTGGTCGATTTCCATGCACGCATGTGTTCATTCACAAATTTTATCACTTTACCAATAGAATTCTTTTCCAAAATTTGAAGTTTCACCAATCCGGATATATACTCTATTAAACCATATTCATTCAAAACGGTGCACCACAGGAAAAGAAATCAGGTAACATACATACAAAAAAAAGCGAAAAAATACGCGACGAATTGATAACCTCCTCCTTTTTCGAAGTCGGTTAAAAATTCGACGTCCTTCAGTATTTTGTTTTAGAACTTTGAATTCTTTTACTCTTTCGGCTTTATTTGTTGTTAAATATAATCTATATGGTTCCTTAGATCTAATGGAAATGGATTGACTTCCAAGCTATTTGATTGCTTTTTTGATTCCGTCTTAAGACGGCCGCTTTTTGTTGTTATTGTGTTACGATTTCGCGAGTTATAGTTCCGGTCGTAACAACCGCTAAACCGCTTTCATTTTGTTTCTTTTGTGTTTACAAAAGCGCATCATTTGTTGTTAAACCGGCATTTTTTGTTTGCTCAATCAATGAACACTACGTCGCTATTTTTTGTGTAACGTGTTGTCCAGACGAAGCTCTAAAAACAGTTCCTGCCGCTGCGGGGCTCTGAAGAAAGAAGAACCAAGAAAACACCACCTGCAGAGCTTCGACGTAAAAGGTCAGTGATTAACTTTTATTTCGTGATTAATTTAGGCGACGATACAATGTTTTATTGATTGTGCCGCTAAAGGTCCTTCGACAATTACATACTTGCTTTGAACCAGCATTGAACTAAAACCGCAACATCTAATTCATACATTTTTTGGATATTATATGTAATGTGCCATCGAAGACATTCCATAAACTGACTAACTTTAACTGTATACTGTAATATTTCAATACATGACACAATACAATTGGCAATATGTCAAGTTTTTACTTTTTATGTCACATTTAGTTGTAAAATTAAAATAAAAATTTGCAATGATTTTGCGTATAGGCGATAATAATGAAAAAATAAAATGCGAATCTTGTCATGAAAATCGGTTTAAGTAACTTTTCTAATTTATCTTTTTTCGATTTTTTTAACTCCTAATAAGCTCAGAGATTAGCTTATTATCTTAATAAATGAGACTCCTTGTAATAACTGTAAAAATTTGGAAATGTATTCTATTAAATAACGAAAGCATGGGGGTGCTTTCAACAACTTAAATGTGGTATACTGTATATGTAGTTATACAAAATTTTCAATTTAGAAATTGAAACCTAAATTCTTCTAGGAAAAATAATTATTAATGGCAGTATTTACGATTGATCCAATTAAGAAAACTACTTTCAGTTAATTAATTAATTTGGCATTAACATGACATTGTTAAATTAACTTCTGTACGTTTCGTTTTTATCTGTATTTTCCTCAGAAAAACATAAACAACAATAAACCAATAATATGTACCTTCTAACTATGCGTCATAAACTTTAGGCAGTATTATCGTAATAAAACGACAAGAGAAAGTTAACAGCTATATTTCCGTTTTCCTACTTAACGTTAACGACATTTTCAGTGACAGTGCATCGCCTGTATTTACGGATATGAACTGAATTGAGAATGCAAGAGACTTACGTTGTAATAACTTTTTTTAATGTGAGTACAAATTATATTGGTAAAGTTTTAAATATTGAGCATCTGAAAAGTGTCATTTTGAATTTTAAAAGTTCTATAAACAAGTACAACAATATTGTCATTTATACATTTGAAAAGTTACATAAATATGTTGTTTATAAAGCATTATTGCAAAAATTGTACACAAATTTTTCACGTAGAAGTAATAGTAAAAACAAGTTAAAAGTTAAAACGTGTTGTAAGGAAAAGAGGGTCATAAAAAATATGATTTCGTAAATAGCTCGAAAGTTATAAAATCAATAATTTTAATTGAAATAAAAAGTTATTTAAATAAAATAAAATCAACACACTTTATTCATTTGTGTACAAAATTTGTCAAAAAAATTAACTTTGCTTAAATCGATCCAAAAAATAAATCTAGAGTCTATAAATTATCATGTGGGTAATGCCTTAAAGCCTATATCGGTCAAAGCGGCAGAGCGTGTAAAAAACGTATCTATGAGCACCGTAATTCTTTCATTAATCAAAAAACAGATTCCAATTATGCCGAACATTTAGTAACAAAAAATCATCCCTTGGAAGAAAATTTTAAATTATTACATTCAGAAAATAAAGGCAATAAATTAAACCTTTTAGAATCATTGGAGATTAATAAACTTACAACTTAAAAAAAAAACGTAAATTGTGGAAATTGCAATTGTACAATTGTGTGTGTTAATTATTATAATGAATTTCCAACAAGTATCAGCCGAATCAATTCATTAAAAGTAACTTTATTTGTAGCACTATCGAAATTTCATAAACTAAAGAAAAACAAAAGCCGACTTTGAATAAATAACTAAAATAATTAACCGACTAGAAGACATAGTAACACAGTAATGACATTAAAAAGTATAAAAAATAAGTCAGTTGGTAATTTAAATAAAAATATATTAACGGATGATAGTTTCTGTCTTTACTTGGTGAAAATTCATTTAAATTTTATATTAAAATAAACACACTTATGTGATTTTCACTTAAATTTATTTGCTTTTACAATTGTTTCACCAGGGTACTGGCTTCTTCAGAATACAAAGTAGAACTAAATGCCAAATGCCTAAAACCATTGCAAAGAAATATAGGGATGCAATTACAGATATATTAAGAGGATTATTGAAGCAGGTAGGAGGGAATCATCACTATTAAGAAAAAACAAATATTGGAATATTGAAATAAATTATGCCTGTAATGAGTTTATATTGAAAAGATTAAGTAATGAGGATGAATTGATTTCGGTTTGATCATTTAGGAATTTGGTGAAGTTTTGTTTTTGTTAATTTCAAATGACCCTAAAAGATATAATTTTTTACTTTTTTCTTGTAAATGTAATAATTCGAACGTATTCTCAGGTACATGATTTTCATTCAATAAATGGCCGGCAAAGGTTGACTTATTGTAATTGTGGCACTCAAAAGCTTTGGTATGTTCATCCCATCTTGTCTTGAATGATCTTTACGTATGACCAAGGTATAAACTAGGGCAACTACCACATGTCAACTTATAGACGCCCGAGTTGTTATTTTTCTTAAGTTTGTCTTTATTGTTTCTTATATGTTTTCCTAAGTTGTTATCTCTTTTAAAAGCTGTATGAATGTTCCTATTTAATAAAAATTAGGCTATTTTTTGAGAGGGAGAACCGATAAATGTGATACTTTAATATAATTTGGGATTCAAGTTATGGGTAGGAGGATATATTTCATTTAAAGCCTTTTTATTTAATTTTTTTTAAGTAAGAACTCGGGTGTAGTAGTATTTACACACAGAGTATTTTTCTCTTAAATGGAAATAATCTAAAAATAATAGTTGTGAATAAGGATCAGAATTATTTTACAGTTGGCAAAATATCACAGCAATTTTATTGTAATTTTTGTACATAATAAATACTGCGTATTTAATATACAAATTTGTACAAACAGCAAAATAAAAATAATTGTTATTTCTTCAGTTAATTCCAGAGAAATCCTATACCTTTTAAATTTTAATTTTCCCCTTTTCGCGAAAACCCCGACAAAATTAAAAAAGTTCATCAGTAAATCTGATCTTATCCTTAATATGGGGATACAGTCAAGGTCACATCCAAGGTCGCTTTAGTGGATTTCTTCATACACATTGGTCTTTTGTTGAACAAAGAACTGATATCAATGAAAACACTACCATTTAATTAATATCTACTACTGATTACTCACATGGCATCACTCTTTTACTTCCTCCAATAGATGAAGTTCAGTCATCTTTGCGGAAATATCGGCGACACCAAACACATTTTCTACAGTCGTCAGGTGAAGCAACTAGTTGAAGGAAAGATAGTCAGTCTCAAGTGACAGTAGTTTATTTATTTGAAGTATTTAGATTTAGTAATTTAGTCCGGCGGTTCTGTAAATTATAAAATTTAGTGGTAAATAAAGAGAATTATTTTGAAAATTCTTAATTTTGTACCAAGTAAATATCTCTGGAATTATTAGAGATATCAAAATGAAATTTGGAAGGTGGATACTGCAGTAGATTGCCTATTTGTTTCCAAATTTCCTGTTTTACCGGAAGTAATGTCGATTTTAAAATTTGCAATGAAACACCCTGTATAGTATTTTAGTTTCTGATGAAACATTTTATTACGAATACAAAAATATCGGGTTTGATATTGTTTACTTCAATACCTACCCAGATATTAACAGAAAAGTAACTAAGGAAAGGAAAAATTCGATGGTACCTAAACTCGGTTCAGATTTCATTTACGCCCGATATAAACAAACCGCTCGATAAGGATTTGTATTTCTATTGGCCAATCGGTGGCATTTTACCGTCACAGCCAACAGCACTGCTTGTTCCATCGTCGAATACACGTGCCTTTGTTTAAATCAGGCGCAAATTAAATCTGAATCAAGTTTAGTAGTCCATGAAATTCATTGCAGAAGTGACAGTAGTTGTCAAAATAAATTATTGTTTTTTTTTATTTGAACATAAAAAGATTGTATTGTTTTAGTTTGATCGTAAAATGGCCGAATTAAGTGAAAGAGAAAGAATAGAAATATTAATGATGATTGGGTATGGGGAGAGGAAAAGGGCGCATCAAGAAGTTTGTGGCCTTTTTAACATTGTTCATCCGAATACACAAATATCCCGTTCAGTAGTGACGAAAACTTTGCGAAGGTACGACACAAGTGGAACAGCAATTTACCAAAAACTGGACGGTTAAAAAGTGCAAGTAATGAAAGTGTAGCTCAAAATGTTGCTATATCTTTGGAAGAAAATCCTCACTTATCCACTACCGACCTCGCCAATATGCATGGAATTAGCCGTCATTCAGTAGGAGGGATATTAAGGCGAGAAAAATATCATCCATACAAAATTCGCCTCGTTCAAGAACTCTCCGAAGACGATTTCGACAGACTTTTGCCATTTTGTGAAACGATGAAGGATATTTGTAACCGTGATAATAATTTTATAAGAAATGTGGTGTTTTCAGACGAGGCTACATTTTGTTTAAATGGTACGGTTAATCGACATAACTGCCTGCCGCTACTGGTTGTAAATTAATCCTAATTGGGTACAAGAGGCTCATACACAACATCCTCAAAAATTGAACGTTTGGGTCGGCATTTATAACAACAGAATCGTGGGACCCTTCTTCCTACAAGAAACTTTAAACGGAGATAGGTATTTACAGCTCTTGGAGACACAAGTTATTCCGACATTGGAGGTAAATGGACAATTACCAAATAATATCTGGTTTCAGCAGGATGGAGCACCACCCCATTACGCTCGCATTGTTCGAGATCATTTAGATAGGACATTTCGTTACAGATGGATTGGAAGAAGGGATACTTATGAATGGCCTGCACGAAGTCCCGACCTTAATCCACCAGACTATTTTCTGTGGGGCTACTTAAAGTCTAAGGTTTATGTTGATAGACCAAATAATTTGCAAGAATTAGCTGCAAGAATAACTCAATACATCCAGAGAACTACACCTGAAGTAATAGCTAATGTTACTAGAGAATTTAAAAACCGACTTGCTTATTATCAAGAAGTAAACGATGCTCAGTTTCAACATCTAATACATTAAGTTTAGTGAAGTTTCAATGTTTTGAACATCACTTAGATTTAGTTAATAATTATGATTATGTATTTCTTTAATGGATATTCCTTTCCTTAATTACTTTTCTGTTAATATCATGTTAATTTTTGTAATAAATCTGAAAACACTTAATATTTTCGAAACAGTTGAAGATAGGGTGTAGGACATTGTACATGAATTATGTCTGAAATTTTCTGGAGAATAAAAAAAAACCTATATAATTTTATTTTGTTATGTATAAACATTATTTTACACTCAACAAACTGTAGATCTGTCATCTGCAAAACAGTCTCATGACAATTTTTGAAAGTTGTAGCATTCAAGATTTGTAATGCCTTCGATGGCACATTACATATAATATCAAAAAAAAATGTATGAATTAGATTAGCCCCGCAACAGCAGGAACTGATTTTAGAGCTTCGTCTGGACAACACGTTACACAAAAAATAGCGACGTAATGTTCATTGATTGAGCAAACAAAAAATACGGGTTTAACAACAAATGATGCGCTTTTGTAAACACAAAAGAAACAAAATGAAAGCGTGGTTAACGGTTATTACGACCGGAACTAATAACTCGCGGAATCGTAACACAATAACAACGAAAAGCGGCCGTCTTGAGACGGTATCAAAAGCGTCCGAATAGCTCGGAATACAATACAGGAATCACGAATACTCTCTATATTTTACACGTAAAAAACACTTAAAATTAGCATTAGCGCGACGGAAGGTTTTGGAAAAGGTGCAGAAGTTTAAAAATCAATAAAGTAATTCAATCAAATTTAAAACAATACACTAAACAAATTGCGGGAACGCACCAAGATTGATGGTATCAATCTACACGTGGTATTAACAAAAAAAATCTGCTTAACCGTTTGGCACCAACCTCTAGAATAGTTTTGCGGTACTTTATCGATGTCATTTCTAAACTAAGTTAAATTCCCCTCCTCGTAACAGGTGTTGTTTGTTTTAATAAAATCAATTCAAGCGATATATGTATTTTAATATTTCCATTTATAATAAACTATTTAAGTCAGGCTGAATGAAATGCTTATGTTTACATAATTTGTGTTGTAACGTGAATTGTTTTTTTTTCCTTTTAGCACCGTTGTTATGATCCACATTATTGCTAATAATACCGTACATCTGTTTATATCTATCACCAGGTTGAATTAATCGATAGTTAAGTTGGTAATCATCAATATACACATTACAGTTATAATTAATTATTATGCTATAATTATTTTTAGTCATGAATTTTTCGTATTGGCATATTATTAAGGTAACAATGTAACAGTAAACAGTTTTATTATCCGCAGAGTAACGAAAGGTATTATTCTGATTTGTTCTAAATACATACTTTTTTTCTACACCTGATATATTTACAAAAAAGGTGTTTCTTTGCAAAATTATTACTAGAGAAACTACTCTTAGTGTTTTAAACGTAGGGCGGTTTATCATTTGTCATTAAGCCGTCTAACCCAACGTAAGATCTATCATCGCGGAGTAGTCATTTCGATACTGAATCTTCAACTTGTTTTACCACCTGACAAAAAATCAACCGTTGCTCCAGTATCCAGCGCTTTATGGTAGCAGTTGACAGATAAATTCTATTAGACCAGAAATGGACTGTAAAACATCACATCTTCCAAAAAGAGGAATTTTTTTACTCAATTATATATATATATATATACTCGAATACAGTATTCGAAGAAGCGAAAGCAGAAGGCTACGAGAATTATGCGAACCAACCTGAAGAGGGCAGATGTGATTCTGCCGAAACGTCGTCATTTAACCATCGATCCCGGCAAGGATTAGTTATCAATTACGCGGATGAATTCCCGGAATCCACCTAAAACATTTAGTGCCCGCGAAAACTTAAAAATAATATATATATATATATATATATATATATATATATTTACAATTCCAATGGGACATCTTTTTTTATTCATTACTGAGCCCGTCTCAACAAATTTTAAAATCGACTCCAATACGTATTTATGACGGACGTTACGTTCGGGATGGTTTTGGTTAAAAACCCTTGCAGCAGCTCGAGCACAATTTTGCTTTTGGTAATAAAGACTTACCTACCAGCTCAACACGTTCTTGCAATGTGTATACCATAATTATCTCTTAAATTTTCAACAAATCAGTAAAGTAATAACTTGACAGATAAATGTACAATAATGCTTCAAATGATCGAATAAAGGTCAGAACAGATAAACAAACTTGCTGTAAATATCAGCAAAAAATAATGTAAAATAAATGAATGTTTAGATGTTATGTTTTCCTTGTACTGTGTGTTATTACAGGGTGCGGCAGTGAAACAGGATGGTTTAAGAGCGTACTATAAAAGAACTCCTTTTTAATACTTTTCCATGCAGTAAAAACTTTTAATTTAATAATCCGGTTTTACTACTAGGTCCGTTATGTTTTCTGTTACATGAATAAGAATTGCAATAAAAAAAATATTATGACGGTATAGTCCGTAAAAAGGTCTTTCAAATGATATACAACAACTATTTTCCTTATCTCAAATCTCAAGGTCATTGAATAGGCCTGTTTGTGTCGAATGCGCGCAAGCGCTAATTCACCTCAGAAAATTTCCCCCGCGAAACAATAATCGACCTGTTTTCTCTTATTGCAATAGTTTTGAAAATAACCAAGATATTCAATGTGGCTCGTTTAAGATATACCCTGTATAAGTTTTGGTTTATTTTATGAGATGTATCACATTGTTTTTTTGTGTGTGAACTGTTGTACCAAACAACGGAATGCAATTGTGCAATAATATTCTTCGAGATTCAAATGTAAATGGAAACTGTTGGTGAAGGGAAACGTTCGCCTTTATGACTAGATGCGTTGGAAGTGTACATTACCATTTCATAGCAGCAATTTAAGACACCCAAAGTTAACAAGAGAGATGACTCACGCTAAGGGGGATCGGGGACGCCTCGCTATAAAATATATCTAGTTATTTGTCAACTGCACCCCACTCAATAGACCGAATATATATGGTTTTATGACGGCAGAGAGAAGTCGTAATCACGTTGAATGCAAGAGAATCGAATCATTGATGGAGGAGCATTCTCTAAGATTAATCCATATTATCATGAATAGATTTTAAAGTTCATTCACTTTCGACAAAAGCAATTGCAGTGAAGTATTGCTTAATTATTCACATTTCCATAATTAAATTTTAATCGCTGCTGATTGCCAGTAATCAGGATGAAATTAATATTTTGAATAATTTTGCATCGATTTTCAGCCAGTTCACAGCTGCAGCCATTGACTCCAAAAGACAAGTAGATGTGGTTCATACTAGTGATGTGCCGGATCATTAAAAATGTATATACGCGGATACAGATATGAATACGTATATTTAGTCCCAAGAACGCGGATACGGAAATTTTTGTAATATAAAGGTGCCAAATACGATTTTAAAAAATATAAAATTATCTAAATGTAATTAATTTAACAGTTTTTCACTGTTACCAAATCACCTATATATACAGGGTGAGTTTTTTTTTTGATGATCAGTATGGGGATCTCGGAATCTAGCGGAGATAGAGCAATGGTTAAATTGGGAAAGATTTGCAGTTTTACTGGCCCAATTTAATGACACATTCGGATTTTTGTAAAATGTCATGGTTTACTAGATATTTTGAAAAAACGAAATTCTGTCGATTTAGTCAAATACCTCTAGCTCCTTTGTTTTTGATTTTATAAAAAAGTGTAAATATCAGAATTGAAGGGACTTGTATCCCGAATATGATTATCATATCCTCGTTCGTGACAGCTCTCGTTTTCGAGATATGACACAAACTTATCTTTTTTTGAATGGAAACCATAGTTGGCTATGACCTCAAAAAATCGGACATTTTTAGAGCTTTTCAACGATATAATACTCGATATAGTTAGTCATAAAAATAAAGGAGTTATGGAGGCTTTTCTCTTGTATTTTCACTTTTAACGTAGTTAGCCATGAAACAGATTGATTTATTAATAACTATTCCAAAAAAAAATGAACGATTTTTTTATTAGGTATATCAGATATAACGAAAATACTAAATAAGTAGGTACTTACTAAAAACTTAAGAAATTAAAGTACATAATAATGGTTACAATTTATGTTCGAAAAGTCCACCATTGTTATTTAGACAAAAATTGCATCTTCACAGACCGCCTATCAATTTCTTCAATTACTTGTAATACCGCCTCCCTAAGGTCACCAACTGTCTCATACTTTCTTTTGTATACTTTGTTGAAGTCTATAACTGCCAAATCGGGAGACCGGGGTGGCCATTCGCGTGGGCCATTTCTTCCTATCCAAGAGTTTGGATAGATATTATTTAGTGTTGTCTTACTAATAACGAGTTATGAGCAGGTGCTCCATCATGTTGGAAACACTCAATTTCTCAACGAGTTCTCAAATTCAAATTATGCAACATGTCTTGAAAAGTGTATTGCAATAAATGCAAGTAGCGTTCCCCAGTAAGTGATTCGTCATAGATAAAAGGCCCCAGAATATTAGACCCTATGATACCACACCAAACATTAAAACCAAATTTTATCTGGGGTCGTCTTTGTTCTACATGGAAAGGGTTTTCTTTAGCCCAGATATGCTCATTGTGTCTATTGAACATACCGCAGTTAGTAAATCTAGTTTCATCTGACCATAATACCTTTAATGGAAACTGTGGATTGTCAAGGCACATGTCTCTAAACCATGTACAAAACAAAATACGTCGATGTTCGTCACCAGCATGCAAAGTTTAAGAAACTGAAAGTTTGTACGGGTGGAACTTGTGCGCTTTCAGTGCCTTAACTACAGTTCGTTGAGATGTGGTAGCTTCTGTCGCAACCTCGCGAGTTGATGTAGATGGATTTTGATTTACCAATGCCAAAACATTTATTTTTGCTGCTTCGTTTATTTGATTACGTTCCTTTGGTTGTTTAGTAAAAGAACTATATCTGCGTAAACTATCGTAAAGCCTCTTAAATGTACACAGAGCAGGTTGACGACGATTAAAATATCTATGAAAGTATTCCTCAGCTGCACGAACTGCATTTTTATGGCATATGATATAACATTCCACCATATTCAGTTTTTCTTCGTTAGAATATTCCATTTTATCACGAAAACTTATCAATATCGACTGTCAGTTTAGCACTACTAATGGAATTACTCTCAAATGAGGAAACGTCAAAGTGAAAACAATCTTTTTCATGGCTAACTACGTTAAAAGTGAAAATAAGAGAGAAAAGAATCCATAACTCCGTAATTTTTATGAATAACTATATCGAGTGTTATATCGTTGAAAAACTCTAAAAATGTCCGATTTTTTTAGGTCATAGCCAACTATGGTTTCCATTCAAAAAAAGATAAGTTTGTGTCATTTCTCGAAAACGAGAGCTGTCACGCAAACGAGGACATGACAATCATATTCGGGATACAATTCCCTTCAATTTTGATATTTACACATTTTTTATAAAATCAAAAACAAAGGAGCTATAGGGATTTGACTAAAACGACAGAATTTCGTTTTTTCAAAATATCTAGTAAGCCATGACTTTTTACAAAAATCCGAAAGTGTCATTAAATTTGGCCAGTAAAACTGCAATCTTTCCCAATTTAACCATTGCTCTATCTCCTCTAGTTTCCGAGATCCCCATACTGATCATCAAAAAAAAACTCACCCTGTATATAAACTATTTCTACTATATACAGGGAATACCAAATATAAGAAACAGTGACTTTTTGGCCAGTGTGTAGGTCCTTGGCGACTAATCCATTTTTGGGAGAAATGCCAATTCGTGACATTTCGTACTATGCGCTGACTGTTTGTAAAAAAACTTAAAATGGGGGATATCCTTTTCCAAAAACCACAATTTTAAGCAGACATTATTTGCTTTGTTGTGAACGTACATGCATTACTGAATATAACAGTATCAAATTGTTTTCTGTGTACAAATATTTATTTCGTTTTCAGTTCTAAGGTATTTATTTTTTTTTTCAGATAAATCTGCGCCTCATACTTGTTAGCGGTAAAACAAAAGAGTTCCTCTTCAGTCCTAGCGATTCGGCTGGTGACATTGCGCAACACGTGTTTGATAATTGGCCAGATGGTAAGTTTTCATAATAATTTCATTAATTTTATTCAATACATTCCTCTTCGCATTTAACATTTTTTATATTTTGTTTTTATACCGTAGGCGACATTTTACAGTTAAATCATTCATACCTTACCGTTTAGGTATTTCCATCTGTCTATTTTTTTTTACTTGAACACTAAAAGTAAGACATAGAGCAACAGTCAGCTTACAGTTCTCATTAATTTGCATTTCCTATTAAAGTTAGTTAATCGAGTCATAAAGAAAAATTTTTTTTTAACGTTTTTATTACAAAATCTCAATTTTTGCCCCTAAAAAAGCTTTTCTGTTGAATAAAATAATCATTGCAAAAATGTAGTAATCTTTAAGATTGAAATTTAAACTTTAGCGGAATATCTTTGAAAAATCATTTACCAAAACAGAGTTCTTCGGGATGGTTCATTAAGCGTTTTAAAGAAACTAAACATGTTAGGAGAATGAAAATTTGCGCTTGAAGAGTTTTCAGCTAAACAGTAGGCCACTTCCTGTTATACCGGAAGTTGACTCTAACTTTGTTATGTTAAATCAAATGATATTTTTTTAGGAAAAATTCGTAAAAAAGTCAAAAATTTAAGGCAAGTTTCATAACCACGTTATATATCTACGACGCATAGTTTCTGACATAATTTAAATTGTAGGAAAAAGTAGAACCCAGAAATTATTCCCTTTGTTGAGAAAAAAATCTTCCAAACAAAACGGGATCGAATTCTGAAATTTTTATCAGACGAATGTTTATGTAACTGATACGGGCGTTCCGGAAAAACTACAAATTTCCAAAATTTCAAGTACGAATAACTTCAAATGACACCATTAATTTTTTTTTAGTATTAGATTCCAGTTTTTATCCTCTTCGATCCATGTCAATATTTCCTATTTCTAAAAAAAGAATTTTTGCTTAAAATAACCAATTTAGTCAAATTTGACTTGAAAAAGTATGCCAAGGAGAATTAACAGCTACTGAAATTGTTAAAAAACTACATTAAAAAGCAGTTCTGTCGATTAATGTCGCGTTGTTCAGAAAATAAAAAAAAGCAAACATCTTTTGTTTATAATGTGTTCGTAGACAGCAAAGGAAATCCAATAGGACTCTGTCCGGATACATGTTTCGCAACACCATACATAATTTTTCATGTTTTATGTTCTACAGTATAACAGATTGTTTTGCTATTATATATTTTGCTGCTATTTTTCTATCAAAACTCAAATAAAATAAATGTTTTTAGATTTTTAGTGTGTAAAGGGGTCTCTCATATATGGGACTTGCGGTCTATTAGTACAAATTATTACTGTAGACCACTGTCTCATATATGAGTCATATTACTATAAAGAAAAATAAATTATTGTTGTAAAGTCCGTGGGTTCAATTTAAAATTATAAAACTAATATTCACTTTCACTTTTCTAGAAACTTTTATTTACATCGAATATACAACAGCTGATTCAAATATCACAATACCAATTTTGCATATAAGCTCTTCGTACAGCCAACTCAACATGCGATCGTGGCGTGCTTCCTTTATAAAACCAGCGTCTAATTCTACAGTAAAATCAGTCATCACTCCTACAGGTGCCGAGTCTTTTCGAGAACCATTTTTTATCTGAAAGCGATTGTTGTCGTACTGAAATGAAACAGGGTCGGCTTTGGGTAAATTTCGTAACATTATTTTTGCGAAAAAAACTCATCAATTTAGTGTCATTACCTTATCTACTTGCATCTTTTACAAAAAAAACAAAGTGGTCTATCACAAAGGTTTTTTTACTTTTATGTTTTTTTTGGGCAATAACACCACAATCGAAATAAAACGACGTATATTGAAGGGCAAAAAAAAATAATTATAAAAAATGTTCTCACTGGAAACAATTACCCAACAAAATTTATCAACAAAGAGTTAAACAGACGAACAGAAAACAAACCTTCCGAATCAACCCAGAACTTCTCTTATTAACACTACTACTACTCAGGACAACTACATTACAGTTACAACTATACCATATATACAGGGTCTGTCAAAAAGATTGAAAAGAGTGGGCAACAGATTTAATGTTAAAACAACATTCCAAACAAGAAATACACTGAAACCTCTAATATCGAAAACAAAACCAACCAACAAAACCCAGAACTCAAAAAACTGCATATACAAGATTCCTTGCAAATGTAATAAATTTTTAACCGACTTCAAAAAGAAGGAGGTTCTCAATTCGTCTGTATCTATGTTGCTTTTTTTATGTTTGTTCACCGATTACTAGGAAACGGCTTGAGGGATTTCAACCATTTTACTGGATCCTGGTTGGCGGGATAGCGAAGTGGTCCCATATTTTTCTCATTAAAATAGCTTTTACCGTTTCTTAGAAAATGGGGAAAAACTATTTTTACCTATTCTCATATACTCTATGCCGTGGTGGAGGAGCCGGTATTATTATATAAAATTTGAAAAATGTTATTCGGAACGTGGGGCAAATTGAAAAGGGATTAGATTAGTGCCGAGATATCTCAAAGTGGTCAGAACTTTTTTTCAAATAACATAGCTTCTATCGTTTCTTATAGAATGGGGAAAAACTTTTTACCTATTTTCTTATATTCTATGTCTTGGTGGAGTCGCGGGTATTATTAATAAGATTAGATGGAGTTACAGGTATTAACTATTCGGAACTTGGGGTAAATTGTAAATAAGATGAATTAATCAAAATCAAAATAAGTGTCAGTTAATATGAATATACAGTGTGTATTCATAAATTAAACGATTTCTTTTTATTCTTAATTTTCAGAGAAAAAAGTTATTCTTCACAAACAGATTTTTTACATGGTCTAAAACATAAACAGTAATCATTCCATGTCAATTTTTATTAACTGTAGACAAAGTTTGCCTTCAAAGAGGGCTTTTAATTACAAATTAAAGTTTCTTCATTTCTGTTAAGATATAAAATTGTTATCAAATAGAAATAATCTAATACTATATAACGAACAAGGTTTGTTTATATATATATATATATATATATATATATATATATATATATAATTGAGTTGTGGAAAAAAGCTCTAACGATTTCGATGAAATTTTCTTATTTAGAAGTTTCAATAGATAGAAATCGATTGGTTAGGGTCTCATATTTAGGAAAATTGTTTTCCAGGGAAATTAAATAATTAAAAAAGTTATTGGCAGTTTGCGACAATCAAGATAGCTTATTTTTAATTTAAAGGTGTTCAATACAGGGTGATTTAGTAACCTACGTAAGAGTGAGATTCGTCTTGTAAAAATTCTTTCAATACAGGGTGATTTGAGAGTGAAACTGCTCTTGTAATCATTTCTCCAATACAAAATTTACTTGTATGTTCCGAACAAGTAACTATTTAATTAACAATTTGACAATTCAACTATACTTCACAAAGAACAACATAACACAAAACGAAAAATAAAAGAGTCTGCCTTAATTCTTTTGAATGAAGACGATTGTATCGCTTCTACTTCTGTAGAATTGAATCGTATCTGGTTACCGACAATTAAGGAAGAAATTATTAATGGTAACCTCCTTTCGAACAACCCAATATCGGGATAATTCATAAGGTTTTTCCTAGGTTTTCCCTTATGACGTTAATGGGATCACTGAAACAATAGAATTCTTTGATCGCATTTTTGGTGAATGCGCTATCTTATAACAAAGTCGTACCTAGGAACGCCACTTATAAATTCTGAAGACAACTCTTTCAAATTCTTCTAATTTGAAAGCTGTTTAACTATAATACATGATCTTTATAATTTTATTTTTTGTGCTACCTGTATATCTAAAAACAAATTTTCTAATGTCAATTTAAATGTCATAAATCAAATTTTCATTTTGCAATTTACATCAATAAATATAAAGCCATTGACAACGAAGTCAGAATAGACTATGAAACGTTTGGTTTTCTTTCAATATACCTACGTCGTTTTATTTCGATTGTGGTGTTATTGCCCCAAAAAAAAATAAAAGTAATCAAGAATATGCCACAAACAACGTTTAGAACTTTAGAAGACAATTAGGAAAGGTTTTTTTAATGGCAGTAGCCAACGTGTTAACTTTATGTAAATAATCCAACTTTCAGAACTTTGTCACTTTCAGTTAATAAAACTAAATATAATGAATATTTTTACGAACACATCGTATTAGTAACATCTGAATCAGAGAAAGTTTCGAATGTGTGACAAAATATTTATAACTTAAAAGTTTATAGACTATAAAATATAAATTGTTAGCATTACTTGTTTGATCTTAGATGTTTGTTACATATTAATAAAACCTTTTTTTATTTCGTATAGATTGGTGCCAAGAAGCAGTATCAAAGGCTGAAATACTCAGACTCATCTATCAGGGTCGTTTTCTTCATAGTAATGTTACATTAGGTGCTTTAGGACTGCCATTCGGAAAGACTACAGTGATGCATTTGGTTCCCAGGGAAACTCTTCCAGAGCCTAATTCTCAAGGTGGGTAGTATCATATGTAAAATTTTAATATTATAACATTCAGTCAAAGTTGCCTTCTGAAAATAACCTATTGTGTATTGTGCTTCGCTTCATTTATACAGGATGGTCCATCGAAAACTTAACGGAAATTATAACCGATTCTGCTTTTTCCGGATTTACACCGCCTCATTTTTTCGAATTAATTTATATATACAGGGTGGGTCATTAATCTATGCACCCGAACTGCTTTCTTCCTAAGCATGGTAGAAAAAAAGTTTATTCAAAACTTATTCAAGGGAAAGGGGGACACTTTTTGGTGCGATTAATTTTGACTTTTTTCAAGATCTTCTTGATTTTTCATGTAAAAAGGAAAGAAGTCTCGAGAAAAATTATATATAAAAAAATTGATTTTTAATGATTTTGGAAATTTAAAAAAATTTGAGAGACCTTTAAAATTTTTTTTTGGGCTTTTTTGGGTTGTCCTAATATACCTACAACTAGTTGTATCATAAATTTATGACTCAAATATGTTCTTTCAGCAAATTACTAAAGTTTTTTTCAAAATAAAAAATTATGCAAATAAATTATTTATTTTTTACTATTACAGTAAATAAAATGCATTAAAATTTAATGTATGTTGATAAACAATGTTTTTATCAAAATAATACCCTAATAAATTTTGATTTTGAAAAAAAACTTTAGTAATTTGCCGAAAAAAAATATTTTTCATATTTATCATAAAATTATGATACAAGTGTAAAAAAATTATGCCGGAAGCGAAATAAACACTTTTTTTACTTTAACTTTAACATCGAATAACTTTGAAAGAAGTGAGTTTAACGAAAAATGTTAACAGACCTTTTTTTGTAGAGCATTTAATTTCCTTTAAGAATCGTCATTGATGTTATAAAAATATTGATATTTAAGGTCGTTTTGAAAAGTTAACCAATATTTGAGTCTTGATTACAGGCAAAGGGCTCGTCCTACGTAAATTTACTAAGAGAGCTTTTTTGTGGGAATTTAATTTCCTACAAGGATGTGAGATTTTTTTTAAATTGATTAAGTCCTAATTTAATTTTAAATACTCGACGTTTCGACCCCTGCTTCGGAGCCATTATCAAGAGACAAAAAATGAAAAAGAGTTTCAGATTCTAGATCGAACTCGGGCTCTCAACCTGCCTACTCCCCAAGAGTCACTAGGTAACTGAACAGAAGGTGAATCTGCGCTGCTTCTTTTATTTATAGTTATCGGTCGATTAGGAGGGGATGTCGCGTGATGAAGGGGCTGTGCGGTGATTGGTTGGTGTTGGTGGAAATGTCTGGTTTGTTTAATCTGGAAATTACGGAGGTCCAAGCTGTGGGAAGGCGAGTGCTGTCATCGCGTCTATTTAGACAGAGAGGTCTTTTCTCTATTTCGATGGCTTCGCGAATAGTGGATGCCCTAAGACAATTGAGAGATATGATAGTCCTACTGTCCTCGAAGTTGATAGAGTGCCCTGTTTGAATATGGTGATGCGCGAGAGCTGAAGTCGGATCTTTTTTACGAACTGACAGAGAGTGTTCATATACTCGCTGGTTAACGCGCCTATTGGTACGACCGATGTAGCTTTGTGGGCAATCGCGACATGAAATTTCGTAAACTCCTCGTTCCTCGTTAGGTACTTTGTCTTTGGGGTTACCGGTTAAGTTGCCTATAGTTTGAGTGGTGTTGAAGACAGTCTTTATTTGATGTCGGTGTAAAATACGTGCTATTTTGTCAGTGACTCCTCGAATGTACGGAAGGACGGCTTTTTGATGTTGTTAGTCTGTTTCTGACGGGGTTGGTGTGATTGGGAATTGTTGAGATTGATGAATTATACGCGCAATGTGGTCCGGATGATAACCGTTTTGTCGAAGAATTTGTTGAAGATTATTAAGTTCGTTTTGTCTATTGTCAATATCTGTTAAACGAATAGATCTAAGAGTTAAAGATTTCATTACAGAACTCAATTGGGCAGGGTGGTGGTGTGATTGGGCATTTAAGTATCGATTGGTATGGGTTGGTTTCCTATAGACGGTATGTGAGAATGTGCCATTGCTGGTTTTTGTTACGAGGATATCAAGAAACGGGAGCGAAGAATCGAATTCGATTTCCATTGTAAATTGAATGTTAGAATGTATACCATTAAGGTGTTGTAGAAAGAAGTCTAACGAGTCTCTGCCATGAGGCCGAATGACAAAAGTATCATCAACATATCTAAGCCAGCAGGATGGTTTTAAATTAGACGAGTTTAGGGACTGGGTTTCTATTTGTTCCATGAAAATGTTAGCAAGCACTGGAGAAAGAGGTGAACTCACCGGGGCCCCACGTACTTGTTTGAACAGAATGTCTTGAAATGAAAAATATGTGTTAGAAGAACAGTGCTGTACCAGTTTGATGATGTCAGAAGAGATATTGTGTTTTGTTTTTAGAATATCTAACGTTTCTGAAATGGGGACATTGGTGAAAAAGAGATACAACATCGAAGCTAACCAGGATATCATTTTCTGAAATTCTATAACCGCATAACATATCTACGAGGGTGAATCAAATATGAACCGGACTTTTGTTTTAAAAATTTTATTGGTACGAAAAATACAAATTTTAATACATATTATTTTTCTACATAGTCTCCTCTCTTATGTATACATTTTTCCCACCGAATCGGAAGTTTTTTAATACCTTTCTCAAAGAATGAAACTGGTCGTGTCGATAACCAATTGCGCACAAACGTTTCTACACCTTCGTAGTCCTCAAAGTGGTGGCCTCCCAGTTCTTCTTTAAGTGTCCCAAACATGTGGTAGTCACATGGCGACAAATCAGGACTGTAAGGCGGGAGTTCAAGGGTTTCCCAATGCATTTTGTTCAATTTTCCTTGAGTCAATGCAGCTGTATGTGGCCGAGCGTTGTCATGCAACAGAATCACACTTCGGATAGACATATCCCGCCTCTTTTGCCGATAGGCAAGTTTCACTTGGAGTAGTTCGCAGTAATACTCAGCATTAATTGTACGGCGTTCGTACAGAAAATCGATCAGCAGTACGCCTTTCGAAACCCAGGTTTTCGCCACTCCATGCTTGCACGTTTGGACTCCGGGGTATAATGATGCACCCATGTCTCATCACAGGTGACAATATGTCTCAAAAACTCATCCCCCTCTGCTCGATATCTTGCTAACAGCCTTTCACATACGGCAAGACGGTTTGCTTTCTAATCTTCCCTTAGAAGGCGAGGAACCCATTTTGCACACACTTTTTGGTAACCCAACTCATCTGAAATGGTTGATTGAGCACTCCCTTATGATATTCCAATGTGTTCAGCAATTGCCAATACTGTAAGATGGCGGTTACCTTCAATCAGCTCACGAATTGCGTAGATATTCGCCTCATTGATGCTTGTCGTGGGACGGCGTGCCTGAGGCTCATTTTCACTGTCTCTCGGCCATCTGAAAACTTTTTGTGCCAGTCGTACACTTGGGTCCTTGAAAGTGTTTCATTGCCGAACTGTGCAGATAGTTGACGCAAAATTTCAGACGGTCTAACGCCCTCCCGCGCCATAAATTTCGACTACGCCTCGCCAAACCGACGAACTCCCCTCTTCTTAACATCCCTACCTAACATATATCGAGACGTCACGCCACTCGAATTACCTACAGGGCGAGAAACAGAAAAGTCCGGTTCATATTTGATTCACCCTCGTAGAAAGGAAGAAGAGTTCTTTACGTACGAGGCTGCTTGTTCGGCTAGAGGTTGAAGGGTTTTGGCTAAGTACCGGGCTAATTCTTGGGTCGGGTATTGTACCGAACTGAGGGCCTAAGAGGAATGTCCGGCTTATGAATCTTGGGTAGTCCGTAAATTTTGGGAATTTTAGAAGATTTTTCACGAGGAATGACGTCAAGAGGAAGATGTGTTGTGTTGATGATTTCATTGGTCTTTTTCTCTCGGATTATTGTTAATTATTTCGTAGTCTGGAGTGTGGAGTAGAGATTTCATCTTGTGAATATAGTTCTTGGTGTTGAGAAGAACAGTCGCGTTATTCATTCCGAGGTAAAACCCCTCATGTGACCGTGCTATTAGAATAGGGACTTGTTACTGTTTTACATGCTTTTATTTCATATTGTTTATCTTTTGATTTCAGATCAACGACAGAAAAGCAAAGGCGGCAACAGCAGTTGTTGTTCAACATCCTGTTGCATTTTGTAAATCTAGTTTTATTCGAGAAGACTCTCACATAGTTTTATGGTAACTATCGAAAGAGAATTATCGACGGAGGTCTCATGGATATGTGTAATTTTAAATTTAAATTTACTCGAAGTGGTTAATATGACTATAACCAAAAAGTTTTAAGTAAAGTTGTGATATATAAGTGTATAAAATTATCTCGATACTCAATGTGCCAGACTAAGAGAGTGTGTGATCAAATATGAACATCACATTCGCATTGTTATATTTTTTCTGTAATTATATAAAGTTGTATATTGTTTCATATTTTAGGAGATTGTAATATTTTATTGTTTTCATATTACTTGTTCATACGCATTATTTGTAAATTTTATTCCAAAACATTATCGAATACTTTACAAACATGTGTAGCAATATACTAAATTCACTATAAAATACTTACATAATTTTGTAGGACCTAACATGTGTTATTTCTTGTACAAATATCTCGAATGATATGGCCAGTTACTAACAAAACTTACATACAGAAAATTATGAGAGATAAAACTTATGAGTATGAAGTTCTCATAAAATGACAGAAGAACAAATTATTTGCATACTTGAAAATACAACAGATATTTCTCAAAATTACAAAATTTTTGTTAGAGGAAATATAAATTTTGTTGCAGTTTGTAAAGCTTCAACTTATTATTTGCCATTTGTTTCTATCTTGTGCCTATAGCCTCTACATCAGACAGATCTCTGGCTATCATCCGTCCATTTAATCTGGACCTCCATTTTGGGATTGTGCAGATCCATTTTTCAACCTTAGTTCTTGCCACTTGGCCTGCATTCTTATCAAGGTATTGTATTCTGTAATCTGCAAGTGCTACGTCCAACATTTGGCATCCCATTTTAATTTGTTTATCATTTGTTCTTTAAATGTCCACGTTTGGGCTTCAAATGCCCGAATTGGTGGGTTACATTGGTCGACTACTCCAGAACGCTGATATATCGATATATTTTTGTTCTTTAACATCGTGTTTAACTTGCCAAATTTAATCAAAATCTGTTTTCCAAGTATTATCGCATGTTCTAAATGAAAAAACTTGTCTACTTATTTCAGTCATTGCTATTAATTTGTATTTTCAATTATTGTTTAGGGACAGGTCAGTGAAAGATGCGGTATTATTATACAGTTCCCAAGGAGCTTTGTATATTGTGCCGGTTTTAAAAAAATCATAATTGCATAGTGTTCTCTTACGTTGAAAGTCAATGAACGCTGGGTTTAGTTCCAAATTGTAATCCACTGATGTTTTAAATTGTATTTCCAGTGTCAGTGTGTTCACTGGTGGTTAATATCTTATAAAGGCAGCTTAATAGTTATTCCAGGTCTTTGTGATTTGAAGGACGTATTTTTAAATGAGCTCACATTTTTGTCTTTCATTTTTCTTTTTTAACATTTTTCTATCATCTCCCCTGGTACTCTACCGTTCTTCATTTGTCTCAGTGTATATTTTAGTTCTTCTACTGTTATATCCGGCATTTCTTTTGACCCGACGTTAATATTTTTTCTTGATTGAAGCTGCGTTTCTGTTATTGGGTATATGTGCAATATAAACCATTGTTGATGTTTTTCGTTTCTCTTATGTTCTATTTTTATTTTCGTATGTTAATATAGTAGACAATCTATGTGTGCATTTTCCTCTATTAGTTTTTGCACTTCAATTTCATAGTAGCTTTGTAAGTCTTATCATTTTTTCAGTTTCGTTTTTTGTTCAAATTCTTCATCTTTGCCTCCTTTGAGCCTTTTTACTTCTACGTTTTAGTGTACTAATACACTAATGTTAAATGAATTACACTTCTCCTTACAAAATGATTTAGTTAGCTCTGTGGAAATGTTTGCTCCTAATTACCTGTCGATACTATTTATATAGAATTTATATAAATTATTACATCTTGTATTATTATTTTTTTAAATACATAATCAAGGGTACAAGTTTCAACTATCATCTTGTGTGACAATTCAAAATTTTTTAATCTTATTATTTCATTTTCAAATCTTGACACCTTTATATATATATATATATATATATATATATATATATATATATATATATATATGTTTTAGGTGGTTTCCGGGAATTCATCCGCGTAGTTGATAACTGATCCCTGCCGGGATCGATGGTAAAATGACGACGTTTCGGCAGAGTCACATCTGCTCTCTTCAAGTTGGTTCGCATAATTCTCGTAGCCTTCTGCTTTCGCTTCTAGTTACTCGAATACTAAGATTTTCAGAAGCACGGGCGCTGTTATATAGTCGCGGCTTGGCGCCTATCAATTGTCACTGTGAACAGCTGCGTGTGATTGGCCCTTGGCGCTCAGTGGCCACGCCTACCACTTGCTGATTGGTTATTTCCGGTTGAGTTGATATAGGAGTTTAATAGAATTTTCCAACAATTCGATAAGTTCTGGATTTCATTGCGTGCGTTTAGACTGTGAGGCCTTTTCGCTATTTAAATTACCTCTCTTATGAGTCTTGAATATAGAATACCGGAAATCTAGACTATAACAACTCAACCGGAAATAACCAATCAGCCAGCGGTAGGCGTGGCCACTGAGCACCAAGAGCCAATCACACGCAGCCGTTGACGGTGCCAACCAATAAGCGTCGAGCCGCGACTATAGAACAGCGCGCGCGCTTCTGAAAATCTTAGTATTCGAGTAACTAGAAGCGAAAGCAGAAGGCTACGAGAATTATGCGAACTGACCTGAGGAGGGCAGATGTGACTCTGCCGAAACGTCGGCTTTATACCATCGATCCCGGCAGGGATCAGTTATCCGGGTGAGAACCGCGTCTGAATTTATTAAATGTTCGACGTTTCGACTCCTGCTTTGGAGCCATTTTCAGGAAACAAAAGTGAAAAAAGAGTTTCAGAGTCTGGGTCGAATTCAAGGCCTCAATCTGCCTACTCCCCAAGAGTCACTAGGTAACTGAAATCAAGTATTTGCTACACATGTTGTAAGGTATAATTATCTTTTATTTCAGTATTAATCTGGATATAATTTGTATTAAAAAATTTTATTTTTATATTTTTGCTGACTAATGTATATTGAAAGTAGGATAAGAAGTTGATCAAAGGTATATTCAAGAAAGGAGAAACAGTTCAAACTTTCCCTTTACTTTTTGGGAAGTAATTAAACTTGAAGACGCGAGATGTAAGACTGACATCTAGGATTTTCAAGAGACTCAGTACACAGAGGTTCCGAATCTGGAGCCGTTCCGTGGAATTGCTGTTCTCCCTTAACTCCTAGGACAGAATGTCACGATAAAATTTTTCAGGTTACTTCACCTGTCAAAGATATTGAATACTCTCTACGAGGTGTCATTCCTTTGTACGCAAGACAATATATATTATATATAAATATAATATATATTGTTTCTGGTCGGGAACCTTCATCAGTTGCGCTTCCCACAATTGAATGTCCTCTCGAACATTTCTTTATGCATATTGTCTTGCGTACAAAGGAATGACACCTCGTAGAGAGTAAGTAATTAAACTGTCAACTATGTTTACTCTCTAGTGGTGACCTTTAAATTTGTTCACAAAATGTACAGTTCCTCAATTCAATGTAAAATTCTTGAATGGCATCTAAGCTTACAATTTTATCTTAAACATTTTCCATAAATCTCTATTTCCTATTACTAATTGTTTCATTGCACTCAGGTTATCTACAGGAAATATTTGAGCTAATATTTTTATATTTTTAATGTCATTCTCAAAAATGGTCATCATAGACTTGAAATTATCAGAATTTAAAAACTTTTTGTCAAAATAACCATAAACATCGAAAATAAATATTGGTAACTTAGAGCTTATACTTCTGGAGGTAGCCTGCAATGCACAAATTACGTGACAAGCCTAGAAAGATAGGGCAATAGAGAGCAAAAGAGGCTATTTCACTAGATTGGGAGCTGCTTCCACCCACCAAATGAGTCAACATGATGCTCTCCTAGTCTTCCCACGATATTGCAAGCTACCTCCAGACGTATATGCTCTAAGGTTGGTAAATTCAACCATCATTTCACAACTTAGAGCATTTACTTTCTAGAGATAGCCTGCAGTGCACAAATGTCGTGGTGAGACTAAGGAGAGAGAGGGCAAGAGGCTATTTCACTCGGTTGGGAACTGCTTCCAATAAAGCATGTTGTTCATTGGCTGCGTCCACCGACCATCCACCCACTAAGTGAAATAGACTCTCTTACTGTCTCTATTGCCCTCTCTTTCTAGGGTTGCCATGATTTTATGCTTGACAGGCTATATCTAGATGGTAAATGATCTAAGTTTCACAATGCCTCAAAAGATTTTAAATGAACTCTCAGGGAAATAATTCCATTTTTACAAAATTTGTGCAATATCTTCAGGGTACGAAGCCCCGGTGTTGACTTTTACTTTAATATACCTTCGATTTCAGCTTTATTCAAATCAAATGAATAGATGTTTATATATTGAACAAAAACTATTACTTAAGTAGATATATTTGAGTTACCTCAAGTAACGTTTATATTTAAAGACAAATTAATAGCTTTTATTAAATAATAATGTTTGTGATCATCCATCCATCTTAATTTTATCACTTATTTATTGAAACATTTCATCATCGTCAAATCCTTCCACATTCGAAATTTGAAACTAGTTTGTTGTAAAGCGCATTCAGTGACAGTGCTTAGTAATTTTTATGTAATTTCTACAATACGCCAGTCATTAAGAAATTTTAACTGACTAAAATGTTTGTAATAGTTTAGAAATAAAAAGTATAGATTTCCTATGTGGTATCCCTTACAAATTTTTAACTGATATTAAAGTGGGAAACAAGTATTTTTTGCCTGCAAAAACTTAATAAACATCGAAACTGCATAAAATAAAATTAAACAATTATATAATTAGGTTCAATCTAAAATATTAAATAATGCAGATTTTGGTGATACTAGTTCCTGACTGTTGTAACAACTCGATATGCTATTATCTTGGGGTACAGTCAATCAAACAATTATGTTCTTGATTATTACGTACGTTTCGGTTTATTAGTTAACCATCATCAAATAATAATAATACTTTGATAATCAATATCCTAAAAGACATATATTTTTTAAATTACTTTTTATACAAATTAATATTTATTAAAACTACTAACCTACATTACTATTTATTTAAAATGTTCAGTAAAAATTACAATTTTAAAATTATTTCGCCCTACAATATAGCAATTCAAAGACATGCATACGCTAAGCTCGACATATATCAAATAATAACTTCGAGACAAAGGAAGATTTGCTCTTTTTATTTATTTGTTGCAGGTAACCAAGATTTAATAAATCAAAGGAAATTTTGGGCTTGGGGAGGAGTCAGCAAATTGAAAAGAAACATTGAAGGCACATGTCAGGTTTTTCATGTCCATGGGGTCAGCTGCCCCCTCTGAGTATGCCCATGCCCCTGGTATCCTGTTTTATTTTCAGAATTGTCGTCTTGTGCCCCATTAGGGGACTTCTAGATCCACCCCTGCCAATGATCTGTTAAATTTAGTTCTAGGGTTCCAAGTACTGAAATTTCAAAGATATATGTAGGCATTATTTGATTCTTTCATTTTTTACCATAAAAATAACTAGTTTTTTATTCAAGAAATTCGTTAGTAAAATCAAATGTGAATAAATTAACAAGTTGATTGTCAGCTCAATTTGTGTTTTTTTTTCTCTTACATTTGGTGTCATACAAATCTTTGATATGATGATTTCTTTATCTGTAAGAAAAACTTTTCTCCCACTGCCAACTTCTGTTAAAAAGTTGAATTTTCTTTTTTAACGGTTTAAAAACAAATAGAAATAATGATGGTCAAAAAAAAGTCGTTCCTTTATTTTCTAACACTGAATTTAATAGTTATGAAAAAAGAGACTATATATATATATATATATATATATATATATATATATATATATATGAACTAGGCTAGGTTCCGAGTGAGAACCGCGTCTGAATTTATTAAATGCTTGACGTTTCGACTCCTGTTTTGGAGCCATTATCAAGATACAAAAGTGAAAAAAGTGTTTCAGAGTCTAGATCGAACTCGGGGCCTCAATCTGCCTACTCCCCAAGAGTCACTAGGTACCTGAACTGAATTTGAATCTACTATAAAGAAATGAAGCAGACTGTCATGGCGTACCGAGGGGGTAGGGGAATTCCCCCCTGGACCTGAAAAACCTGGGAGCCATTAAATCTTCCAATAAATTTGCTGACTTGCTCCCCTTTGGACCAAAAAATTTTCTGAATTGTCACTTTGTCTAGGACAATTACCTAAATTGGGTACCCCCTTGAGAAGAGGTTTTTCAGAAAAATATTACCACCATATTTGTATTGTAGTTCAAATTCGAGAGAGAGGAAAGATAATCAAAAAGATGTAGGACCAATAACATAATAAAGAATATGGTAAATCATAGAAAAGAAAACTTTACAAAGCAATAGATAATTTTACAGCACTGTGAAACCCAAAAGTCATTAGACGCAAATGTAAACTTAAGAGTATCAATGGTATGTTTATTGAAAGAAGAACTAAATGGCCAAATGATAGAAAGTCAAATCAGCACCATATCTATAAAAGACAAAAGAAAAATCAAGTACATGTTCATAACAGCACTAACAGTGTCCTTTTATTGCATATTTTACATATGAACATTATACAAATATTTCTGATTCTTCAATATAATAAATTCAATTTTTCTTCAGATAATCTTCTGTAGTTTTTTTGAGACGGACAAGGGATTTCGAAATTACGTAATCAACTGTTTTTATATTTAATCAATTTTTTTTCTGAATCATCTTTACAAAGAACGGAAAATCTATACCTTTTATATTCTGTTGGCTGAGCAACAATTCTTATTGGTTATTTATGTGTATTTTAATGCTATTTGTTAATTTAGTGTACATCTAATACTTTTATGAATATAAAAATGTCTTTGACACTTGTGTATTGGAATTGATTATTGATATCCGTCCAGCTACTATCAAAATCACATTGGAATTCAATTTCAACAAGACCATGATTTCTGTCATTGTTAACGAGAAATTCTGTGATTTTATTTTGAATTTCAATAATTAAAACATGGTAATTTTTATTGTATTGGTGAAATATTGCAAGTTATCATTTAGTGGGACAAAGTATTATAATCATTTATATAAGCAGCAGTTTATCTTTGATAACCAAAAAATGTTTTAATGACCTTATGATTTCTCTTACAGTTTATACATCTGGAGGTAGCCTGTAATGTACAAATGTCCTGCCCAGACTAAAAAGAGAGGGCATTGGGAGCTGCTTCTCTTTCTCGTCTTGGCACGATATTTGTTCATTGCAGACTATCTCCAGAAGTATATGCTCTAAGAGATTTCTAGACGAGAATTAAAAGCGAAAACTCATATTGTACAAATATACATGTTTCCTGATTTTTATTAAAGGAATCTTCATTAGAAAACTAATCAGAATGTCTACTTGCTTGTTTGTGTATGGCCTTTGACTAAACGTTTGTCCAGGCTCAAGGAAACTCACAGTATATCTGGGATGTGCCCATCTTTCGTCCTTTGTTATTCTTCTGCTCAGATTCTGTTTTTCAAAAATTAACTAATAGTCCAATAAAAACAAAATAAACAAATCGAAGTCCTAAGAACAAAACATTCACTAACCTATCATCTATTACACACTAAACAATTGAAGATTATATTATTATATTTCTTCTCAATGCATCTTAACCTAATTAGTACAAAACCTTAAAGAAGCTTAAAATTGCTCTAAGCTAGTACAAAACAATAACCTAACCTATAAACCTAATAAATATAAACTACTGCTTTAAGTTTAGTAGACCAAAACTTTAACTTAACTATCTTTCCTGTAACTTCTCAAAAAACTTCAACATTTCAGGAAGTAATGTCCTGGTGACAGAAGGTTTAAGAGCATCTTTATACTTCCAATCTAACAGAGGACAAGAATGCCACTAAGCTAGTATTAACCTCACTGGAGGTACATTTTCACCAGATTTTGCAGATCTCTGTATAATTGCACACTTGAAAGAACTTTGTTAGGACAACTGAAGAAGACGTGATTTAGGTCACCAAACTCCCCAGAATCGTAAAGAGGGATCGTCTTATATTCCAATTCTACATACTTAAATGAGCAGGGAATCTACCATACCCTTCAATTAATATACGTTAGTTTACTAAAACATGGTTCTTCTTGAAAGAAACTTTGAACTAAACCATACCACCTTCCTCTGTTTTCTAAGCTAGCTTTCCACTCTCCATAATTTGTTTTAATTTGTCTCTAATGAGAGGTAAAAATTCCCATTTATCTACCTCGAACCAAAATGTCTCAAGTAGAATTCGTAAAACGGAAGTACAGTTGTCATAAAAATGTCAAGAATTGAAAAGTTTTAGTTATAACAACATTGATTAGCTATTTGACATTTTAATGAATGGGTTATTTGTGGCATATTCTTGATTATTTTTATATTTTCTTGGGAATAACACCACAATCGAAATAAAAAGCTGTATATTGAAAGAAAATACCAAACGTTTCAATCGATTCTGACTTCGTTGTCAATGGCTTTATATGTACTCTCTTCGAGGTGTCATTCCTTTGTACGCAAGACAATATATATTATATATCAATATAATACATATTGTTTCTGGTTAGGGAACCTTCATCAGTTGCGCTTCCCACAATTGAATGTCCTCTCGAACACTTCTTTATGCATTTGATGCATTTCGTTAAATTTGAAGACGCGAGATGTAAGACCGACATGTAGGATTTTCGAGAGAATCAGTACACAGAGGTTGCGAATCTGGAGCCGTTCCGTGTAATTGCTGTTCTCTCTCAACTCCTAGGACAGAATGTCACGATAAAAAATTTTTCAGGTTACTTCACCTGTCAGAGATATTGAATACTCTCTTCGAGGTGTCATTCCTTTGTACGCAATTGCGTACTGATTCTCTCGAAAATCCTAGATGTCGGTCTTACATCTCGCGTCTTCAAATTTAACGAAATGCATCAAATGCATAAAGAAGTGTTCGAGAGGACATTCAATTGTGGGAAGCGCAACTGATGAAGGTTCCCTAACCAGAAACAATATGTATTATATTGATATATAATATATATTGACGAAATTTTATCGTGACATTCTGTCCTAGGAGTTGAGAGAGAACAGCAATTACACGGAACGGCTCCAGATTCGGAATCTCTGTGTACTGATTCTCTCGAAAATCCTAGATGTCGGTCTTACATCTCGCGTCTTCAAATTTAACGGCTTTATTGCAAATGTAAATTGCAAAATCAAAGTTTGATTTATGACATTTAAATTGACATAAGAAATAAATTGTTTTTATATATACACGATCTTTAGAATTTTTTGTCCTACCTGTATATATATAAACAACAAAAACTTAACAAGTCAAATTGCTAATTCCTATTTGATAGGTCAATGCCATTAATGACAATTTCAAGCCAATGGGACTTTGTAATGAAATCTATAATATTAACAATTATCTCTTGTTCAACGTTCGTTGGAATTGTAATAAACGATTACCCACTTTCCACCCAATCATGTCACACACAGGAAATTTTGCAGACTTCTTACATTCAAATTTTATAGCTTGCACATAAGGTTTATTTTGTAGCTTTTGATACTCCTTTTGGCATTTTTTGTCCCAGATTAAATCAAATTCTGGCTACCCCCATGATGGAATGTTTTAGATCAAAAATGACTATAGGTGACTTTAATGATATTAGCCACTAACTTGAGGTAAAGTTTAAATCATTATGTATATCGCGAAAACTTTAACAAATTGGAAACAAAATAAAATGGAATGGGCATCCAAATAGACCCAAATAGATCCTTCAGTTGACAGATGTTCAAAGGTTATATGTGCAAACCATGAAGAGCAATACATGGCGCGCAAACTGATAGAACGTTCAAGAGGGCATCCAGTTCAACTTAGATACGACTCAGTACTATATGTATAGAGGAGAAGACGCGACCGACAGGCAACTGGGAAACAAGGAAACAAACTATAAAAAGTTGTGCGAATTATGAGGAAGATTTACGGAACGTCAGCCGCATGGTGGCGCCACTGCATACAAGGGTACAATGGCCGCCATGCATGAGAATCATATAGTTAATGCTGATATACTGCTATCGCCCGTAAGCGGAAGGGTCACCGAATAAGGGAGACAGCAAATTATACCTTGCTACTGTACCTAAACCGTTTTGCGCAAGCGTTGCCAAGAATCAAACATAGAGAAAACATAACCCACAACAGAAGAGCCAATTGGGGCATTTTCGAACATGCACATAAGACCCGAATTACAGTGAAACATATATACGTCTGGGCTGTGATGTTTGCGCCTACCTCTAGACTCTGCTAGCAATATATCAGTATTAAGTATATGATGAGAATTTTGTATTTGTGGCGGTCATTGTACCTTATATGCAGTGGCGCCACCATGCGGTTGATGTTCCGTGAATCTTCCTCATAAATAATAATAAAATGAGAATCTACAACTCATTGATCAAGAGCACTTTGGTGTATAAATCGGAGATTTGGAGAATGAAAGAACAACCGAAGAAAATATAGGAGCAAATAGAACGTAAAAGTTTGTCGAGGTTAAGCATGAATTAATTCAACTACAAATTAGTTTCAAAGAAACAGGTATTGAAGACACTGAGAAAAATAAATAATACTGTATGGAGTACAACAGATGGGGAGGAAAGAGCGCCAAAAAAATTGTGAAATGACCCCCACATCAGAGCAGAAATAACGTGGACACGTGGAATAAGATCATGGAGTGTACCAGACGATATATATAGGATTGTCTTACAGCATATGTCTTGTGTTGTCTATTTTTCACTGCTTCATCAATCCCTTGTTTCCATTTCCTCCCTGCTCTTCCACTTTGTTGAGGCATAGCTATGTGTGTTCAATTCAGATCTTAAGTCTTAATACCAGGTCAGTCTTTTTCAAATCACAATATCTAAATTTTAAAGTAAACTTGCAACCTGCTGCAGGGTAAACACATGTGAAAAGTGTTCATCTTATTTTTGCGTGTGTCGATTTATTTCGCCTAACCTCGTCAGTGTAAGTTTTTATAAATAAATAAAAACACGTTTTCAGTTTAGTTCATCATTGAACAATGTTTTGTTTGCATTATGATATTTAAAAATATATATTTTTTTATTTGTTGAATGATTTTAAATAATTCAGCTATACTTCTTAAAGATTAGTGTACTAAGTGTACTAAATGAAGAAGGGATAATATTAGCCCACATCACAAGTGTTGTTGTTTTTGTTAGAACACTACTCTTAAGAAAAAGGCTCATTATTATCAACTATAAAATATATATAAAATAAAATTTGCTGAGAAATCCATTTTTCATAAGAAAAATTCTCTTGGTTTTATGACTTTTAATTTGCTTGCTTTTAGTTTAGGAGTTAGTTAGTTACACAATTCATCCAAAGAAGTTCCTTAAAGCGTTTCTTGTGAAATATTCTGCTTTAAAGTAAAATCATGCATATTCTGAAGAAGCTTTATTGTTATTGATATCATACTCGGAGATTTTCCTTGGTTCTTCTGTTTCTTTAGTATCATCAAATTTTTTTTTAGCATCTACTATCAAGCAGGTAGAAATTTTACAATCCTACATTGTCAGTTACAAGCTTTTTATAGAATAGAGGAGTCTTTATTTTCAAGCGACACCTGATTTCAGGGTGAAGTACCAAACTGAATAGCTGTTAGCAATGATTGTTTCCCTTAGATGTCGAAAATTATATCTCATGTCGTAAAGGCATTCATATAAAATACATTAGTGTGCTGGTGATTTCAACAAATGTATTTGTCAAATAGTTTGAATTAAACATAATTCGGTAATTTGTTTCACAATTATTATTAAACTGCATTTTAATCATTCATATGCAGTACAAATGATCTGAGAAGTAAAGAATCATGTCCTGAGCCATTAATTAGTAACTAATGATTGTACAATTTTGCAGCTTGCAACAGAAAGATACTACCTTTTAAAATATACATTATTATGGGGGGGATGGCGACAATCGTTCCTCGGTGCTCTGTGATCCTCAAAGTTAGTGCATTTAAAACTAAAACAGGGGAATTGGATCACCAGGACTATTTTTTTTATGTACTAGCCCTTGAAATACTATTAACCATAGAGAATAAGTCCTTCCTCTATTTGGATAAATTTACTAGGAGATCCCCCAGAAGCTCTTGTCAGGATTTACTCCCAGATGCTAGATTATTGATTGTTAATATTGCATATTGTCATCAAGAAATAACTAATTATTCAAATAACATACTATTTATCCACAAATTATATTTATTATTGTCTTAAATGATTTACAAAATCAATGGGTACAATCCGCAAAAGGAAAATTGTATGTAATATCATATTTAATACTCTCTTAAATAAATTTTAAAAGTCCGGAATTTATGCTTAACAATTAATTTGACCGAATCATTATTATTAAAACTACTTAATTGTACAATAAAGATCATTTATTAAAAATACCCTTATATGCTGATTGTAAGAAATTACAAATAATTTCCATTGGCAAATGATTAGCACCAGATTTTACGGAAAATTGTGGATGACAACTTAAAATTGCTACAGTTAATGTTATTTTTTATAGTTAATTTCCATTACATTAATAAAAAATTCGTCTTTTACAGTTTACAAGTAATAATTGTGGTATATCAACTATTGTTCACCAATTGAAACAATTCATATAAGCAAACTTGATACCCTTGGAATTATAGGCGATAAAAAATATTCTAAAACAACCAAGCGCATGCACTTCTATATAGAGAATGAGATGCTTCACATGTTTACATGCAACTTGTATAAAAAAGTTGAAGCCAATTGAGATATCTGTTTATTGCCTAAGAAGAAAACAATGTTCAAGGGGTTCGTTTTTTTAATCATCTTTGAAACTCCCCCGAGTCTTGGATATCTTCCCAAACAGATTTATTAACAAACAGGCAACACTGTCATTAGATATCAGTGCTGCCAACTAACTACCATTAAGGTGGTAACTACCATTTTTGTTTCGTATTAGCAGAAATAAAACAGGTCTGACAAGCATTTAGTGTGTAGGTATTGTATAATAATTGACTTAAGTACATTCCATAAAAGCAAGAACAGTTCTTTTATTTAAGATATATTAATTTGTACATAACCTCATTTGAATTACATACTTATTTTGTAACTTATAGCAATGTACTTAAAATATTGATTCTTTTATGCAGAAATTTTATTGTTCCACTAAATGAAAAATGTATAAACTGATAAAAAGGTACAATAAAATGAGAAATAAATAATTTTTGATTTCAACCATTTAGTAATTGAAAAAATAGCATGAGAGTAATATGAGACTTTATGTTTAAAAATGTCATACTAATGTAGATTCTTAAAAAATACCAATCACTGTCATCGACTGAACTTAAAAAACGACTATGAAATCAATGTAAGCAAGTGATGTTGAACTTTTCAAGTGGAAAATATTTTTAAAAATTGTTAATCCATATTGAAATTTTTATATCACCAGAGTGTTTTCAAAACAGGGTGACTGAAAAATATAACGAAGTAATAAATGTACAAAAGATATTTAGTAGGACCATGATACGATTTTCAGTTGATTTTATGTCAAATATAAAAAAAACTATTTGTAACAACGTATGTATACATAAATGTTAAAAAAAAAGATATATTAGAAATCTAATGCTTAATACTCGGCTAATATAGTTTGAGAGTATGTTGCGATGTAATTTTAATTCCTACTAAGGTTTTGAAACTATTGAAAAAAAAGCAAAAAAAATAATAATGCGAAAATGGCTTCATTATATTTAGAATATTGTTTGAAAAAGTGTGCAAGTTCATTTAAAAAGTTTGCATCCTGTGTATTGATTGTTAGGTTTTATTCAAAACAATTAGGACAAGTGGTATAAATTAAATAATGAATAAAAATTGAAAATAAATTGTTTATTGGTTAGTATCCCACACAGCATGTTATATATCTAAAATATTTATGAAATATTTCTGGTTTGATTTGAAACATTTCAAAACATTTCTTGAAATATTTCAGCAATTTTGCTATGTCCGCGACAAAACCCCATTTGAAATAATTCATGAAATATTTCTGTAATGTTTTATATAGTTTAAACATATTTTAGTGAACTATTTAAACATATTTATATAATATTTCATGTTTGTTTTGAAATATCATAAAATATTTCGGAAATCTTCGTATTTCCTTTACAAAAACCTTTTGAAATATATCTGTAATATTACATAATATATTTCAAAAGATTTCTTTGTCGTGAGCATACGAATATTTCTGAAATATTAAAGTCCAATACTTTAAAATAGTGCTAAAATATTTTATGTCTAAAGTATTTTTTGAAAAATATTTCTATATTAATGACTAAAATTCTCCTGAAATATTTCATGAAATATTGGTGTAATATTTCGCGAAATGTTTCTCTAAGATTTCATGAAATATTTCAGTAAATGTTTTGTCGTGGACATAGGAATATTGCAGAAATATTCAGTAAAATATTTCTTCAGCTATTTCATTCAGATTAAGAGGCGAGGAAAACCCAGTAAAAAATCAATCAAAACTCAGCTAAGTAATACATATATATATATACATGTATCTTTCCTGGTATTCTTTCGGTGATTAATACCAAGTTAACATTGAATTTAATAGCAGTATTACTTTATAAAAAAGGTAGTGAACTTTTAAAATACACCATTGAACATAATTGAAATCATATAAAATTTATCACAGTTTCAAAACTTCTGTAGGTTTCCTTAATGGTAAGTTTTACTTTCAAAATCATGTATATAATATTTAACAAATGACTTTCATATCACAATTTTAAATGTCCACTGGATATACAGTAGTACAATATACAATTTCATTCAATAAATCTGTATTTGCGATTCTTCATTATTTGTACTCAGAGAATTTGACATAAGATCATATAAATGCCTCGAAACAGTCATTTTATGTGAATAATCAATCAATACCTAACTCTCCTTCATTTGACATCATGTCATTGACAAATATTAACTAATTGTATATATATTTTATTGTATATATTTAGGTGGAATTCATTAAGTTCGTCTTGAGTTGAGTCTGCTACTACGGAACCTACAATCGGAAATTTACAGTATAATATTCTGTTATTCAGTAAAAAATATAAAAAAGCTGAGTTCCCCTCAATATCTACAATAAGTGTGGAACTCTTGCATATAAACTAGTCCGAAAAAAAGTTCATAATGATATTTAATTGAAGGGTTTAAGACTTAGTTTGTTTCTGAATATCTAATGTTAAAATGTAAAAATATGCTATATATTAAACTGTATTTTTTCCTATGTGCTGTATAATTTTTATTGAATTAGATAAATAGAGTAAAATTTTATTTATTGGGTGCTTTCTTTTACCCTGAAATACGACTTTAGATTTAGGAATTGTTTTTATATGCTCCCTAAATGTGAAAGAAGCCCGTAGGCAATGGAATTGAAAATTTAATTTTATATTGGTACCAAATTTTAAGAGAAATAGTTGACCTGAAGGGTAGACTGATGGTTTCTGTTCTTTTATCATAAAAAGGGTTTTTATACACTGTGGCCCATTTCAACTGGTGTCTCCCCTCTAAAATCTTGAACTTTTTTAAGTTATAAAGTATGTAAATGTGTATTTTATGTAGAAATTTTAAAGTGTAAAAAAGAAAAGATAAAATTTTCTCCTACTAAACAGTTTTAGAAGAACACTGCCCATACCACCTTATCCTCTGCCATTTAAAATGGCTCAATGTCAAATATTGTAACAATATATAATTTTAAACGCTCTATATAAATATGATTCTCATGAAATTACCTGACCTATCAACTAATGAGCATGGCATGAATAAACTCCTTAGAAAGGGTAAAATTAGCACCCAGAAACCTGTTAAAATTTTTGCCATAATGTTTTTAAATTCATTTTATCAATTAAATCATAATTGTTTGTATATTTTTGTTCAATTCGGGCTTTGATTTGTACTTCAACTTTTTGTTTTGTTCTACAAAGACGGCTACTTCCATTTCAAGAACAATTTTAATTCTTATAGCTGCTTACTAAAATAATTTGCACTTTCCAAAAGACTTTGATATACTAGATGTCAGTGAAATATGTAGATCTGTAGGAGTCTTTCCCAATTACTGGTTCATGATTGTTGTGCCATCTGAGTTGTTCCTGTCCCATCCTATAGAATGTATGGACTAGCAATTTGGTCCATACTGAAAATCAATGGGAAACTTGTTCAGAATTTAAATGATATTTTCAATTTTTCCATTGTCTAGGAAATAAGGAATTCTTTTTGGGGATTGGAGAGAAAAGAGGAACCAGCAATACTTTCTTAGAAGTCTACACATATCTGAACAGTCCAAAACCAAATTACCAGATTTATAAAAATATTGAGTTACCAGACAGTTGGAACTAAACAATGCTAGGCAACCTTGTTGAACACGAACTGTGAAAGTAGAACACATATTCAGGTTAAGTGGAAGTTGATAGGTAGTGCCGACTTACAGAGGTCAATTAGAATACCAAAATATAAAACAAAAAGGTAATCCCTAAGTAATTCTGAATCACTGAGGTTGTAAATTGCTATTTTCATTGCTCATTTGGGTTTTCATCCCTCACAATGGCTTCTAAAACTACAAATAAGTTAGGTAATTGAAAATCAATGTGCCTTGCACTTACCTAACGGCAATTTGTGGAAACTGCCTGGAACACTAGTTGCTCTCTTATATCAAAACTCTCTCACAGGGTTAACTGAAAGAACTACTTTTCCTGTATAACATTGTTATAAAATTCATTTTACGCCGCCAAAAATTAAGAAACTCAACCCGAAGAACTGTTCCATGTTCAAAAAGAAGTATAGTTTTTGGACGACGTCAATTCTGAGTCAGGAATCCGCATAAACGAGGACAAGATAGAAGCCATTCGTGATTGTCCTGTCCCGAGAGACTACGAAGCTTTTTGGGGCGATTTGTTGAGGAATTTTCCACCACTGTCTCTTCCGCAAATATCTCTTTGGTCGTCAGACTGTCGGACATGAAGATAACTGCCCAGGTGAATGGATAAATTACAGCCATGCGATTTCAAGGCCTTGCCCTGTAGAGCAGAATACGGACATTGTCTGAAGACAGAATATCTGACAGGTTGGCGTACAAGTAAACGCAGATTGGACAACGAACAATGTATCCAAGCCCAAATGACTGGATCCAGACACCGAACCAATCCTTTTACTTAAAAAGAGAGGGGCACCCAGACCACGATGGGATCAGGTAGCTAGATACTCGGGCGTCCCAAAGTCAAAAAGTAGAGAATGGAATGTTAAAAAAGGGAATTTGGTAAAGCAATGACTGCAGAGAAACCAAGCCCCAACTGGTAGTCCCAAAGAAGAAAGTACCGGCCGTCCTGACTGAAGTACATAATGGGATACCGGAAGTCATCTGGGCGTGAATAAAATTCGCAAACTTTAGTACTGGGTAAATTACGTCGAAGAGCTTGGTGCCAGAAATGTGACATCTATGTAGCCTGTAAAGGCCAGAAGACCCCGATCAAGGACAGAATGCAGGCAATATAATGTGGGCGTCCCATTTGAGATAATTGTCATTTCCCGAGTCTGAGAGGGGGAACAAATATATTTTTGTCGCAATGAATTACTTCAGCAAATGGCCAGAGGCATATGCTCTACCCAAACAAGAGGCAACCACGGTGGTGACAATGCTGGTAGAATAGTTATTCAGCAGGTTTGGTATCCCGTTGAACTTACATTCAGACCAATTAAGGACATAATTTTGAATCAAATGTATTCTAGAACGTCTGTAAGATGTTGGGAATCAAGAAAATGAGTTAGGCGGAATGGTGGAAGGATTCAACAGAACCTTGGAACGTTTATTCAAGGTCGTCAGCAATAACCATCGTCATTTCTATATGTCGATATATTACAGCTCTGCGAAACGAATTCACTATTCTTCAATATTCATGACATTAATATAATTGATTTGCCATAATTTTTAATCATTTTTTCATTGTTTTAACTCTTTAATCATTAATATATTGCAATATTGTAATTAATTAATTATTGACTCTTTTTCCGCACCACCTACGGTAATAACCACAACTACTCTGTCCTCGGTCAAAGCAGTGGGTATGTGTAGTTACTCAGTGGGTCAAAGGCAGCACAAAGCAAGATAAGTAGTTGGAATTTTGGAAAAACAGCTTCAGAGTCAGCCTATCAGATCGAATAAATAAGTTCCAACAATATACCTACTAGAGAATAGAAAGGATATAACACTTTGGAAAAACAGCTCTAGGATTTCACCTGAAAGAGGGTATGAACAACTTTGGCTTTGGTGGATGAGAGGGTATCAACACTTTACAAAAATTTGGTGTCTCCGTATGGTAAAATATTAAAAATTACCTATGATCATTTATTCTGCAGAAAATAAGTCATATAACACAGAAGTGTAGCGAAATACGATCAGTTTTAAACCGGAATGTACAATTTATAGTAAAAAATGTATTTTACGTAACCACTCTCTAAATTGTTGAAATGAATAGTAAGCTTAGAGCATATATTTCCTAGAAATGGACTGCCAAGGATCTTTTACAGAAAAATATCCTTGGGACTGCAGTGCACTTAGATCATTTACCATCTAGATATAGCCTGTGAAGCATAAAATCGTGGCAACGCTAGAAAGAGAGGGCAATAGAGAGAGTAAGAACCTATTTCACTTAGTGGGTGGATGGTCGGTGGACGCAGCGAATGAACAACATGCTTTATTGGAAGCAGCTCCCAACAGAGTGAAATAGCCTCTTGCCCTCTCTCTCCTTAGTCTTACCACGACATTTGTGCACTACAGGCTATCTCTAGAAAGTAAATGCTCTAAGGCAGTGCATAAATAACCTTAGAGCATAGAACGTGTATGCTCTAAGATGACAAGTGGGTAAGTGACAAGTGACACTGTAAATCGATATCTTCGTTCCTTACCTTTGGTCCATGCATGATTACAAATTTACAAATTACAAACCAGTGTAAGAGTGTAAAATTCATGCAGTGACGCGATGAGCAACGCTCGTGTTTCTGCTGTAAAAATGGCGGAAAATGATATAGATTTATATGCCGAAGATATAGATCAAGATTTTGCACAGGTAAATGAATTTTGATATGTTTTCACTTAAATCTGGTGTATCGGCCTTATTAAATTAATTAAATCAGATATATTTCTATAATTCTTATGTTGATTTTATAGATTAACAACAAAGAGGTGGTTTCATATTTATTATTACTTTTAGGATGATTTCGGTGGTGAGAATGTTGACTTGTACGATGATGTTATTGCTGCACCCCCAGCTACAAATCCTGATGGTGATGATGCAAATCATCAGTCAAATGCAAGCGGGCCCGATGATCAGAGTGGAAATTTTGCCGGTGCCCAGGTTACTGTGGTAAATACTCCTAATGCATCCGGAAGGAGACATCAGCTTTATGTTGGAAACCTTACTTGGGTAAGTAAATTCTAAAACAATGATATACTAATTTTACTTTGGAAAATTTTTAAACATCCAGAAACTGTGTACAGTAGTGGTTTACTATGTAGTTTATGAGCAAACTTTTTGTCATAAAGTAATATTTACATTTACCGAAAATCGAATAAAAATAATTTGGTGAGACGATCTTTTCTGAAATTACAACTTTTATTATGTTAGGGTATTTTCTGATTTTTTCATATTTGAGTGCAAGTGAGGTGTAATAATGCTATTTTATGATGAGAGTTTCAATTAACTTTGCTTGGTGGTGATCGTCCTTCATAGCTTTCGTATTTCATGAGCTCCTACATATTCCCTAAGGGGTTCAAGTTGGTTGAGTTTTGAGGCCAAGGCAAAGCACTAATTTGCTTGTTAGCTAGAAATGCTGTAAAATCTGCCTGACTTTGTGCCAAGGTTATGAAGCAAATTTAAATTCATTATCAAACTTCACTACCATTCACCATTGGACCATTTTTTGAACTATGCCTTTGGCTGCGTTCCACCCCATATTGTTAACTAAATGTTTATTTGTTGTCACAAAGCAGTTAGAGGGAACAACTGCGCCCTGTGTTTAATCAAGTAAATTCACAACTTTTAAACAATATGAAATGTTAATTACAAACATACACAAGTGATTCAGGGGGTTTATAACTTGGCCTTTTTTTGGGGCGGGGGAGGGGGTCAATGAATGTTTTTAAAAAATGCTCCACAGAAAAAAGGATGTTTCTTTGTCATATTTTATAAATAATCTCTTGTACAATAGTTCTACCTAGTAATAATTATTAGTGTAGACATAGCGAATAATTTTGGGGGTTTGAACCCCTCAAATCCCCACCATTGTGTTTTGTTCAGTGTGCTGTTTAGGAGCATGTTGTTGAAGTGCCTGTTTTTTTGCCAGTTTTTCTTTGTTGTTTCTGAACATCAAAAAGTGATGGTTTCTACAAGATCCCATAATGCTGGATGTATTTTGTTACGAAGGTGAATGTGCAGGTCCAGTGCTGGTGCTTGCTTTGTGTAAAATGCTTTTTGTCTGGTAGTTGTATGATATGTTGTTAATGTTGGTAATATATCATTGCAGCTTTCTATCAGAAAGAGATACCACACAACACTTTGCTTTTCTTCGAAATTGTATTTCCATATGGTTCCATTGTTCTGTCTCCTCTCTGTTGAGTGATCTCACCTCAAATGTTCAAAAGGAATGTATTTCAGTGTTGGTGGTCTGTTTCTGACAGTTGGTGTTTTGGAGGTTGTCATTTAAAAAATGGCAGATTCTAAACAGACATTAAATAAAGACAGTCTTCAACACCAATCAAAGTATACCTAACCCAACTCGGAACCCAAAACAAAGTACCCAACAAGGATCGAATTTACGAAATTCCTTGTTGCGATATGAACCTTTTTATCAGCTCACAAATAACTTCTGGACTTCAGCTCTCATACCATATGCAAACAGAACACTCTTAATTTTGAGGAGAGCAGAACTATCATATCCTTAATTCAATTAGAGCGTCTACCATTCATGAAGCCACAAAGTAAACAAATCTTGACACCCAACCAGTCACCACACAGCCTCTCCATCATGTGACATCCCCTCCTAATCAACTGACAATTATAAATAAATGAAGCAGAGCAATTCACACTCAGATCAGTTATCTAGTGAAACTTAGGAAGTAGGCAAATTGAGACCCCAGTTGTCTTCTAAACGTTGTTTGTGGCATATTCTTGATTACTTTTATGTTTTTTTGGGCAATAACACCACAATAGAAATAAAACGACGTATATTGCAGGAATACCAAACGTTTCAATGCCATTGACAACGAAGTCAGAATAGACTTTGAAACGTTTGGTATTCCTGCAATATACGTCGTTTTATTTCTATTGTGTTATTGCCCAAAAAACATAAAAGTAATTGAGACCCCAGGTTTTAAATCAGTCTTAGTGAGACTCTGATAGTAAGCAGATTGAGACCCTGAGTTCAATCTAAAACCTCCTTTAGTCAGACTTGGGGTGCAGGTAGATTGAGACTCCAAGTTCAATATTTTTCATTTTGTCTCTTTGATAGTGACTCCAAAACTTCAAGTATTTGATAAACTTCTTACATTGGACCTGGCCCAGTTCACATAAAAACAAACTTAAATAATATCCACTGTTTGGAAATTTTATAATCAGATTTTTTATGTTCAGTATTCCAACATGTCTTTTAGTCCTTGTTCTTATCTATCCTGTACTTCTCAATTTTCATCCTGCAATACCCTTGTGTCTGTTACTGTCCACAGTGTCCAACTCATCTCTAGGGATCTTTTTGATGAACTGAACTCCAATCTGTTACTCTATATATACATTGGGTTTGGTGACACCTTTTGAATATAAACATTAAAACATTTTTGATAACTGTTGTCTTCAGATTAAATATGTTCTTTCAAAATTCAATCATTTATGAATTTGATATGAAATGTTGTTGTTGTTGGGATGTGGAATGACCTGCTTTAGTTTATAGTTACTATTGTCATTCTTTAGAAACTGTATTGATGCCAATTATTATAGGTATATATGATTATGAACCTAAACTATTTTGCTATTTTTTTTTTAGTGGACTACTGATCAGGATATTGCAAATGCCGTTTGTGATATTGGGATAAAAGATTTTCACGAAGTCAAATTTTTTGAACATCGAGCTAATGGCCAGTCTAAAGGATTTTGCGTGGTATCATTAGGGTCTGAAGGAAGCATGAGACGATGTTTGGAGCTTTTACCTAAAAAAGAAATAAATGGTCAAAATCCTGTTGTTACCCCTCCTACCAAACAAGCGCTGAGTAACTTTGAAAGTCAGTCTAAAACTCGTCCTTCTCCCACTAATAATTCTAATTCACGTCCCCCTCATCCTAGCCATCCTAATAATAATATGCACACAGGTCCAATGCAAAATTACGGCGGCCGAATGCAGATGAATCAACCTATGAGATCGATGCCTCCAGGAATGCAAGGCGGTCCCAGAATGCCGGGTCCGCCAGGTTTTAATGGACCTCCAAACATGCAGCAGCAACCTCCAAGATTCCAAGGTAATCCGCAGTGGAACGGTCCAAGACCAAACGGCCCTGGGCCGAATATGGGAATGAGACCAGTTGGACCACCACCTGGACCGCAAGGACCTCCAAGACCACCAATGGTGAGAATTTTTTAAAAACCTTTCCTGCTTCATAGACAGTAGTATTAGTTTGTTTTTATAGCCTATACCATTTCATTTTTCTAGCAATACAAATCTGATGCATTTTAGTTTATGTTTGTTTCTAATTTAACTGATTTTATAATAACAAGCATTGCACACATACTTATACAGTGAGGTCCTAAAGTAACGGATACATTCATTTTTAACATAATTATGAATGTTAATGAAAAATCTTGGAATAGGACAATTTTTATATATTTTTTTGAATATAATTATTCAGCTTCCCCTTCAACCGCCTAGGGTAAATAACTACCCCTAAAAAAATATTTAAAGGCGAAATTACACACTACCCATTCCGCGTTTAAAAGGGTTTTTAATTCTCTTTTCAACAATATAGGACTTTTTAATTTTTCGATGTAGGAAAAAATAATTGTATTTGTATACAAACTGGTAGCCTTCAACTAAAATACATTTCGCGATTTACTGGTCTATAATTTTTTTTTGCTTTAAAGCGAAGGTATTTAATTTTTTTTTTTTTTTGGTTTACTAAGAGTCAAAGAATTAAGATATTGGGTGCATTCAGGGAAATGTAGCATTGAAACCAGTTCTGTTTGGTTTACTCCTTGATGATGACAACTTAGAGTTGTTGAAACGGCGTTGAGTGTTTAAAATAAAGGTTTGGTGTTAGAGTGCAAAACTGTGTTTTTACATTTGCGACACACCAAGGGTTCCATCACTAACTTAATTTGATGCAGTTTTCAAATCTAAGTAAATTTTTCGATGTTGCGTAACATAAGATATTTTACTTTCATTTATTAGCTGGACCAACCTCGTTTACTGTTGAATAGAATAACTTTTTTTGTAGATATATATATATATATATATATATATATATATATATATATATAAGAATTAAGAAAATTTTGTATATTATTCTAACTTCGGTGGATCCACTATATTGTAGACGATCAGAGTAGCATCATTCTTTACGTCTGTTAATTATAGTAACATTCGTTTAATAGTTTTCCCTCCGCGGAATGTTATAATAAATTGTTATACAGTTTTAATTGATATAACATAATAGGATGTAGTTTTTAATTATAATTAACTTTGTCTGATTACAATATGAGTTGTTATTAAAAATAAAGGTACTTAACCTAAACAAAATTTATATTCTGCAACAAACCTAGTACACAATTTGAAAAAGTGACATGAAGATCTATTATACAATTTTCAGTTATAATTAATTAATTAGATGCATTTTATAATTCGTGTTACCCCTGTTTGATAAGATTTTTATATATTATGAAAAATAAAGGCATTTTACTTTTAAGCACAATTCATATTTGCTAATGGTAAAGCTGTGGAACCTTTGGTGTGTCACAAATGTAAAAACACAGTTTTGCACCCTAACACCAAACCTTTATTTTAAACATTCAACGCCGTTTCAACAACTCTAAGTTGTCATCTTCAAGGAGTAAACCCAAACTAAATCGAGATTACAAAGATAAGGCAGATTTTATATAATGCAAATATGTAAATTAGGATAATCCTTAATTACCTACCTACTTTTACGCTACATTATTAAGTAATGACATTTTTAATACTTATTTTATGGATTCTTAGAAAGTAAACTAAATGGAATAGAATCTGAATTCATTAGTTTATTATTTTTATAAATCATAATGCTTTCGTAAGAGTCCAGTTCCCTAAAATTATTTACTTGTTTAACTAATTTTAAAGAAGATAAATCTACAGAGTGGTTGTGTTCTAAAACATGATGTGCAACACTAGATTTATCCGCTCTTCCGTATTTCAAATGGGCAATATGCTGTTTGAAACGGGTACTGATAGATCTGCGTGTCTGTCCATAATACTTTAGATCACAATAATTACATTTGATTTCGTAAATACCGGACTTCTCGAAATCAGCAACTTTATCTTTAGGTTTGCCCAACAATTTCTGTAGTGTTGTAGTTGTTCTATAGACCGCCTTCATACCAAGTTCTTTAGAAACTTTCTTAAAGCCCCTGTATAACGACTGTACGGAACCGAGACAAACTTTAACAATTAATAAACTAATGAATTCAGATAAGGGTCCTATTCCATACAGTTCATTGTATAGTTTACTTTCTAAGAATCCATAAAATAAGTATTAAAAATGTCATTACTTAATAATGTAGGGTAAAAGTAGGTAGGTAATTAAGGATTACCCTAATTTACATATTTGCATTATTTAAAATCTGCCTTATCTTTGAAATATGTTATTTAGAATTCAGGTACTTAGGATTTACCCCTTGTACTAATTACTTAAGTAATAGTTTAGTGGTAGGTATAAATTAGAGAAAATTGTAATTTCGATTCAGTTTGGGTTTACTCCTTGAAGATGACAACTTAGAGTTGTTGAAACGGCGTTGAGTGTTTAAAATAAAGGTTTGGTGTTAGGGTGCAAAACTGTGTTTTTACATTCATATTTGCTGACAAACTTCGTATACATTTGAAAAAGTGACATGTAATGATTACAGTATATGTTTCCGACCATAGAAATATTTTTATGAAGAATATTTTTTCTCTAAATAATATTCATAAGAATGTTTTCCGTTTGAACTCAACTTATGAAAACACACTGTATATATAAATCAACTGAGAACCTCCACCTTGAAGTTGATTAACTGACATTATTTGGATTTATTTTCAAACAACTTTCAATTTATTACAATTTTTAATAATACAGAACAATTTGATGCAATTTTCAATTCTAATAAACTTTGCTTGATTACAATTTGAGATATTATAAAAAAATAACGGTACCTCACTTTTAAACAAAGTGATATATATAGGTATATAGTTAGATACAAAAATACTTATTATACACTTTTTAGTGCAACAGCATAAGTAGATGTAGTTTTTAATTCTAATTACTTCTATTTGATAACAATTTTAAATCTTAACAAAAATGAAGATACTTTAATTTATATTCAAAAGTCTTCTTGACAAACTTTGTCTACAGTTAAAAAAGTGAAATGGAATACTATTTACGTTTCAGACCGTGGAACTAATCCAATTTTAAAAACGAATATTTTGCGTTAGAAATTTCTGAGGATTCTGTGGAAGTTTGTATTTAGTATAACAAATGAATTTTGTATTTATGGTAACATTTTGTATGGGTTTTAATTTTACTTGCAAAAAGTTTTTATTCATTGCCGGGAAATATTTCTAAACGGAAGTGTTATAATGAGTTCTACTGTATCGCGGATGAATTTGCTAAAAGAAGTTTATCAATTTGTATATATAATATAAAAATGTTTTAAAGCAGTTCCAAGGACCTCCACAAAACCAACCACCTAGAGGAATGCCTCAAGGACCACCGCCTATGAGGCCTGGTGATTGGAATAGACCACCTATGCAACAAGGTTTTCCACCTCAGGGACCACCACAGATGCCTCCCGCTATGGGCCCTAGAGGACCTCCACCTATCGGACCTCCAGGTGGACCACCTCAAGGACCTCCACAAGGTCCGGCACCTCACGTCAATCCAGCGTTCTTCCAGCAAGGAGGAGGACCACCACCACCAATTCAGCATATGCCTGGACCGGGGCCTGGTATTTTACTTTTATTTATTTTCTGGATGTTAAGTTGTAGATTTGCAATCACAAACAATATTGAACACAAGTGTGTAGATTACGTTGAAAGTCGTGACATATTTTTAAATTTTACTCCCGGATGATATTGATTTCGTGTTTAAATAAAGGATAACTGAAGATTAATAGGGTGCTGTATCCAAAATGATATTAGCAGCTCCATTGAGGTTTTTGTTTGGAATTAAAGTGATCTTTGTTGAATTATAATATATCAAAAAGTTTAAAATGTTTTTTATGTGACAGCTATTATTTTTAAAATACGCTTATACACAAACCTCACATGTCTGATAAAAATGTTTAGGTGAAATTTAGAGAACATTTTTATTTGAAATATACATTATTTTACATTTTTATTGTTTAAATTAATAATTTAATAATATAAAACTGACATGTGTTCTTTTTGTGTAAACTGCATGTCCAATAGCACAGGTCTTCAAAAAAAGATGTTTGAATTGTTCTAAGGAAGTGAACGTTCATTTTCGAAGTAATTTTTCATGTAGAATTCGAATCCAGGATCTAAATTGCTCTATCACGTCAGAATTTTGAGATATCCTAACCTAAAAGCGTAAAAATGCGATTTTCGGCTATATCTGAGGTTTTGTAGTCTCGGGATATTCTTTCTTCTAAAAAAAACCACCGATGACACCTCAAAGTGTAAGGGACCACGCGCACTGAATCGACTCGGACCGGTTGACTCGGATCGGCACAATCGGCATGTTTTGCTATACGTAAAATTAAATGGGACATTCCGCGTACTGATTCTTTTCGGTCGACTCAGATCGGTCGGATCGGATCGGCATCGGCAGTGAATGATAGAACAGGCAAAAACTGCCGAACGGTCCGACGATTTTCAGCTATTTAGTAATAGTATTTCGTAAAACTTCAACGATGAGTGATGCAATATAACTGACCAACCAATAATAGTGAAATTAGAAACTTGTTTTTAAGCAAAAAATAACTAATTAAAATATGCAATATGTCTGAAAAACTTTTTTTTATACCATATGTAATAGAATACAGGAAAAATCAAAAATATTGATTTAACTTAAGTAGTGCTTCCAAAGTGAAACACAGTACAAGATGACATGTCAAAAGGTTGATTGTAACTAAAAATTATGTCCAACTTTAGAGTTATGTTCTTCTAATAATTAATCAATACATGTAGGGTCAAGTAATAAGTAACAAATATATTTGATGGGTATGTCAAGTTACTACTAACTTTTTTAAACTTATGATATAGATTAAACTTTATTTAAATATCTTCCTGCATTCATTTTTTTCTCGCAGTCAGCCCCACTTCCTTGGTTTGACACGAAATATTGGTTAAATTATATATCACGTTGAAAATTACCACCAATACAAACCAGGTTATTAAGACTTACTGGTACCAGGGCAGATTCAAGCTCACCTTGTTATCAAGCACAAGAATCATTCCTTAGGAAATTGTGCAATGCAGTACAAGCTAAGGTTCTATTTGCCTCATTATTCCTTGCTATTGCAAAGGGAATGCTTCATCCCCAACAATTACATGCGGTAAAACAAAAACTATTTGGGGTAAATCACAAATAAACAAGAAGTGGCCTCATCGATAAAAGTGCTAAAAAAACACCGAATGTGCTGATTGCCGATTCAGTGCGTGGTGTATGCCGCCGTGCTGACCGTGTCGATACGAGTCGACCGGTTCGAGTCGATTCAGTGCGCGTGGTCCTTTAGTCTTGATCTTTCAAATGCCGTTGAGTTTGCTCAAATAGCTTAATTCTGCCTTGAGATATTTCATTTTGAAGTTTTTTAAAATAACGTTTACATCGCTTCCTTACCCTTGAAAGTTAATTTATATAAAACTATGCCACAAATATATGGAAAGTCAAAAAGTAGAATACATTTAGATCGATTTCGGCGATTTTCATCCCCTTTATAGAACTTAAAGGTGGTTTTGGATGGTGATACTTGGTGCATATTGTATTCTTACTGTAATACACTCACTTACTTTAAACTGTTCCCAGATACGTGGAAAAATAAAATATAAAATACTCTTCGGTCGATTTTAACATTTTTCACCCCCTTTTTGCTTCCTTCACAGCTGTGGTTTTGGGTCGTACAACTTGATGTACATTAAATTTTGGTTTTAAAGATTCTATTGTTGCAAAACAAAACTTGATACAAATGTGAAAACTTACAATTGAACACAAGTGTCGAATTTGGGAGTCAAAGACTGAAGAATCATGTGGATTTTGAGAATAGCGAAATTGACGAAACTCGAAAACTTCAAAATGAAATTTCTCAATGCAGAATCAAGCTATTTGAGCAAACTTGAGCATTTGAAAGAACAAGACTTACACTTTGAGGTTTTATCGGTTGTTTTTTAGAAGAAAGAATATCGCGAGGTACATAACCTCAAATATAGCCAAAAATCGTATTTTTTGCGCTTTTGGGTTAGAATATCTCAAAATTCTGACGTGATAGAGCAATTTGGATCCGGGATTGGAATTCTACATATAAAACTACTTCGGAAATGACCCTTCACTTTCTTAAAACAAAATCATGTTGACCTGTGTAGTTGATCAAAATATGTAAGTAAATTATGTAGTTTAAACTACCGGACTTTTGAAACAGCGTCATATATTACTTGGAAAATTATTTTATATAATATACATGAGTGTTGATCAAATATAAGTCGACCTTGTGAAAATATATATTACTAAATATGATTATGAATATGAAGTATTTTAAATTGTTTAATAGATGTTTTGGAACTAGTCCTGTCGTTCACAAAACAATTTGTACAGTTCGTGTGTTGTCCATGTCCCACTGAGTCTTTATTTGAAATTCCAAATCTCTATATTTGGTTATTTTCTCAGCCTGCTTGATATTTATATTATTGTCGTTAGGAATTGCTATGTCAATTAAAGTTGTTTTCCGAGAGACTTTATCTACCAAAACTATATCTGGTCTATTGTGAGCAACAGTCCGATCGGTCAGTATCGTGCGGTCCCAGTACAGCTTGTAGTTATTATTTTCTAAAACAGATTCTGGTTTGTATTTATAGTATGGTAATCTTACCGACTGTGATAATTCAAGTTTCAGTGCTAGTTCCTGGTGCAGTATTTTTGCCACAGCATCGTATCGTTCTTTGTATTCAGTTGCAGCGAACGCTTGACAACCTCCTGTGATATGCTGGATAGATTCAGATGTTTGGCAACCGTACCTGCATCTGTCGTTGTTAATAGAAGGCTCTTTAACGATGTACTTTAGGTAGTTCTTAGTTGGAATTACTTGAGCTTGGATTGCCAATATAAAGCCGTCCGTTTCAGGGAACATATGACCAGAGATCAACCAGTAGTTCGACGCTGCACTGTCGACATAATCTTGGTTGACGTCATTTATATGTCTTCCATGAAGGGGTTTCTCTTTAAATTTCAGCAGTTTCTGATCTGTGGTCTGGTGGTGTAATTAGACATGTTGTTGTATCAGTCGCAGTGGTGTTGAGTCATCAACCTGGCACATGACTCTGTGTAGATCAGAAAATGATGCGTGCTTCTGGAAATGACTTTTTTTCTTATCAAAATTAATAAAGTATTGCAAAAGTGTAATCTGGTGATTCATTCATATATGTAGTATAGTTCACATTTTGCTTGTCTTATTATTTACTATTTCTCTGCCTGTGTGTCTTTTTAGTTTCAAGTTGATAAAAATGTTACACTGTTAAACTTATAAGCTGCTCGAAATGTAAAAATGACCCATTTCACTTGAAACACACCTCATCCTGTGGTAGAGCTCTGGTACCGAAATTTAATTACTAATGTGAACTACAAATAAAACGAGCAAGTACTCGCAATGCAAATTTTGAATGCAAGCAAAATCTCTTGCATTCAATGTAAAGTTACATCATTGAAATCAGAACAAAATGTATGCGATAGAAGTAAAGTTCTGCTGTAATTAGTGTAAAAACTGATTAGTTTTCGGTCATATGATTTTACAAAATTATGTACCAAAACTTGTAATTTCAAGTAACTATTAAAATGTTTCTCATATTTATAAAAACTTTGAACTAAACTACAATTGAAAATACCAAATTATTTAAACATTAAACATATGTATTCTTTTTCTAGTTATTAATATATTAAATTATCAGTATTAATTATCAAATATACCGACTAAATTATAATATATAATGACATTAATTTTCAGTATTAAATATTTTTCATTTCCTATATAGTAAGCGAAAAATTACAACACCTACAAATTATTAGCTTATTAGCTTGTTTCTTAATAATTTGCGTCATTATATTTCTATGTTAAAATCCTGTGAATTTACAAAAATTAAATTATTAAGAAAAAGTGAGCAAGTTAAATAACAGATCCATATTCATTAATGTAATGTATAACTTCAGGAGACATGAATTAGGTATTTCTGGATTTTTTGTAAATTAACACCACATTTGAAGAAAAAAGTCTATGTGTAATCTGTTATTAGAAATGATTAATTTAAATTTTATAAACACCTTGAAGAAGATCAATACAAAACAAATAAATTCGAAGTAGTACATAAACATTTAAAAAAATTGAAAGTCCAGGGTGTTGTAGTTTTTTGACCTACCGCTCCGATTTAGAGATATTAATAAATAAGGCATCTCCATATAAACTTTCACTAATATCTTTGATGGTTTGAATTTATGTGAGGTGTTATTCTCAGTGTGCACTCTATATTAAAACAATATAGTTTGCTGTGTGAAAACCAGTTGAAATCATTTTTAGTGTAATTACTTTCGTTATGTTTAGTTGATAACATTAAACTTGTTTAAATATTGAAAATCACATAATTTCATATTTTCTTAAGAGTTTTGTTATATTGCATTGACGGAATTAAATTTCATAATAGTTTTATTTAAAATACGCTTATTAATTCTGATTAAGTGCTATAATATTTTTGTTGGGTGTTTTTATTTTAATTAATATTTATTTAGTCATATTAGTTATTTATTGACATTGACAGATACTTTATTTAAATTATTTCTCAACAGATCTAAGTAATGCTTTTGTCAATATTTTTATTGTATGTTATTTGTATGTTAATTTCGATTACATAAAATAAAAATCTAGTTAAAGTAAATTCATCTCCATTGAAAATATATGCAATGGAAATTTAAAGTTTTATTGAGTAGCAGTTTGAATTGCACATGCCATAAAAATGTTCTTAGAAATGAACATCAACCTGAAAACTGATTGGTATATATCATCTAGTGTTCAAAAATTTTAATTTAATTTTAACAGTTTTTTAAATAATTGTATTAATAGAAATATATTCATATAAAAGAGTTATTAACAACAAATTATGTATATCTAATATTTCTTGTTAAGCTTAATTTCATCAATTATGTAGTCCTTTTAATAGTATGGTATATACTAACAGTCGAACGGAATAGTCTTAAATGGTGTTTGTTGGTCACAAAAATTTATTGAATTATTTTTTTCTAGTAATTCATTTGGTACAAATCATATTTATTATTGATGTGCCGGATATCCGTATCCGTTAGTTTTTGGCGGATCTTTTACCCTATTAATTTTTATTTCATAGATGAAATTTTATATACAGGGTGAGTTTTTTTTTTTTGATGATCAGTATGGGGATCTCGGAAACTAGCGGAGATAGAGCAATGGTTAAATTGGGAAAGTGATTCGTCATAGATAAAAAGGCCCGAGAATAGTAGACCCTATGATACCACACCAAACATTAAAACCAAATTTTATCTGGGGTCGTCTTTGTTCTAAATGGAAAGGGTTTTCTTTAGCCCAGATATGCTCATTGTGTCTATTGAACATACCGCAGTTAGTAAATCTAGTTTCATCTGACCATAACACCTTTAATTGAAACTGTGGATTGTCAAGGCACATGTTTCTAAACCATGTACAAAACAAAATACGTCGATGTTCGTCACCAGCATGCAAAGTTTGAGAAACTGAAAGTTTGTATGGGGGAATTTGTGCGCTTTCAGTACCTTAACTACAGTTTGTTGAGATGTGCCAGCTTCTGCCGCAATCTCACGAGTTGATGTAGATGGATTTTGATTTACCGTTGCCAAAACATTTATTTGTGCTGCTTCGTTAATTTGATTACGTTCCTTTGGTGGTTTAGTAAAAGATCCATATCTGCGTAAACTATCGTAAAGCCTCTTAAATGTACATAGAGCAGGTTGACGACGATTAAAATATCTATGAAAGTATTCCTCAGCTACACGAACTGAATTTTTATGGCATATGATATAACATTCCACCATATTCTTTTCTTCGTTAGAATATTCCATTTTATCACGAAAACTTGTCAATATCGACTGTCAATTCAGCACTACTAATGGAATTACTCTCAAATGAGGAAACGTCGTAGTGAAAACAATCTTTTTCATGGCTACCTACGTTAAAAGTGAAAATAGGAGAGAAAAGTATCCATAACTCCGTTATTTTTATGAATAACTATATCGAGTATTATATCGTTGAAAAATCTCTAAAAATGTCCAAGTTTTTGAAGTCATAGCCAACTATGGTTTCCATTTAAAAAAAGATAAGTTTGTGTCATATCTCGAAAACGAGAGCCGTCACGCAAACGAGGACATGACAATCATATTCGGGATACAATTCCCTTCAATTTTGATGTTTACAATTTTTTTTATAAAATCAAAAACAAAGAAGCTAGAGGGATTTGAATCGACAGAATTCCGTTTTTTCAAAATATCTAGTAAGTCATGACTTTTTACAAAAATACGAAAGTGTCATTAAATTGGGCCAGTAAAACTGCAAATCTTTCCCAATTTAACCATTGCCCTATCTCCGCTAGTTTCCGAGATCCCCATACTGATCATCAAAAAAAGTCACCCTGTATAGGTGATTAGGTAAATTCCATTCAGATTATTTTTATTTTTTAAAATTTATTCGGCACCTTTATCAGTATCATACCGATAGTACATAACTCAAAGGTACTAAATCAACTATCTCTATAATGGGATCAGTCACATGTCTTGCTAATAAGCTTAATAAAATGATGATATATTTAAACATTTATTATAGGAAGTTTTTGTAAAATATTATTTAAAATATCTGAGATAAATTGGGTTAAATCTTCGTGATAAGCTTAAAAAAATAATAAAATATTTAAGTATTATAGATCACATTTACAATGAGAAAAAAAAACAAAACTTAAATTTTCGTAATATTTCAAATTCTAATTAAGTAAATTATTACTGGTTGACACATAAAGTGTTGACATTAGATTCAAAACACAGTGACAATTAGAGAAACTTAAAAAAATTAAAAGTCCTAATTAAAATTAAGTAATGGTAAATTGTATTTCAAAAATAGCAACTTGGCAGCTTTGTCCCCCAAAAGGCTGTTACGATGTGGCTCATAAACAATTCCTGCTGCACTAAAAAATTGCTCACTTGGAACACTTGTCGCCTGTGATGATAAATATGCGCGAGCATGTGACTGAGACCTCCAAGTGACTAGTTGTCCAGTCTATAACTATCAGACTTTAATGATTTTGGTTATGAGAGTTAACTCTTATAGAGATCAATAACTTTTGTCCATAACAGATTGTCTGTTTCCAAAGGTTTATGTGCAATATTTACCGCCGCGTACTCTAAAAAAGTTAAGATCCGTATCCGCGGATCTTGGGACCAAATATCCGTATCAGCGGATCTTGGGACCAAATATCCGTATCAGCGGATCTTGGAACCAAATATCCGTATCCGCGGATCTTGCGACCAAATATCCGTATCCGCGGATCTTGGGACCAAATATCCGTATCCGCGGATCTTGCGACCAAATATCCGTATCCGCTGATCTTGGGACCAAATATCCGTATCAGCGGATCTTGGGACCAAATATCCGTATCCGCGGATCTTGCGACCAAATATCCGTATCCGCTGATCTTGGGACCAAATATCCGTATCAGCGGATCTTGGGACCAAATATCCGTATCAGCGGATCTTGGGACCAAATATCCGTATCTGCGGATCTTGCGACCAAATATCCGTATCCGCGGATCTTGGGACCAAATATCCGTATCCGCGGATCTTGCGACCAAATATCCGTATCCGCGGATCTTGGGACCAAATATCCGTATCCGCGGATCTTGCGACCAAATATCCGTATCCGCTGATCTTGGGACCAAATATCCGTATCAGCGGATCTTGGGACCAAATATCCGTATCAGCGGATCTTGGGACCAAATATCCGTATCAGCGGATCTTGGGACCAAATATCCGTATCCGCGGATCTTGCGACCAAATATCCGTATCCGCTGATCTTGGGACCAAATATCCGTATCCGCTGATCTTGGGACCAAATATCCGTATCCGCGGATATAAATTTTTAATGATCCGGCACATCACTAATATTTATAATAAAATTAAAGGAGTTGTTCCATATTTATGGGTGAAGGATATATAATTTGTTCATTTTCAAGAATATTAATTAAACAACATTAAATATAAACTATTAAAATTATAATTTGATCATGTCCTACACTCAAACCAATTTATTTAAATTAAAATGTACATATATTATAACTAAATAAATTATATTTATTATTATGATTTTTTACTTGCATGCGTAAATTTGTAAATTCACTATTGAGTATATTATAACCAAATCGCTTTTAGTAATGCCACCGCAAGGACCTCCACAAGGACCTCCGCACGGACCACCTCATGGTCCTCCGCATGGACCGCCTCACGGACCCCCAATGGGCCCTACTTCGGTACCGCCTCACGGTCCACCTCACTATGGACCTCCTTCGGCCATGCAACAACCACCTTACGGAGGACCACCTCCAGATCATAGACCGGAGATTCCTCCTCTCAGCGAGCAGGAATTCGAAGACATAATGTCGAGGAACAGAACCGTTTCCTCTTCCGCTATTGGAAGGGCCGTATCTGATGCCGCTGCTGGAGAATACGCTAGCGCTATAGAAACTTTGGTGACGGCTATATCTTTAATAAAGCAATCGAAAGTTGCAAACGACGATCGTTGCAAAATCCTCATCAGTTCTTTACAGGACACACTACGTGGAGTTGAGGATAAGAGTTACAGTTCCGCCAGAAGGGATAGATCTAGATCTAGGGATCGATCGCATAGAAGGGGAAGACGTGATAGATCGTCTTCTCGTTATCGCGACAGAAGCAGAGAGAGGGAGCGTGACAGAGAAAGGGAACGCGAACGAGATCGCGATCGATATTATGCAGATAGTTACAGGGAACGTGAGAGGGATAGAGATAGATCGAGAAGTAGAGAAAGAGTAGAACGTGAAAGAGAGAGGGAACGTGACTACAGGGATAGAGAATCTGAAGATCCGTGAGTATTGTTTGTTGTAAAATCATGTAGATTTATTTATTTGTTCCCTGAATGATATTTGTGGCATATTTTTCAATGTCTAAGTACTTCTTGGGAAATAAAACCACAGTTAAGAAAATTGCTGTATATTTCAAACGTTTCGGGGTCTAGGTCAGACCCCGTTCTCAGTGGTTAAGAAACTTGGATAAAAAAGGCACAATTCTAAGATGTAAATTATGTGCTACCCTGTATATACAGGGTAGCACAGAAACTTCTAAAGATCATATAATCATAAAATTCCTTTCAATTTGGAAGAATTTGAAAGGGAGATCTTCAGAATTTTATGTGGCGCTCCTGGGTGCGACTTTGTTATAAGATGTGCATTCGCCAAAAATGCGACCAAAGAATTTTGTTGATTCAGTGATCCCATTAAAAACATAAGGGAAAACCTAGGAAAAACCTTATAAACTTTCCTGATATTGGGTTGTTCACAAGGACATGACCATTAGCAATTTCTTCCTTAATCATCGGCAAGCAGGAGCGACTGAATTCTACGGAGGTAGTAGCGATACAATCGTTTTCATTTAACAAAAATTAAAGCAGACTCTTTTAATTTTCTTTTGGTGTTGTGTCCTTCTTTGTGTAATATAACTGAATTTTGAAACTATTTTATGACCAAGGTCCCAAGCATGTTCACAAATTTTGGATTTTTCAAATTGTCGTTTTTTATGTAATTATTGTGTTCGTTTATTCGAACATTCAGAGGTCTAGAGGTTTCTCCAATATAGAATTTATTACATTCACAAGGGATTTTTTTTTATATTGAGATGTGTTATTTGGTTTGGTTTTTGAAATAATTAATTTTAGTATATTTTTTATTTTAAAGTTGTTTTGATATTATATCTGTTTCGCACTCTTTTTAGTCTTTGTGATAGACCCTGTATGTATGGTATAGTTATTTTTACATCTTAAAATTGTGCCTTTTTTTATCCGTAGTTTCTTAACCATTGACAACGGGGTCTGGCCTCGACCCCGAAACGTTTGGATTATACAGCAATTTCTTAACTGTGGTGTTATTTCCCAAGAAGTACTTAGACATAGATTTATTTATATCTCAGTTGCTATGTGAGAAATGGAATACGAAAAATTGTTGGGACAAAACAGTAAACAACTCCCAAGAACGGTTTCGGTGATACAGTGTTTCACAAATGTAACTTTTTAAATAATTACACCGGTATACAAAAAGAGAAGAGTGGTCTTCTCATTTGACCACACTCTTCGAGGATTATGCATTTGGATGGGCTGAGTCTGTTTTTAGGAAACTTTTGATAACTTAGTTTTTTAATAAAACAACATTTTAATCAATACTTGCTGATTTTAAAATCGATTTGCTTAAGTAAATTATAGTAATGTACTCTTAATACTCTGTATCTCAGAAACTGTAAGAAAAATGCTGGAAATGTGTTGATTTATTTGTCTTGTTATTGAACAAAACTGGTACTATTAAAAAAAGCACTATTTTTCTGAGTCGCATATTTTATGCTTTACCACAATGAAATTAAAAAACATTTGTAAAGACTTTACTGGTCTCCCAGAGGCATACTTTTTGAAAAATTAAAAGCATTGTTATTTTAATAAAATCACGGCAATCTTTTAGTGTTTCAAAATATTAACCACATGTTTATATTTAGATGTATACAATTTTAGTATCTTTTATTCCTGTTAAAACATTTTACAGGATAATCGTATGATATTAGATAGTTATAACATACATATTACGTCACTAAAAGCTTTGTGTGCTTTAGGATCATTTTTTTTATATATAAATTGGTTCTCTTATATGCTCATTAAAAAAAAATCAGTGTTTGGATATGATTTTTTTTTTATTGTAAATTTTTTTACATTTATTTATGCATTTACCTTGAAAAATTCACAGTTTAACATGTTTTTCTGAAATGATTGTTATTTTCATCTATAATATCTTCTGGTTCAGTGTATATTACCTTGAAATATTAATCAAAGATTTAATGTTTTTTCTCTTTAATTTCAAATCAGTTTGTAATTTTTATTCCCACAATTTGCTAGTTTTTAGTATACCATTAAACTTTTTGTAAGCCTTTAGAATAGACACTATATATATACTTTTTTCTGAGTTCTTTGAGAATAACACCACATAAACTTGAAAGTCTGTATATTTCAAAAGTCCATTGAAAACGGGGTCTGATTTAGACCTCGAAACGTCTGGATTTTTTGAAATATACAGATTTTTAAATTTATGTGGTGTTTTCCCAAAGAACTCAGAAAAAATAAAAACTATATATACTTTACAATGTTACATTTTGTTTTTCTGTAACTACCATTTCTGAACATGTTAAGCTGTGAATTTATCAAGTTGTACTTAATTGCTAATAAAAGAATAAGTAGATATGAAGATAAACATTCTACTAACAAAATGAGTCACTGCAGATAGTGATTAATTTGATTAGAGAATAATTCCCATTAGTGCAAGTTAATAAATAGATAAGGGAATAATTTTGTTAATAATAAAGTTTTTAGTAATAGTTGTGCAATGTGCCTTAAAATTGAGATAAAATGTGAAAGGTCAACTTAAATACCACCCAAATTGTCCAGTTATCAACTCTATTTCTGAATTTTTACTTACATAATTCTTTGAAGGATGAAAATATGATAGGGTCGGAACTTTCTTATAACGTGTTTTTTATGCCATGTTTTCGGTATATTTATTTTCTAGGTTATGAGATGAAATTCCGTAAATCTATTAACTATTGACTCAAATGCGTGCCTTTGATTACTATTTTATTTAGTAATCCGCACATTTAAAGGTCAGTAAGTATAAGCATGAAAGCGAAGTCTAGATTTTTTTATTGAAAGATTGAATCTTTTTTGTATGTCTTTCAATTTCTTCATTTGGAATATGTGTCAATGTCGAGACTACTTGCACTTCTGAGAACCGAAAACTACCGAAAACATTCTGATCCATAAGTGAATATGATTCTCACAATAATTTTTGAGATGGTAATCCGTTTATAAAGATTAAATGATTAGACCTGAGTAGCGAGTTTAATATCCCGTGATATAATAAGTATATAAATCTACCCATTTCCTTATTTTTTTTTAGTTGCAAGTTAGGGTCTTCGTCTCCTGTATGGAAATATTGTGTTTTGTTGTTTTAAATTAATATTTTAACCACTTGCGTTATATTCTGTATTTAATTTCCTAGTCATATCATCTAGGTCTTCACAATTCACAACAATAACTTGATCATTCGCAATGAATGAACTCGTCAAGTAATCCCCATTCATGAGCATTTTTTTCTTCAGTTCTTCAAAGCTTTTTGGATGTATATTTAAAATACAGTTGCTGCTTCTCATCCACCCTACTTTAGACCTTCTGATACTCTACATGGACGTTTTGTTTCCCAATTTGATGGCACTTACATATTGCACATGTATATATAGTGCTTATTCCAGTTTTCGTCAGCATGTTAAAAAACTTAATCATGGGTATTGTTTCGTAGCCTTTTTCTAGATCTATAAAAACGAGATGTGTTATATTACCGGCTTTTCTCTTTTCTATTACCTGCTGTAAAGTAAAAACATTATCCAAACATAATCTGACAGGCTTTGTTTCTTCAAAATTTTCTTCTCTATTGTGCCATACAACCTTCCAAATGAGCTACTAATAAATATGCCCCTATAATTTCCACACATACTCTTTCCTATTTGCTTTCTTATATAGAAACCTATACATATATAGGGACGTTGCGATACCACTAAGGGGTGTCGAAACAAAAGTATCGATACTTTTATCAACAAAAGGGTAGATACCAATTTGGCGGGGAGGAACCCAAAAATCCGAGAAAATAACTGATATCCTATGAGGGCTGCCTTTTATATTTCGGGATTGGACAACCCTAGTGTTGCAAACTGACAACTGACAGGTCTATCGTAAAGTTTGACATTTTTGAGGTTATACGTACTCAGAACGTTTCGACATACGAGCGCTATGTGCTGTTTACAGTAACTTAAAGGATTCATCTCGGTCAAAAAATGGAATTAAATCGTGAACATTTTCGTGCGATTATTTTTTACAACTTTCGACATGGAATAAGTCAGCAAGAGTGCATGGATGAACCTAATTTAATTTTTAGCGATAAAACTCCATCAAGGACCACTGTTTATCGATGGTATGGTGAATTCAATCGAGGTCGTAGTTCACTCCAAGACGAATTTCGTGAAGGTCGTCCAAAAACAGTTGTTGTTCCGGAAACCATTGATGCTGTGGGCGAACTGATATTGCAAGATCGTCATGTGACCTATCGTGAGATTGAGTCAACCTTACACATTAGTGGAACCAACATACATTCAATATTGCATAAACATTTGAATGTCAAAAAAATTTGTTCGCGTTGGATCCCACACATTTGTCAATCGTTCAAAAAAGGCTCGTGTCGATTGGTCGAAAGAAAAGCTCGAAAAATACGATAGCGGTGCTTCAAAACACGTTTATGACATAGTGACAGGTGATGAATCGTGGATTTACGCGTATGAGCCCGAAAGTAAACAGCAGTCGACTGTATGGGTGTTTCAAGATGAGCCGAATCCAACAAAAGTTGTTCGCACACGAAGCAACAGGACATGTCGCAACCGTACCACTAGAACAACGCAGAACAGTCAATTCTGAGTGGTACACAACCATTTGTTTGCCAGTTGTCTTCCAAGAACTGAGTAAAACCAACCGCCGAAGACGGATCACTCTTCACCACAATGCGAGCTCTCACACATAGGCTCAAACAACTGCATTTTTGACCACTCAAAACATCGATTTGATGAGTCATCCTCCGTATAGTCCTGACTTGTCACCAAATGACTTCTTTTTATTCCCGTACGTAAAAAACAAACTGAGAGGTCAACATTTTTGGACACATGAAGAAGCGGTTGCTGCGGTCTGAATGCATGTTTTGGAGATACCTCAATCAGAGTGGAAAAAGTGCTTCGACAATTGGTTCAAACGCATGCAAAAGTGTATAGATCTTCATGGGGAATATTTTAAAAAACACTAAAGTGATTTTCTATGATTAATATTTGTTTTTGTTCTCTAATCCCGAAATATAAAAGGCAGCCCTCATTATATATTTTTAAATCATTCGTTTAAAAGATATTAACAAAAATATTAAACATCGACTTAATTCCTACTTTAGAAACTACACTATTTAAATTTTGAAAAATATATTTTATTTGTATTTTTAAATAATTAGAATAACAGATTTAATAATTTATAATTTAAAACTTGACCTATTTTGTCCTTTATCTTGCAATCTACAGAGCCTTAAAACTCAGACAGTAGATTTTAAAAGGCCTCTCTGAAAGTTTATTAGTAAAATAAAACTCTGTTAATTTTTGGGGGCCAAATTAGAAAATTAAATACATATGTATTCTGATAAAAATCAAGCGAATACTGAAGCAGATAAAGTAAAAAGTCTATGTGTGGAAAATCAAAGTGTATATTTTTTATAAACGCTTCCTTTAAACGATATTATGGTAAATATAAGAAAATGCACTCATTCCCTGCTTGTCTGAAACTGGAATATTAGAATTTTGAAGGTGGTACGGAACCCTTAGTATGCTAATCCAACTTGACCAAATTATTTACCCATATTTGCTTTAAAACAAATTTTACGGCACAGTGTATCTAAACAAAGTTGTACTTTAAAACGATGATTATTACTTCCTTGTAATTTTTCGCATAGGTCACACGCTTCAAGATCAAGAAATAAATCGCCAGTCGACCCGGTGGACGGGGGCGGCGATGCTCCTTCGAAATCTCGTTATTATGAAGATAGGTACAGGGAAAGAGAACGAGAATCAGGAAGAAGGGAGAGCGACAGAGACAGGGAACGTGATCGCCGAGCTGAACGAGGAGAAGACGGCCATCGTTCTCGACATTAATTGTTCTATTCCTACTTTTTCAATGTATCTTTAAAATATCTATTTTTTTCGTAGTGCATTCAACGTGTACTAGTAATTTAATGGAATATAATAAACTTATATTTAGTAATGTAATGATGTAAACAATGTAGCAAGAAAAAATTCTTTTATGTTAATTTGAAGAGTGAAGAGGACGCCAAACAAAGAAGAATGTATGTGTTGAAAGATATAAAGATATGCGTATTACTACAATCGATTTTTTATTGTGCTTCAAACCTTTTACCTTGTTTTATTAATGAACTTGAAAATTTAACTCCGATTTTCCAGTGTAATGTTCATTTGTTGGTATAATAACAAATCTTAAGTGATTGTTACTATTTGTTGAAAAGTATTCTATATACATGTTATATACAGGGTGTAACTTAATGCAGCATGATATTTTGGCAGATAAGACTACTGGTCAGTATGAACTAAAAACGAAGACAAATATATATATATATATCTTGTATAGTTAAGAACCTATTCCATTATTAATTTTTAGGAAACTTCAATTCATCTGGCAACCTTGCCTTGCAGTCAATAAAACTGGTCGGAACGGAGAAATGTATTTAAGTTTTAGATTCCTATGATGATTTTTAGAAATATCTAGTTTTTGCATTAATAATGTAATATTACTGGCACTTTTCTTCTTAAGTCCTTTCAAAAGAAGACATTCAATGGAAAAACAATGCACATATGATATATTTGATTTACTGAAGAATTTTATAAGGGAATTATTTTCAACTTAGAGTTGAAACTAAAAAAAAAAAACAAAAAATTCAAGTGTAAGTATGTAAAACATCATACCCGACTTTACCAACATGGAATTGAAAAATTTTACTAGCAACAAGTATTTGCAATATCATAAAAAAAATTAACATGCTTAATTTTTTCACACTCATATTTTATAAACAAAAACAAAAACTTCACAGTTGTTTCCGGAATATATGTGGGATCTTTACTTAATGTTTATACACTTATTAGGAATAACACCGTATTGCAATAGCTACCCCATCAAAATATTACATTCAAAACAATTAAATACCGACTTACTTTTTTTGCAATACCATAACCTGCTGCAATAATTTCTTTATTATGTTTCCATGGTTTCTGTTTCATTAATTCTGTTGAAAAAAAAATTATTTTTGTTTTAAATGCCCATTCATTTAATAACAATGGTAGAGGATTTTGTTTATTGTATAGTTCAGTTGATAAATTTTGCAGATAAATGGGTACATTCACACAATTTTTTCTCGTAAACTATAAACTTTATGACTTAAGTTATATAAGACTTTTTTGTTGATATTGATCAATTCTATCATCTACCAAAATTTCTGCACTGCATTATGTTGCACCCTGTATATAACCAAATGGAAATATTATAAAAAATACTTTTGAAATAAGTAATATATTTTTAGATTATTATAACTTAATAACATTCGAATTCAAATACAACTCTTTGCTACTATTCAAGCCGATTTAACAATCCTAGAGAAAATTATTACTACAAAATATTACAATATATATTAAAAATACAAATAAAATGCATTTCCTCCACTAAATTGTGTTGAGAAAAACAAATTTTCAAATTGTTGCACTGATTTTAATGTACAAGCCCTTGGTAGAATCCTTATTTTCTCTAAAATGTCATCCAATATATGTTTGTAAATATGGTACCTATAATAATAATTTTAATAATTTTTCATAAAATTGATTAATAGCTGCGCAAATATATCACGTTTTATCAATTTTGTTAAGGTACATTGTGCGCAGTGTCGAATTAAAATTGAATTGTGAGTCATAAGTTGGATTCTAGAATCGTATCTGCTTTTTTACATTTTTGATTTGATTATTGTGATATTTTCAATATATTAGTTACTTTATTAATGTTTCTTGTGTGTAGTAATCATCTGAGTTAGGCTTTGGTTTGGTTCGATATTTAACTGTTATGTTTTTTATTTGTTTTTTAGTTGTAATAGTCCAAGTTATCTCTATCTATCTAGGATAAAAATCTTTTGCTTTTATCTTTTGAGTAAAAGTAAAGTACTGGCTAGTTGAATTTGAATTCGATAGTGTTGGAACATTGGTGACCTTTTATTTAAAAAAGTAGAAACCAGACAAAATTGGGAAATGGTTGTGAATTTTATCACATAAGTATATCAAAAAACAACTCAATAACTCAGAAACAAAACTGATACAATGTATAAATATTTAAGCAACTGTAATAGATTTTATAAAATTAAAACAGAGTATGTCAAATTTAGGCAATTTCAATCAAATTCAATTAAATCTAAAATTAGTTGATGTAAGGTTTTCAGTTCACTAACTGTTAATCACAAACTTTTTAAATCATATTTCTTGAATGACGAAAATGTCAGCATAAGACAATTGAACATATTTAATAGATGAAATCAAAGTAGGCAGTATATTTATATAGTCTGAAAGAACATCAACTCTATATGTAAGTGTTCTTTCTTCAAATAAAATGGGCCAGAAGAACAAAACAACTTTCAAGGTAAGGTATATATTGTTTAGCTTAATATATGATTAAATTAAATGTTTTTTGATTTATTTTTTCATTTGAAAGAAAACATTTTATAATTTAAGGTGTAAATTATTAAGTGTTTTTATCATTTTTTACTTTATATTTTTATATATACGAATCAGCATAATGATTAACGGTAACCTGTGTTTACTATGTTGAACGTTATGCTGACAGTGATGTACATTTGTAGCATGTTGCCATAGGTGTAATAACTACAGTTTTTTTTAGATATATTAAATTATTTTAGTTTGAAGCGAATTATGATTGGGTGTGCTTTATTCATCAACAATTTTGAAAATAAAACCTCGTGTTAAATATTAATTTGCAGTAAAAATATGTTAACGAAGTGAGATATTTGATTAAAGCAAACTAAATCAGTCATTGATGTAGTCTGTGATATTAAATTTATTACATATCAAAATTAAATTAATATTGGAATGGAACATTATTTAAGGTAAATTCATTCAATAAAACTGATTTAAATATTTTTATCACCAAGGTTTATAACACAAATTGTGTTGCTAATTTTGACACTTGGGCCAGATATTTCACAGATAAAAATAATGAATTAACTACAAAGCGAAAATTGAACAAAACAAATTACTGAAGCTAATTGATGGTAAAAATTTAATATAAGGTAAAATAAACTAAAAAGAAAAATAGGTTTACATAAATAAAAAGCTAATAAGTTTAACAAATGAGAAGTGTTTATTATGTACACTAAACTTATTAACATTATGTGCCTGTTTTTAATTGTAACTATGTAATTTATTGATGTTTGGTTTGTTTAATTTTACACAAACTTTTAAATCTGTCAAAATCAAACCTTAGTGAGAAAAGCAAATATGTACTCATGGTGAATAACTATAATAGAGTAAGGGTATAATCATTTAAATCTTTGAGCTATGGTAAGTTAATGCCTTTAGTAGATATTTTTGTTTCGGAATGATTGATTTTATTGCGTTGGTAGGTGTTATAGATTTACAAAATTTGAGAAGAACTATATCTGTCAGGGAAATTTTATTTGTCCAAGTTTGTTTTAGTTCAGCGTAAAATGTAATAAATACGTGGTACCTTACATTGCACAACAATACATATTGAATTTATTATTATTTTTGATGATATGCTGAACGGCTTAAGATCGGTTCAATAGTTATTTAACAACTGATACTTTAAAAACCATTTTGAGTGGCTTTTTTCTTGTTTTCAAAACCGGTAATATGGAACTCTAAAAAGTGTTTATTTTGCAAAATCTGCCAAGGTTATATTCTTAATTTTTAGATATAAGGCTTGTTCATAGTAGCCAGTTGTCAACCATTTTAACGGTTTGAAAAATTCTACGCGAATCCAGTGTTGTCACAGCCAACGACCGAGATTGATAATTGATGTGGAATTTGCAACTGGTCTCTATGAACAATAGATTAGGAACAAATTTTCAGTTAACAAGGAAGTTTAAATAAATTTAAACAAATATATTCATTTAAAAATTCGGTTTTATTTAAATTTTATAGTCAACAAGTGCAAAAGCAAAAAAATTGATAAACTAAAAATGCTGAATTTTGAGGCAATTAGTCCTCTTTTATCCGTAGAATGTTTTGATGTTGGGTTTGTTTGACTATGAATTTAGTCAAAAACTGGTTAATTTTTCTGTAATGACTATACTTTTGAGTAAAATATTTTTTAACTTGTCTGTTTTTCTAAAATCACTGAAAAGAGAACCCGAAACTATACCGAAAACAACGTTTACTCCAGTTTCCTCAAGATTTATTATACCAATACATTATCAAACTAACAAAGAAAAAAATATGTATATTGTATGGCCAAAATGAGATTTAGTTAATTTTCTCATTATATACTGATGTTTTAATTTTGTAAATTTCACAGTTTATAAATCATTAAAGATTATGGTATAGTTACAAATAAAGTTATAATAATTATATTTCATATACCAGATATAAAATATGTAAATAATGTTTTTGTAATTCTGTGGACTAATTTATTTGAAGAAAAATAGAATACAAACCAAAATTGTTTTAAAATTCAATTTTTTTCATAACATTTCAATAAGATATCTTTTTTAGATATAATATAAAATATGTACCGACTTGGAGATCTTGGTTACTGATGAAATAATATATTGCAATTAAAGTTTAAACAGCTCTGTTGCTTTTTTTATTATTGTATTTTATTTATACAAAATACAAGAAATCTGTGATGTGTTTGATCTGTGATGTTTTATTGTAACTGTGATACACATAATCAAAGGAGGAAAAACATTTATTTCTGTTCTATTTAGGAAATTAAGTCAGATCGAACAAACGCTATTAAAAATGATTAGGTAGTTATTTTTTCATTACAACTGCTATCTACTGTTTTGTAATTACATAATATCACATCCCATAAAGCATGAAATATTTCTCAAATATTCCCTGTTTTCGAAATATTTTATTTATAAATTGAAATATAAAATATTTCAATGGAATATTTCAAAACTGTGGGGTATGGTAAGATTTTTTATAATAATGCCGTATTATATTAGTCATGTTGACAAATGTGAAATGTTGATTTTAAAATAGTGGCAGCCGTCCCTATTTTTTTTAAGGAGATTATTTAGTATATTGTTCCAATTTTTCAAGAAAACTTGTACAACATATTTTAAAAATTCATTTGCAAAAAAATTAGGCATTTAAAAATCTTCCGAAAAGTATTTTTAATTTGCTAAAGGATAAATTACATAATTACTGTGTATATTAACATTTGTGAGAAGAGTTGGATGAAATAAAATTATTTTACATTTCATATAAGCATGTTAATACTCATTTTAATATCCTGAATACTCGTTTCCAGTTTAAACCAAAGTTGCATAGCAGATGCTCGTTGGTAAATGTTTCCATTTAATTACGTTCGTAGCTCTCGAAATGAAATGTAAATTAAAAAAATGAGTGAAGTAAGGAAGTAACAGCGAACTAATGTGAGGGATGCTGCTTTAATTTGAGTATAGACGCAAGATTTTAAAATTTATATTGATTTCCAAAATACAGTATATGCATTTTTTCATGGGAATAAACCAGTTGTCATATCGTTTTGAATCTCTTCGGCTACAACTTATATATAAGCGTGTCTGAAGCTGATAGACAATGGAACTCGTTCCTCAAAGTTTCCTTGGACTTCCATCGTCTTGAAGTGGTTGATCTCAATAGCTTTGTACAGATACAAAGCTATCAAAACGTCGTGAGATCAACCACTTGAAGTGGTTGATCTCAATAGCTTTGTACAGATACAAAGCTATTGAAACGTTGTGAGATCAACCACTTCAAGAAGATGGAAGTCCAAGGAAACTTCGAGGTTATATACAGGTTGAGTTTTTTTTTAAGATCAGTATGGAGATCTCGGACACTAGCGGAGACAGAGTAATGGTTAAATTGAGAAAGATTTGCAGTTTTACTGGCCCAATTTAATAACACTTTCGGATTTTTGTAAAAAGTCATGGTTTACTAGATATTTTGAAAAACGAAATTCTGTCGATTTAGTCAAATCCCTCTAGCTCCTTTGTTTTTGATTTTATAAAAAAGTGTAAATATCAAAATTGAAGGGAATTGTATCCCAAATATGATTGTCATGTCCTCGTTTGCGTGACAGCTCTCGTTTTCGAGATATGACACAAACTTATCGTTTTTTGATTGGAAACCATAGTTGGGTATGACCTCAAAAAATCAGACATTTTTAGAGTTTTTCAACGATATAATACTCGATATAGTTATTCATAAAAATAATGGAGTTATGGATGCTTTTCTCTCTTATTTTCACTTTTAACGTAAGTACCCATGAAAAAGAATGTTTTTACTTTGACGTTTCCTCATTTGAGAGTAATTCCATTAGTAGTGCTGAACTGACAGTCGATATTGACAAGTTTCGTGATAAAATGGAATATTCTAACGAAGAAAAACTGAACATGATGGAATGTTATATCATATGCCATAAAAATACAGTTCGTGCAGCTGAGGAATACTTTCATAGATATTTTAATCTGCTCTATGTACATTTAAGAGGCTTTACGATAGTTTACACAGATATGGATCTTTTACTAAACCACCAAAGAACGTAATACAATTAACGAAGCAGCACAACTAAATGTTTAGGCAATGGTAAATCAAAATCATTCTACATCAACTCGTGAGATTTCGGCAGAAGCTGGCGCATCTCAACGAACTATAGTTAAGGTACTGAAAGCGCACAAGTTCCACCCGTACAAACTTTCAGTTTCTCAAACTTTGCATGCTGGTGACGAACATCGACGTATTTTGTTTTGTACATGGTTTAGAAACATGTGCCTTGACAATCCACAGTTTCAATTAAAGGTGTTATGGTCAGGTGACACTAGATTTACTAACTGCGGTAAGTTCAGTAAACACAATGAGCATATCTGGGCTAAAGAAAACCCTTTCCATGTAGAACAAAGACGACCCCAGATAACATTTGGTTTTAATGTTTGGTGTGGTATCATAGGGTCTACTATTCTGGGGCCTTTTATCTATGACGAATCACTTACTGGGGAGCTCTACTTGCATTTCTTGCAATACACTTTTCCAAGACATGTTGCATAATTTCAATGTGTGAACTCGTTTAGAAATTGAGTGGTTTCAACATGATGGAGCACCTGCTCATAACACGTTATTAGTCAGACAACACTTAGATAATATCTATCCAAACTCTTGGATAGGAAGAAATGGCTCACGCGAATTGCCACCCCCGGTCTCCCGATTTGGCAGTTATAGACTTCTATTTATGGGGTGCGCTAAAAAACAAAGTATACAAAAAAAGTATGAGACAGTTGGTGACCTAAGGGAGGTGGTATTACAAGCAATTGAAGAAATTGATCGGCGGTCTGTTAGGAAAGCGGTAATGTCGAATCTTAAAAAGATGCAATTTTTGTCTAAATAACAATGGTGGACTTTTCGAACATAAATTGTAACCATTATTATGTGCTTTAATTTCTTAAGTTTTTAGTAAGTACCTACTTATTTAGTTTTTTCGTTATATCTGATATAGGTACCTAATAAAAAAAATCGTTCAATGTTTTTTGGAATAGTTATTAATAAATCAATCTATTTCATGGCTAACTACGTTAAAAGTGAAAATAAGAAAAAAATCATCCATACCTCCGTTATTTTTATGAATAACTATATCGAGTATTATATCGTTGAAAAGCTCTAAAAATATCTGATTTTTTGAGGTCAGAGCCAACTATGGTTTCCATTCACAAAAAGATAAGTTTGTGTCATATTTCGAAAACTAGAGCTGTCACGCAAACGAGCCATGACAATCATATTCGGGATACAATTCCCTTCAATTTTGATATTTACACTTTTTTATAAAATCAAAAACAAAGGAGCTAGAGGGATTTGACTAAATCGACAGAATTTCGTTTTTTCAAAATATCTAGTAAGCCATGACTTTAAAAAAATCCGAAAGTGTCATTAAATTGGGCCAGTAAAACTGCAAATGTTTCCCAATTTAACCATTGCTCTATCTCCGCTAGTTTCCGAGATCCCCACACTGATCATCAAAAAAACTCACCATGTATAAGCTTTTATAAAGATCCCAAGAAATTCCAAACTCAATATTCACTCAGTAATGTAGTACTACAATATGTGAAAGTTATAAAGGACCTTGGTGTTTGGTTTGATGAACGATTAAGTTTTTCTCCTCAGACTTCTAAGGTTTGCCTTAAAGGTTTCAATATGTTAGGAATGGTGAATAGATATAGTAGGTAGGGGACCCTTCAGATATCTTCAAGTTACTTTATACTTCTCTGGTTAGATCAAGCTTACAGTTTTCCTCTGTGGTATGATCTCCTCGATGTCAGACTCATATTAACTCTATTGAAAGAGTTCAAAATAAGTTTCTTCGCACGGCAGTTATTAAGCTTAAGATGGATCTTAACAATTACCATAGGTCGGATATGATTAAAAGTGGAGTTGGGTACACTGGAAAAAAAGCGTCTGATGTATGACCTGTGTCTTTTTTACAAGATCATGCATGAGTTAATAGACTGTCCTCAGCTTCTCTCCCTAGTCTCTTTGAACGTACCGTGCTGTAGTTTACGCAAATTTAACTTATTCTTTACTCCCTTTCATTGTGACTAATTATGGTCAACATTCTGTGATTGATAGATTGCGACGATCACTTAACAAATTGGAATAAGATATTTTTGAAAGTAAACCTTTTGTTTTTCAAAAAACAAACTAAAAGTACTGTGACTACGTCAAATTACAAGAAGACACTCTGGTTGTAAGACCGTTTTTCTAAGTATTTCGATGAAATGTGTCGAATTTTTTACGTATGAGTCTGCCCCCTCAGAGTATCTTATGGAAAGCTAGTTGTGCCCTACTTAGATATCCACCTAGAGGTAAGCAATGCACTCCATCCTATAAACGGGATACATTCGATGAGATTAGCGAATTTAGGGCCGAAACGAATGCAGAGTTCACAACAATGCAACAACAGGCAAAATTTAACAAATTAAAGCTCCAACAGGAGCCCACAAACGAATTTTTCTCGGAAATACAACGGTCACGTTCTAATCTCACTGCAATTTTAAACGAATAAAACCGTTTATAACTTATCTTCGGTCCTATTGAATTCTACCTTGATTGTTGGCTAAGGGATAATTACGCTATTACTCCCTCTCACATACCAACAGAGAACATACAGCAGTTTCAGTTCTATGAAAGTCTAAACCACCGAAAAGTAACATCTATAGAAGAAAATGAGGCCTTGAAACAGCTTCGCCTCAACAAGGACATTGTTATTCTACCTGCTGATAAAGGAAATGTGTCGTGTCGTTCTTTGTATTCTGTTGCAGCGAACTTTGACACTTACCGGTGAGAAGATAATTCGCCAAACGAATATGCCATTTTCCTGCATGTAAAACACTGAAATAACGCTTTATTATTGTTTTTTACAATTATACAAAATAATCACTGATTTCAAAAAAGTTTAACCCCAAAACACTTTAAAATTATCATTACCTACGAAGTTAACCTCAAATCAAAATGCAAATAAGCAAACTTAACTTGCGCTATTGATTTGAGTCTTAGTGGTTACAATGAAAAGAAATTTGGCATTGTTTACTATTTTTCGGCAAACATCTTTCAAACCGTTTTTAATGTAAACAGGCAGGTTCATTTATATTAGTAGTCATTGGGCAATCATCTTAAACACTGTTTAAGGTAAATAATGGTCCACTTAAATTCGTAGTCATTTAATAACAATATCAACCGGTAGATAGGCCTTTTCATTTTCAGTGCGCATGCGTTCGCATCAGCCATTTTTTTCGTACTGTTATTTGTAAACAAACGTGTTAAAGTGCCCACGTACTAAAACTTAAAATTAATAAATACTATTATAAATGTGTTTATGATTTAAAAAAGTAATAAAAGTAAAGTAGTAAGTGTCAGGATTCAATACAGCAATTTTGCTGTAAACTATAATTATGTTGTCTGTACGAAAAGGTACAACAAAGCGGTGTTGTTATGGAGTATGCAAAAGTGATACACGGTATAAATCTTTTAAAACAAATACCTATTATTTTATAAACTTTCCAAAGCCTTGCCTGGAATATCGCAAGAAAGTAATTAAGTCATCCAAAAAAATACATATTAAAACATGTCAAAAATGTTCTAAATGTGATTCGTGGGTGAAAAAATGTGGCCGAAGTGACAGAGGATTTAAATCTATTGATGATGTTACTAAGGACACTTATATTTGTTCATTGCATTTTTCTGGAGAATGTGGTCCAAGTGAACAAAATCCTGATCCTTTATCAACATTTGGATCGACAGGTATATTATTTCTTATACCAATTTTTACCCTGAAAATAATATTTAATATTTTATATTCAACATACTTATTTTTTATTGAATACATCTTCGATTTAATTAATTATAAGATATAACTAATGACAATTATTGAATTTAGCTTGCATATATGAACATTATTTTAGTCTTAGAATTTTCAACTCCTTTTTAAATGTCATGTTGATTTTATAAATATTTTATTATGACATTAGTTATATGATTTTTATTTATTTTTTCTGATTTTTTACAAGAGTAAATACAAGTATTGATACCTAACCTCTCAACCAGCACACTTTTTTTTCCTTGCTGTGAACGTCCGTGACATTTTAACCATCTTTTTAATTGCTCACAGCTATGTGCTTCCACAGAGTTATAAATAAGTGAAGCACCATCAATTAATTCTTCAAGTAATTTATTATTTGGCAGAGATATTATTGCATTCCCAGCCATTGTTAACTAAAACAGTACGAAACTTTTAAATTACGGCTATTTCAAAATGGCTGCAGCGCTTGCGCAATCACCTGATGAAAAGGCCTATTACGAAAGCACAGAACATACGAGAGTTCTTTCAGTCTATTGTTTTGTGACATTGTATATACTTTTGGGATATAAGTAATAAAAATAAACGAAAAGTAATACTTAATATTTTATTAAACAAGGATTGAGAACTAACAGACTAGAATAAAATATATGGCTACAGTGTTCACAACAATTTCGTTGATATAAAATTAATGCACAGATATCTTAAATGTAAAAGGGAATGCCAATTTTTTATTAGGGTTCAAGATATTGGAACTGATTTCATCTTTAAATATTTTACGTACGTTTATGTCCAATATTTATCGGTGATATATCTGTCGAAGCAAAACAGTAGGTACCTAATGGTGTATTCTGGATTAACAAATGTTAAAAAGTTGACAAACACATTGTTCATACAGGACTATCTGTCTTGTATATAAATAAATACATAACGAAGACCATTTTACTCTGAAAAGAAATAGATCACTTTGCTTTGACAGATACGCGTTAACATTTTAAGAATAAAAATATAGTTTGGTTAACTTTTGAATATAAGCTATAGCACTGGGTATGTAGCTGAGTTAGTAATATGACACATTAATCCACATGTAAAAGTAGCACAAAATGTTCCATACATATTTCCAGCATTTCTATTAAAAGCGCGAAAGGCTGTAAGTGAAATATGTGAATATTATTAGAGATGAATTAACGTATATTAGTTATTAAACTGAAATTTTTGTCATATTTTTTGAGATTATCGTGGCTAAAAAGATTCAAAATTATATGGTTTAAAAACTGTTCATGGATTACCGAGATTAAAAACAAACTTGTTCACCATTTTATGAACAATGATTAAATACAATTTTTAAACAATCGATACAAATGCTATATGTTTTTAGATATTTGAATAAATTATGAAAGAGTATTAGCAGTGCCTAAGAAAATGTTTAGAATCACCTAATAGCTAATAAATTTCTAATAAATGATGCAAACCAATAAAATATTGCCACAATGAATTTTAAGTTTTGTTAAAACTTAGGTAAAGAGAAGGCATTGAAAATATCAATATATTTATAGTTGTCTTCTAAACGTTGTTTGTGGCATATTCTTGATTACTTTTATGTTTTTTTGGGGAATAACACCACAATAGAAATAAAACGACCTATATTGCAGGAATGCCAAACGTTTCAAAGTCTATTCTGACTTCGTTGTCAATGGCTTTATATTTCGAAAAGATTGTTGAGGAGGTCTTGAATTATTTTGTCTATTCATGGGTTTTCTCTCCTCCAAATTTTTTCCTGTAACAGATAAGTATTTAAAAAATTGTATATGTAGAACAAAGTGTAGTAAGGCAATTTCGTAAAATTGCCCGGATTACTGGTTGTCTGTACAGAGATTCTTCCTCACAGTTATTCTGAGAGAAAGAGATGTCTATAAAATGATCAACCAGTATTCCTGTATATAAGTAATGTATTGTATACTGTGTAATACTTATCTGTGTATGGAGACGTTTTAACTCCGAGTCTGGAGTCGTTGTCAATCGTTTAGTGTTGTTTTCGAGGCTTTTTTCTAAAAAATTTTCGCTTTGATTTTGAATTTATTGTTTGTCAAAAAATTTGACACTGACAATTTGTCGTTTGGCGATCACTTGACGCTGAGGTTACCGTTTTTTTGTTCTGTTAGCAGTAAATTCTTCCAGTCCAAATGAAGGTCGGCTGAAGGTGCTCCGATTTCAGTGTTGTTTATCATCATACAGCTGGCTTCTTTAAGTTTTCTCTTTTTTAAGTTTTCTTCTTTCAACAAGATCTTTGTTTTATCCCAGTCTATCCTATGGCTGCCGGTGCTCGTTAATACATGATTGGCCAAATTTGATTTGTCCACATGTCTTCTGGAAATGTTATATTGTGTTCTTTTTTCCTTACTTCTAAAGGTCTTGAAGTTTCACCGGTATAAGAATGGCCACAGTCACACAAAACACTGTGGACAAATCAAATTTGGCCAATCATGTATTAACGAGCACCGGCAGCCATAGGATAGACTGGGATAAAACAAAGATCTTGTTGAAAGAAGAAAACTTAAAAAAGAGAAAACTTAAAGAAGCCAGCTGTATGATGATAAACAACACTGAAATCGGAGCACCTTCAGCCGACCTTCATTTGGAATTTACTGCTAACAGAACAAAAAAACGGTAACCTCAGCGTCAAGTGATCGCCAAACGACAAATTGTCAGTGTCAAATTTTTTGACAAACAATAAATTCAAAATCAAAGCGAAAATTTTTTAGAAAAAAAAAAAAAAAAAAAAAACCTCGAAAACAACACTAAACGATTGACAACGACTCCAGACTCGGAGTTGAAACGTCTCCATACACAGATAAGTATTACACAATGTACAATACATTACTTATATACAGGAATACTGGTTGATCATTTTATAGACATCTCTTTCTCTCAGAAAAACTGTGAGGAAGAATCTCTGTACAGACAACCAGTAATCCGGGCAATTTTACGAAATTGCCTTACTACACTTTGTTCTACATATACAATTTTTTAAATACTTATCTGTTACAGGAAAAAATTTGGAGGAGAGAAAACCCATGAATAGACAAAAAAATGGCTTTATATTTATTGATTCTTTATGTAATTCTTGTGTTCATTTATTCGTACGTTTAATGGTCTCGATGTTTCTCCAATATAAAATTTATTGCATTCGCAAGGAATCTTATATATGCAGTTTTTTGAGTTCTGGGTTTTGTTTGTTGGTTTTGTTTTCGATATTAGAGATTTCAGTGTATTTCTTGTTTGGAATGTTGTTTTAACATTAAATCTGTTGCCCACTCTTTTCAATCTTTCTGACAGACCCTGTATATATGGTATAGTTGTAACTGTAATGTTGTTGTCTTGAGTAGTAGTAGTGTTAAGTTCTGGGTTGCGTTGGAAGGTTTGTTTTCTGTTCAAGTCTGTTTAACTCTTTGTTGATAAATTTTGTGGGGTAATTGTTTCCAGTGAGAACATTTTTTATAATTATTTTTTCTTTGTTGAATTTATTATCATCAGAACAGTTGGTCTTTGCTCTATCATATAATGACTTAATGACACCTTTCTTTACTGTCTTCGGATGATTTGAATTGAAATTTAGGTATCAATAAATATAAAGCCATTGACAACGAAGTCAGAAAGACTTTGAAACGTTTGGTATTCCTGCAATATACGTCGTTTTATTTCTATTGTGGTGTTATTGCCCAAAAAAACATAAAAGTAATCAATATATTTATATATAAGAAAGAATTACCCTCTTAGTGTATGACATTGGTTTTATGGTCATAAAGATCCTGACTCAAATTGACAATTTAGACCAACGTCATTATGTTTATGAGCAAACCCCGTATTAATTCCTGCGTTTTGAATTTTCTGAAATGACTTGGTACAATCATCAGGATGTGAATGTTTTTGTAGAACATTACAAGTGTTAAAATTTAGGAAAATTTGGTATGAAATTCCTTGAATTGGTAGGTTGCAAATAACTAATGGAACAAACCATTTTAATATATATAAACTTGTTTTGTTATAGATTTACGCTTGTCCAAATGCTCGATATCTTGAAAGTATTAAGAATATATATTCCTTCTCATAAAGTTTGCGAAGAAACAGTCGGTTGACGATCTCTTAGGTTCAGGAAATTTGTTCTAACTAGTGATATGGGCAGAGTGCAACTAGAAACAGTTTTTCACGATTAAAAAATCTCGCACTTAGGTCCAGCAATGCTGCGCCTTTACAGTTCCCCTGGAAACGTTCTTTCCAAATGCGACTGTAAATAACCCTATCAAAGAATATCGTAAAGTAAATGACAAAAACGTATTTGTTGTCTTATGAGGACTTGCTGGCCATTATAGAGAAACAAACAATGTCGATTGATTCTTTACATTTTTAACAACAAAGAAATTAAAAACTAGTAGATATTTTACAATTTTTTAGGCACTGCTTTTCCCACCTTTCAGATACCAGTCAGCAGCTTAATTTTAAATTGGAACAATTTATTCCACCATTTGTAACAAAGAATTTATTGTACTCTCCTTGTTTCCTCTATTGGCTTCAAAAACTGTCTTGATGACTTCCTTTTCCACGCTTGGAAACATTTCGTGAATCTAAAATAATACTTGATTGGTTACAAATACTTATGCATTAGCTATGTGAAATCTAACTTGTTTTAATTCAGATTCACTTAAAACTGGTGCAGGTCCAACTTGTCCTTCAGGGGCATATCCTGGATATAATCTGACCGGAGTAACAGCTGCAGACCCACCTACTTTTGGTATTACCATTAGAGGTGTTGGTTGAGGGTAAATATAGGGCGGAGTTGACTAAAAATATTAAAAAATAAGGAAATAAAAAAATTAATAACTTAGCAGTGTTATCTCATTTCAAAATATGTAACTTTGAAACGATATCATTTATTGTTGTTAATTACTTAGATATTTTAGAAACAATGAAGAATGCATCATATTATAAAACATTTTAAATTAAAGGAATTATTTATTATCGAGCACAGAAAAGACATAATTTTCCGGTTTTTGTCATTTCAGTAAAACCAAATTTAAGGTCACAATAGCCAAAGAAGGAGAGAAAATGGGCTGCATTTCGATGACAAATTAAGTTACAGTGGTAATTTTTAGGGTTCCCTACATTCAATATACAGAAACCCTCATAATATCACTCTTGATCTGTCCGGACTGACCGAAAAAGGTAGGAAATTGGTATCAGTGTATAGTTTAGTGATCCGATCAGAAATTTTACAAAAATCGGCCATTCCCCCCCTTTAACTCCGAACCTATAAAGCCTAAAATTTTGAAAATAACAGAGAAAAAAGTTTATGCAGTTATACTTAGATATACCCCACCTATATTCCCAAAATTATCCAAACACGTAGAAAACATTTGTTGTTCAATATCTTCTATATGCTGATGATATTAAAATCTATACTGTAATAGAAAATGTAAATGAGACTGTTTTAGGCTACAGTCTTGACAATGTGAATGCCTGGTGTAAAAAAACGCTCTGCTATTAAATGCATCAAAGTGTCACGCCATGACTTTTACCAGACGGCAAACTCCTATTTTGTTAGACTACAAGATAGAGAATGTTACTTTGTCAAGACCGAACAATATTACAGATCTTGGGGTTAGTTTTGATAGCAAATTAAAATTTAATTTGCATGTTGGAAATACTGTACAAGCAGCTTATAAAAGTCTTGGTTTTATAATTCGAAACTCTGAGGACTTCTCAGACCCAAGAACTTTGACTTTACTTTACAACGCCTTTAGAAATGTCGGCTTGAATACGCTGCTTTGATTTGACACCCAGGGTATAATAAGTACAGTGGGATGGTCGAAAATATTCACAGGCGATTTTTGAAATTTCTAGCGATTAAAATTGACGGTTCATATTCTCCCATAGGTTTTTCTCAATTTGAGCTACTGAAGAGATTCTCGCTTCTTAGTCTGCACGGAGGAAAGTTCACTCAGTTGTCTTTCTAAGCAAGTTGTTCAGAAACCAAATAGATTGCAGTAACATTTTACATCAGTTACCTCTGAATGGTCCTCGACCAAGCTCGAGTACTGATAATACATTTTATTTACCAAAACCAAGAACTAATATTTTAAAGTTTTCACCTCTCTATTTTATGTGCGAAACTTGTAACTCCCTAGACATTTTTAATTCCTCCATCAGTGTAATAAAAAAACCTTTTCTATTAATATGGTGTACAATGTTTAGTAATGAATCCTTATTTTTTATATTTCTATGTTTGTCCCTGTCCTATAATTGGTCTTTATACTGTTGGATAGTGTAATAATAAATAAATAAAATTAAATAAATAAATAAAATTTTGAATCTTGTTTTTAAATTCTGCAGAATAAAAACATACTACTTACAGTATAACTCATGACTAGGTGAATCATTCCTTCTGCTCCTTCTCCTTGTTTTCCTGTAAGAGCATGCCACTCCTCATGGGTTTCCCCAGCTAAAACTTGAGGTGGTATTGTTATCTGAGCCCATGCAATCATCTCATCTACTGTGAACGATCTTTCATCAAATATTTCAATGGAGATTGTATTTATTCCTTGTGGTAAAGGGCTACAAAAGACGTTCAATTAACATTCTAGTTATGCAGTTTTTACATAGATTATTTTTATAAACTCTTTCAGAGACTTTAATTCTACTGAGGGACTCTTATTTCTTCTATTTTTTGACGTTTAAACTAATTGTTCTTACAAAAGTTCATGTGAGGAACAATATCTTAAAATCTGTTCTATACATTACAAAAAGTATTTGCTATCAGTCATTCCAGTATATTTATAGTTTTTAGTTACCTTGTAGTTTGCAGCATGATAACATATCGTGTGCACTTTAGGTACCCGTATTTTTAAGAAATATTACTATTTCCTATTGAAACTAGCTCAGATGGCAATATTGCAATAAAAAATCACCATCAACAATTCAAGCTACAAGGGCAATCAATAATGAATTTGCAACCACACCCCTTATTATAATATCACAAGCAATATCAAATACGAAGATTCATAGCATTAATTTTTACAACCTCTGATCATACAGAGGATAATTAATGTCCAAATCATGCTAGTCCAAATTATCAACTTCAAGGAATGACATCCTTGTGTGAAGACGAGCAAATGAAGTTAACAAATGACAATGACATGAAACTCAAATAGAATGAAAATCATGAAACAATCTAGACTAACAAATAATCTTGAAAGTAATAACTATTATCAAGAACTAACAGCATAAATGCTACAAAATCATGCCTAACATGATAACATCCTAATCTTAAATAATGTCTTTGAACATTATTAAACATCTTAGGCGTGATTAATCTAATCGCAAGCGTTGGTCTTTTTCTTAAATCAGCTAAATCTAGGAATTTACAAATAATGTAATGTTTTTATTTACTCTTCGGAGTCTTGGATTTATTTAAAACACAATCAAACTCACAATCGTTTATTTCCTGTACTTTAATTTATATTCACACAACGATATACAATTTATTTTGAGCCCCTGTTTGTTAACTGAACTGCGACCAAATACTAAGTGAATCCTTCCGTCAGCACTCCGTATTTATATATTTCTTCTCGGAATTCTCTAGAAGGCCCTGGGGTCGACAGACCAAATTTTAGATTCCAGGAAATATCGGATGAATCCCAATTACAGTAAGATCTGGTGATAATGCTGGCAATTCGATCCGGCTTCTCCCTATCCACTCATTTAGAAATATTCGGTCTGGTATTCATACTGCTAAACATTAAGTTGGTAATGTGGTGATGCTCCATTTTGCTAGTACTATGTAATATTCACTACACCTTGAGAGTGTTTAAATAACTGACTGAAGACAACTTTTTCCGATACTGTAAACCCTGATGACATTGATAAAAAAACAAATGGTTTCGATAAGATGGAGCTGAGCCACATTATGCAGCAGCAGTACGAGCTTATCTCAAGTTTTCTCGCATCGATGGAGAAGTAGATGTGACGAAATTGAATGGTCACCCCATTCTTGCGCTCTGACTAACTAATATTGTTGATTTAAAATAACGAAAAAAAAAACTGTATTTATTTCTATGGCATAATGGCATCATTACTTATTTTACAAATTAAACAATTGAAAATTGATTTTTCTTATTACCAACATCAAATAATCCTATGTTGCTGAACAGAGAATTGAAAACCATTTTAAAGGTGGTATCCACACCCTACCCCTTTTCTTTTATTTTTTTATGGGGAGTTGTTACTCCTAGGGGGTTGAAGGGGAAGGTGAATAATTTTATTCAAAAAGTGTTGTTTCATATAAAGGGTGGTTTTTTTAGAGGTATAGAACTTTAAGATGGCAACACTCTTTTAACCGGCGGCCCTCTTGTCAGTTGCCAAGTGATTTATGTTTAGTTTGGTTTGCATTTTATCATGAACAGACTGACGCCTGAACAATGCTTCCAAATTGTGCAAATTTATTTTGAAAATCATGGTTCTGTGCGAAATACGTATCGCGCACTACGTCCATTTTACGGTCAACATAATCGTCCATTAGAGCAATTAATTCGATTAACTATGCAACGTTTTCGCACCACGTTTACTCTAAATGATAATACGCATCCACAGAGATGTCGTACAGTGCGTACAGAAGAATCCATTGCTGCTGTAGAGCGTAGCGTAGAGGAAAACCCGAATCAGTCTATCCGCCATCGTGCACAGGAATTGGATGTGTCCATCCACTTTATGGAAGATTTTGCGGAAAGATCTTGGTTTGCGTGCTTACAAAATTTAACTCGTGCAAGAATTGAAGCCACACCATCACCTAGCAAGGCGTACATTCGGTGAATGGGCCCAAAACAAGATTGCCGTTGATCCCGATTTTTATAAGCGAATTTTGTTTAGCGATGAAGCTCACTTTTGGTTGAATGGATGAGTCAATAAACAAAACTACCATATTTGGAGTGATGATAAACCTCAAGTTCATGTTGAGACACCGTTACATCCAGAAAAACTGACTGTTTGGTGTGCTTTATGGGCTGCTGGAATAATTGGTCCGTACTTCTTTAAAAACGATGCTGGCCAGAACGTTACAGTCAATGGTGATCGCTATAGAGCCATGATTACCAACTTTTTCGTTCATCAATTGAACAATCATGATGCACACGAGCTGTGGTTTCAACAAGACGGGGCAACATGTCACACAGCTCATGCCACAATTGATTTATTGAAAGAAACGTTTGGTAACCGCATAGTTTCAGTTTCGGACCCTTGAATTGGCCTCCAAGATCGTGCGATTTAACCCCGTTTGACTATTTTCTGTGGGGATACGTGAAGTCGTTAGTCTACGCCGATAAGCCCGAAACGATTGACCACTTGGAGGACAACATTCGCCGCGTTATTGCCGATATACGGCTACAAATGTTGGAAAAAGATTAGACTACATCCGAGCCAGCCGTGGCGGTCATATGTCAGAAGTCATATTCAAATTATGCCAGAAGAATAAAGTAAATTTCATGTCGATTTAAAAAAAAAATCCTTGTTTTATTCCATTTCAGAGTTCTATACCTCTAAAAAAAACACCCTTTATAATAATTGACCTGTTTTTTTTTCATTTACATTTATCCGTTACTTTAGGACCTCACTGTATATAGTTCAATGGTAGGTAATTGATTATAGCATATTTAGTCAGAAGACTTGGCTTACCAATAAACAACTTTGTTCCACCTGGGAGTTTTGCCGCCGTTAGGATCAGTAGGTGTCTCGGATACACAATGACCAACTCTAATTCTACAGTATGGATCCATTTTTACCATTCCATAATTTTTGGTAAGCTTGGCTTGCACAACTGTAATACTTAACCTACCACAAGCATTTGGCACATAAGCATTGGGTCCACTAGAATAATGCTGCTGAAGAGCCATCGCAGCTTGACGGTCTGCCGCCTCTTGTTGTTCTTGAGCAGAAATGTTTATCCGTAAGAAGTCATCTGGTAAAGGACCCAAAAGCACCTAAAATTTTTTAGAAATTAATTGGGACAATATCTAAGTAATACTTTTATGAAGTGTGATATACTATAAAATCTTTGACAATCTGGCATTTCTAAGAAATTCTATAAGGTGTTGTTTCCCTCAATTATGGTAATTATTTTACCTGAATATGAAATAGGGATTACAATAAAGAAAATGTTTTCAGTAAGGTAATATTACAACATAAATACCCAGGAATAGATCCCAAAGAATTTAAAAAAATTGCGACGGGGATGAAATATGGCAAACTAAATAGATGTGGGACCTTTACAAAAGAGGTCAGTGTATTAATCGCTTAAGACACCCAATGAATTGGAGAATTTTGTTATGGAAAGGATGTAACAAATTTTTATTAAAAGTTTGAATGCTCTTAAAAATAAAATTGGCTGGTGTCAGGTCTGAATTACACACTTTTGAAGTGGATATGGAGACAAGTTTGGGCGGAATTACATCTGAATGCATTGAACTACAGAATCCGAACACATGTGCTTAGCTAGACAAGAGGATAAGTATAGTAAAAACAAATATAAAGTAAATGTGAGTCTGGTATCTTAGACAGTGCAAAAGTTAGTACTGCGGATATAATTTTCCGAAATAACTGGAAGGAAAAAACACGAGAAGAATGTTTGTCTTCTAATGTACCTGAGTCGAAAAAAAAGTGAACAGCTTAATCAATACTAGAACTAGCTGAAATCCTAATCAACATGAAGTTCGTTTTGGTCCTCCTACAGAAGGAAAAACTCGTTCTTTACTATCTGACACTACATGGATAGATCAAGAAAGACATCTATTAAAGACCAAAATGGCTGGCAATGATAGTGAAAAGATTTACTTTAAACCAGACCTAGCTGAGGCAAACAAGATCACTTAAAAACTCTGTGTGCTATGCTGGTCGAATTAAAGAAAAATTAAGTAAGTGATAAAGTAATTAAAGACACCTACATTTCTAAACCTGCAAGAAAACTTTTAAGGACCAACCAGGACCTTTTGGTGTATTACCAGAACACTAGAGAACCCTGGACCAAATTAAATGATTTCTTAGTAAGATTTGATGGCTGTCAATGTGACATCATATCCTTCAATCATGAATGAAGAGGTACAGCATTTGAAATGCAGATACATTGATCTTCTTTGTAGCTCTCTTCTTACCATATTGGACTCTGTGTCCTTTCACAAAACAGAAAACTGACAGTATTGACAAAATCAATTATAAGCTCTGGAAACACTTGTTTTATTTTGTTAAGGACATCTGCAAAGAATTCATGATAGGTAGATCACAGAAAGGTGGCGGATCTGTCATTTTTTTTTCTCAAGGTTACTAATGGCACAAATACTTTGCCATTTTTTTCATTGGCGTAAGAGATAACCTTATAGAGACAACAAATTAAAAATTCTTATTTTTCAACTGAAGAGTGGAATGGCATCTTTAGTGAACCAGTATTCCCTGGAGATTAATGTTTTGGGGGCTCTTACCTTTTATTTAGTACTCACAACAAACATTTGGCTGTATTATGTGATATATTTGTAAAATTTTAGCAATATGTGTTCTTGTAAAATGTATTTGACATACTGTTTTATTTAAAATGTTTCTAATTTAAACAAACCAAAATTCAACTTCTGGTAGTTGTTGGGTAAGAGTCTCCCCCAGGAAAATTTATATAATTTTAAAGTAGAAATATTATACCCATACCATGTTGAAAGGGGAAAAATTTCTTTTGCCAATTGAAAATTTCTTTAATTTCATATTCAGAATTGTATCAACATATTAAGTATTTGGTATTGGAAGGCATAGTTACACAATATTGCAATATCTCACCCAATGAACTAGAAATGATTTCAAGGTATATTGTATATAATATACACATGAATAAAATGAAATATCTAGTTTACAAACAAAATATACAAATATTAATAACAAAAGTGCAAAGCAAAGAGCAAAGATTAAGTTAAATCTGTACATATTAGTTATGTATGTTTCTAGATCCTCAGTACAAAGAGTTTATCTATTTTACATACTACATATACTTCTTCTTCTAGCTAGAGAATTCCTATGCATAGAAATGTATAAGTAAATATATATTTTCCTAAGAGCATAGCTGGAATTCTTAGACCAGTTGCCAAAGGGCAATCCCTTCAGGTTTTCACGCAGACTTCTCAAAAAGCTATACTATTTTGAAAAACTAACCTGATATATCAATTGGTTTCAGAATTTTGAAGCACCGAAAATTCCAAATAACATATATGAATTTATCATATACAGTTTGTAAATATATCCATAGAGTATCACTATGTTCAGATTTTGTTGTTTTCATTTAGTCAGAAGTATTAGTGGTCAATCATGTTCACCCAGGGAGCATAAGTTAATTAATATCTTCCTGTATATACTATATATTGTGATTGTATTATGAAAGTCAGAATTAATTAATAATATATTTGTTAAACTCTTCAAGGTACATTGCTCTGCTGGCAAGGTTTTTATGTTTTGGTTTTTCAAGTATCCAAATAATCAGTATCAATTGCATACTCATGACTATTTGAATGTTATTCAGTCTGCTGATAATGTTTATTACGTCCTAAAAACAGTTGGTAAATTCTTTATTGAAGAGTATGATTAATATAATAATTATTAGTTGTGATAATAAAGTTTCTTCGTCAGCAAGTTATTTGATAATGAATCATTATAATTCTACACAAAAATTTAAATAGATTTAAACTTACCCTGTTTCGTTTCTCTTTAATTTTATCGGACACTGCAGATGCCATTGTTTTTACTATATTACTTACAACAGTAATCATAAATTGCTAAATCATAAAAATATTATTATACATTTAATTCCGGTCAACAAGTAAAAAATAAATATTATTCTGTCAAAATATTGTCAATGTCAATTCCGTTTCTCAGTGGTTTTCTATTCGACCTCTTACGCGATAGATGGCATACTACACAATGGTGTTTAAAAATAAACTTGTCCGCAAAACATTGTTTAATATTAATATTGATAATGAAATTAATACAGATTTATGCGTTATAATAGCTTAATTAACACACAAGAATTCAATGATGATTTTGCGGTCAAGTCTAGTTCTTAAACCAACCGGCACATGACCTTACCTATCTCGAATCTTAGAGCATTTACTTTCTAGAGATAGCCCTCTTCCAATAAAGCATGTTGTTCACTGGCTGCGTCCACCGGCCATCCACCCACTAAGTGAAATAGCCTCTTACTGTCTATTGCCCTCTCTTTCTAGCGTTGCCACGAGTTTATGCTTGACAGGCTATATGTAGATGGTAAATGATCTAAGTCTCGAATAGACAACCATCTTGACTCTTAATCTAGATCGCTCTCCAACAGATGGCAGAGAAGTTCTTCAGTATTATCTCCATGTTTCATAAATGAATGGTAGTTAATTAGAATCACGCTGTAATTAGAACTTTAATTGGGAAGTGAAATTTAACACCAAACCACCAGTGTAATTGAAGATTAGTTCGTAGGTAAAAAAAAGGTGCTAAAACTCGCTTTCGCCTTTTTTAAACGAAAAAAAAAAACGTAGAATTTGGTTTTCAAGTTTAGGGTGAAATTGGTTGACAATGCCACTAAGTGCCTAATACATTTTTTGGTATATCCCAATCAATATAAAAAAGGATGTTTCGGAAACTAGAGACATTAATTTTTCTGATTTTTCGGGAATAATACCACAATTGCTGTCATTCCCTACCTTAGATCATTTACCTTCTAGATATAGCCTGTCAAGCATAAAATCATGGCAACGCTAGAAAGAGAGGGCAATAGAAATAGTAAGAGGCTATTTCACTAAGTGGGTGGATGGTCGGTGGACGCAGCCAATGAACAACATGCTTTATTGGAAGGAGCTCCCAACCGAGTGAAATAGCCTTTTGCCCTCTCTCTCCTTAGTCTTACCACGACATTTGTGCACTGCAGACTATCTCTAGAAAATTAATGCTCTAAGTTCCCTACAAAATCAAAAAATACAACCTAGAGATCCTACAACTATATTTCAGAAAAAAAATAGAGGTACTATAAACGCAATGAATTTTTCTATTTATTTGCTTTAGAATATATAACAAAAAATGTAAATAAAACATTGTAAGTACGACTGTCAGTTGGTTTGTGACTTGTGCACATTTTTTATCTTCACGTTTTAAGAAAACTAGCTGTCGCCCAGTGGTCGAAATTCGACCAATTGTGTCAAAATCTCTGGCAGGTTAAGTAACCTGAAAATTTTATCTTGACATTCTATCCTAGGACTTTAGGGAGAACAGCAATTACACGGAACAGAACCACATTCGGAACCTCTGTGTGATAGTTTCCTCGAAAATCCTAGATGTCGGTCTCACATCTCGCTTCTACAAATAAGTAACGAAATTCAAGTTTTTTTTCAAATATAATTTATAGGACTTTATTTGTTTTCAAATTCGTAATTCTTAATTTAATATGACAACAATTCAACAACAATTTTGAAAAATAGGGAATATACAACGTTGTCCGAAGTTTACAGAAAAAATAACGAGAAACCATTAATTTCAATTTTGTCGGGCAAATTATAGAATTAAATAAAAAATTAAAAATTGTTTAAACACGTCATGTAATACATAAAAATGAAAGGGCTCTTTCTGAGGAACGCAAATATATTTTTTCATATTTTAAATATAATTAGTTTAAAAGATATTAACAAAAATATAGCCATTCACTTTAATTTTACCGGGAAAACAAGGAGAAACCTCTACTACTAATTATGGGGGGCAAATTACAGTATTTAATAAAAAATATAAAATTAATTGCTCTTAATGCATCATGTAATATATCAAATGATATGATAAGAATGCCCTAAAATAATCAATAAAATTGTAGCTTAAATCAGATAAAAAATATGTCAGAAAATATTTATTGATTCCACACGGTTTCAAAACGGTTTTTATTTTAAGCCAGTTGAAGTCGGTTCATTTTTAAATATAAACTATTGATTTTTTGTTCATTTGTGTTAATACTATTGAAAACGAGGTGTGATTTAGACCTTGAAACGTTTGAACTTTTTGAAATATACAGACTTTCAAGTTTATGTGGTGTTATTCCCAAAGAAAAATAAAAATATTCGTAACAATCTACTATGTGGTATAGAACATATGAAAAGTTTATCTTGAGTATACTAGTATACCTACTTATGTCTAATGTACATTGTAGTTTTTCGATAAATTGTGAATTGTACAACGTCCTGTTTTAATGTCTAGGATTTCTTATTGTATTTGAAGAACTTAAAAAACAAAAACTTTCGTCCAGCTTTAAATTTCCTGTCACTTGACAACAACTTAATTATTTATATATTTACTTATTTAATTTACACCACCCAATAGCAAAACTAGTTGCAAGGTGAGAGAAATATTAAATATACACATTTTCATCTAACTAGACACACAGCAGTAATTAATACTAATTTCAATAAATATTTTCACAATTCATGTTTAAAAAGTATGTTCAATATTATTTATATTATTGCAACATTAATAACTACTTGGTTATTGCAGAAAACTTTAGCGGTTTCTGCGCTTTTTTATCTTCTAAATTGAAAATACGTTTAAAAATAAATGACAAATCACACAAAAACTTAAAACTACGGTTTTTCTGTTGTTTATATCACCATCAAACATTAAATATTAACACCATTCGAGACTATGGGGATACATATGTACCATATGTTTAATTGTGTCTAATATAATATGTTAAATTCAAATTAATGTTTGGAAATTTATAAATAAACAATTAATAACTAAAAATTATTAATGACGTTTGGCGAATTAATTTTTTTTTAAAATATCTTTAATGTCACAAAATGATAATTTTAAATAAGTCTTAAATGTCACAAAAATATCAGATTTTATTTTTTGACAAAAAGATAATTTATAGAGTAGTAAATTGGTGACATGTATATATTTGTATACAATAAAATTACTTTTTTTGAGTATCAATATTAAAAAATCAAAAAGTCCTATATCGCCCTAATAGAGAACACTGGGCTTCCGCCAAAAAAGGACTTTCGGTGTCAAGGATAGTACTCAAAGGATTACTTGATAGATATAGAATTCACGGAAGTAGCTCAGGGCCGGCGTAATAAACAGTTGCCAAGATTTGCACCATGACTAAATTTTTCATTATTTTCAAAGTCATGACCATATAAACGTGAAACAAATTAAGTAGTAAAACTTGCATTAAATACTTTCCATTGTTTATTATATATCCAATATACCGAAACCCTTATACAATCACTCCTTATTTCTCTTTCTTTTACATCACAGCAATTCTCCCCGAAACTACTGGACGGGAAAGGTTGAACCCGATCAGGAATACAGCTCATAAATGCAGAAATTTTGATTTTAGGGGTACTTCTGGGGGGACATTTAAAAAAAGACCATTCCCCCTTACCTCTAAAACTATTGAGCCTAAAATTTTGAAAAAAATAGGTAATATAGAACGTTGCCCAAAATTTACAGGAAAAATAAGGAGATTCTTTTTATTTTTATATATATTTTTATATAATTTGACGAAGATTACAAAAATCGTGAATTTAAATAGACCGTAAGATTCAAGATAAACAGTTAGATCTGGCACCCCTGATGTCATGGCCATCTTTGTTGTAGGGACTTTGATTTATCTTTTAAGATTTCATAATATTGTTCGCCGTTAGTTCAAGATTTGAATTTTATTCACTGAGAAAAATTTCCAACAAAAATAGGTATTATTTAACATTAATTAACAGCAGATTCAATGCATGAGTAAACCAAAAGTTCCATGATGATGACAGCTTCGCTGTTGAAACGAGCGTCGACTGCGAAAATAAAAGTTTGGTGTTAGGGTACAAAACTTTGTGTTTATACACCTTTAACGTAGGGTTTTGTAAAATAATGGTTATCTATATATAAATAGGCAAAGACAAAACGATTAGGTACCATTTTCTCCTCTGTCTCTAAACCGATTTTCTGCATTTCTGTTTTGTTTAGTAGCTAGTGACGACTTTCAGTGCAGAATGCTAATAATAATTTGTAATATTGGTTCATTCATAAAATAAAATATAATAAAAATTCATTATTTACGTCCATACTGTCAACGCCAAACAACTGACAGTGCAGCCGCTGCCAGACGGCCAAAACTCAAAACATTGAGTAATTAGATGCTGTTATATTCTTAGAGCATGTACTTCTGGAAGTGGCATGCAAGCGTTGTTATTGTTTAGTGGTAAAATGGTCAATTTAGTAGATCAGTATTGATTTTTTGGACGCGTTGCAGTAACTTTCATATTAAATATTCTGTTTTTAATGTGAATTTAATTATTTGATTAATGTATTATTATCACAACCTTTCCGAAGGTGTGTGTGTTGTGTGTGTAGACAGCGGACAATAGAGAATGTACTAAATATTTAAGTTCTCCTAGGGTTGTTGGTCCTCTCTTTTCTTTAATATTCCTGAACAATCTTCCAATTATTATATCGAATATTTTGCCAGGAGCGGTTCCAGTCAAAAATTTGGGGACTCATTCATTTGTCAAAAATATTTCGCATATCTATATTTGATTACATTTTTATTTTCTTTTTATTTCATTAGATTTGTCAATATGAGTGAACAATTTTGGTCATTACATCTACTTCTCCGATTTGTCCAGGGGTGCGATGGGCGCTATCGCCCCCTCCGAGAGCCTTTTAATTTGTCAGTTTAAAACCGAAAACTATTTTTAATGCAATATCATGTTTCCACAATCATACAGTATGTCCCGCCCCCTTGATTTGTGTCCATTTAGTATGAAATCGGCCCCACGGAAGCTCTAGTCTGGATCTGGATCTGCCCCTGTAAGAGCCTCTTTAAGTTCATACATTTTCGAGGGCTACAGTCGCGCCCACAGCAAATACTTAAAACATACTACATAAAAATTGTATTGTATTGAAGATACTAGAGATGTTCAGGATATGAAATTTCGGATATGGATACGGAATTGAATTTGAACCGAGAAACCACCACACATAATCCATGAATATAAATGGAAACTCGTCGTTGCGTAAGGGATTATCAATCGGTTATTTTTCGGGTTCGAAAAGCTTTATAAAGTGCCTGTCTTATTTTGATACAAAGTCGTCCTTATCCGAAACTATTCGGAACTTTCATATCAGATTCGGTTACGGTTTCGAGTAGATTTTTATTTCGGATATCTGATAGTTTCGGTTACGGTGCTCCATAACATCCCTAAAAGATACCAAGGGCGGATCCAAAGGGGGGGGGCGATGGGGGCGATCGCCCCCATCGAGAGCTTCAAAATTGGTAAATTTAATATTAAAACGAGGTAAACTTAACTCCAAAAATCTACAAGAAGGTAACTTATATGGGTTTAAACCTCAGAACAACTATTTTAAATGTAATAGCCCAGGAAATCTGGGTTTAAATTTATATTTAGGTAAATTTAGTACAGGATCACCCCCACCCCCCTGAGCATGAAATCGCCACCCGTGAGGCATGAATTCGCCCCTCCGCGAAGGCAAGTGTCTGGAGCCGCCCCTGGAAGATACTAGCGTGTCGAAATGTTTTGGAGCACCTTGTATACAGTGATGGGAAAATGTGTGGAAGCAAGCAAATATCTCTGGAATTATTAGAGATATTTGGAAGGTGGATACTGCAGTAGATTGCCTATTTGTGTCCAAAATTTTTTACAATTTTGAACTTCCTGTTTTACCGGATGTACCTAATGTCGATTTTAAAATTTGCAATGAAACACCCTGTATAGTATTTTAGTTTCTGATGAAACATTTTATTGCGAATACAAAAATATCAGGTTTGATATTGTTTACTTCAATATCTACCGAGATATTAACAGAAAAGTAATTAAGGAAAGGAGAAATCTAATATCCATTAAAGAAATGCATAATCATAATTATTAACTAAATCTAAGTGATTTTCAAAACATTGAAACTTAACTTAACTAAACTTAATGTATTAGATGTTCAAACTGAGCACCGTTTACTTCTTGACAATAAGCAAGTCGGTTTTTAAATTATTTAGTAATATTAGCTATTACTTCTGGTGTAATTCTCTGGATGTCTTGAGTTATTTTTGCAGCTAATTCTTGCAAATTATTTGGTCTATCAACATAAACCTTAGACTTTAAGTGACCCCACAGAAAATATTCTAGTGGATTAAGGTCGGGACTTCGTGCAGGCCATTCATAAGTACCCCTTCTTCCAATCCATCTGTGATGAAATGTCCTATCTAAATGATCTCGAACAATGCGAGCGTAATGGGTTGGTGCTCCATCCTGCTGAAACCAGATATTATTTGGTAATTGTCCATTTACCTCCAATTCCGGAATAACTTGTGTCTCCAAAAGCTGTAAATACCTATCTCCGTTTAAAGTTTCTTGTAGGAAGAAGGGTCCCACGATTCTGTTGTTATAAATGTCGGCCCCAAACGTTCAATTTTTGGGGATGTTGTGTATGAGCCTCTTGTACCCAATTAGGATTACTTTGCGACCAGTAGCGGCAGTTATGTCGATTAACCATTTAAACAAAATGTAGCCTCGTCTGAAAACACCAAATTTTTTATAAAATTATTATCACGGTTACAAATATCCATCATCGTTTCACAAAATTGCAAACATCTGTCGAAATCGTCTTCGGATAGTTCTTGAACGAGGCGAATTTTGTATGGATGATATTTTTCTCGCCTTAATATCCATCCTACTGAACGACGGCTAATTCCATGCATATTGGCGAGGTCGGTAGTGGATAAGTGAGGATTTTCTTCCAAAGATATAGCAACATTTTGAGTTACACCTTCATTACTTGCACTTTTTAACCGTCCACTTTTTGGTAAATTGCTAACTGTTCCACTTGTGTTGTACCTTCGCAAAGTTTTCGTCACTACAGCACGGGATATTTGTGTATTCGGATGAACAATGTTAAAAAGGTCACAAACTTCTTGATGCGTTCTTTTCCTCTCACCATACCCAATCATCATTAATATATCTATTCTTTCTCTTTCACTTAATTCGGCCATTTTACGATCAAATTAAAACAATACAATCTTTTTACGTTCAAATAAAAAAAACTAATAACTTATTTTGACAACTACTGTCACTTCTGCAATGAATTTCATGGACTACTAAACTTGATTCAGATTTAATTTGCGCCTGATTTAAACAAACGCACGTGTATTCGACTATGGAACAAGCAGTGCTGTGACGGTATAATGCCACCGATTGGCCAATATAAATACAAATCCTTACCGAGCGGTTTGTTTATATCGGGCGTAAATGAAATCTGAACCGAGTTTAGCTACCATCGAATTTTTCCTTTCCTTAGTTACTCTTCTGTTAATATCTCGGTAGGTATTGAAGTAAACAATATCAAACCCGATATTTACATTACTTCCGGTAAAACAGAAAGTTCAAAATTGTAAAAAAAATTGGAAACAAATAGGTAATCTACTGCAGTATCCACCTTTCAAATTTCATTTTGATATCTCTAATAATTCCAGAGATATTTGCTTGGTTCCACACATTTGCCCATCACTGTAGCGATATTTGATCCCTTACGTTGGCATATTTGTTTAATTACTACTCGTAATTTCATTGCAACATCTGAGCATCAACGAGATCACTTTATCCAGCTGTTAAATACTTAATGAACGGAGAATTCAGCCAAACGAAGTAATTAATAAATCTACTAGATCGTTCTAACGTGTTACCATAGACAAGTAGGCTACGCGACACACGAACATAAATTTATCAATTACGATAACAAACCGTTCGTTGTTCAACCGAAATCAATTTAATTCGGCGAAGGACGAAGAATTCTTCGTCCAGTTGAAAATGTGCATATGTATACGAAGCGCCCATTACCCACCCCAACGAATCGCAGTTTCAGCGTGTTCAGGAAAAAAAAAATAATGCCCCAACTGTTAAATAAAAAACTTCATTTGTTTTGAATCCGTAATAATCGTATTGGCGCGCAACATCTATCTCGCGATCGTGACTTGGTGGAAGGCCGTACAACCAATCGAAGCCGTGCATTATGTCACGACGCGCCAATAGCCGGCCGCGTTCATGACATCAGGAGCTAAAAATAGCCGGTTTATAAACAAAACCGCACATGAGTTTCTATAATGTTTGAGTTCAGCTCAGAGCGCGGGCGGGATATTGTATCGAAAGAGGCATTTTTTATGAGATGTTTATCAACCACGAGACGAAGACGGATTATATGAAATTGTGTTCGGCTGGTAAAGTGCCCAAGTGTATTAAACTTATTTTTGTACGTGAAAAATACAAACTCTTTTTGCCCAGTGGTTCACGATCTGTTTGTCGCAGGTGGTTTTATAAGAGGTAAATATTTATATTTACCGCTTATGAGGTAAAGCTGCCAAGACTGTTATGCTGATTTAACCGCTTTGTATTATTACTATTTTTTTATGTAATGCATGGCTTTATCACCACCTGCACTTTTTCATCTACTGCAGAATTTATTCACTGAACTCCCAAGATCTAGGAATTCATTATAGCATGTTTATAGCAATAAATCGAATTTTATGACGTTTTTGTTGGCAATAATATCGAAAATAAAGTTACAAAATGGCAATACGTAAAGCATATGTGAAGTTTCAAACATGAGATTTAATTAACTAAATTATTGTAGCAAACTGTGGCTCGTTAACTTAACAGGAAATACTTTTTGGTCATAGAGAATGATCAGCCAAATTGATATTTGTTGTAATACACTAGTTCTTAAATTAATTTCAAATTACTTTTTTAACCCAGGAAAATATCCTTGCTTACATTAGTAGCTACATTGGATCAGAGAATTATCACTTTTATTTCCCACGGAGTTTGTTGGCTAAATAATTTATCAAGATTGAGGCCATTAAAGAAAGGAAGAAGAAGAAGATTACTTTTATTTACATATCTAACAAACATCGACACTGTGTTGTGAGTAGATACATTTTGGACATTGATAATATGTGATACTGAACTTACAATCCCTGGAATGCGGACAAAAACATTGCTGTACTTTTCTTCATCTGTTCAAGTAGTGTTCCATCAAAACTGATTACCTACAGTGTCTTTTTTCCTATAGAGAGCTGTCGAAATATCAGTTTGTAGAGACAATGGAATATTGTTGTTAATCTTTCTTCGAGCAATGGTCAAGCCAACCAATTTTTTCCAAGAATCTTGGGTCTCAGCTTGGAAGGTTTTTAGACATCCTAAAAATGACTTAGAAGTATCAACTTCTTCTTTGATAGAGTTATAAAGTTCATTAACTTAAAGATTTCAGGGATTCTGATTTACAGTGCTAGTTGAAAGCAGATTAGAGATCAAAATGAAGGACTTTGGCGGAAACGGTAAATGACATAAACGTTTTATTACCTTCGAAAGCAAACAGAAGAGACAATTTCTTTGTTCTGGTTTGGAAAAAACGTGGAGACTTCACCTTTATTCTGCTTCGGGTGTTCCTACAAGAGTTAACTTGTTGTTGACCAGATTCCTTCATCCAATCGTCCATTGTGATATTTCTGTAGTTGTCAGGACTTTTAATAAGAAAATTTATTCCCTATTTTACTTGACTAGATTTAAGAGCAGCACTAACCTTATTAAATGTTCTTCTGTCACACATGGTTAGAATTTGAGAGCACATTTATCTCATTTTTTGCGACGTAAACTGTCAAAGCTAAGCAATTGCTCGTATTGTAGATTGAAATGTTTGATACAGCTTTTTATGATAGTGGCCCACTATTTCTTGCAAGGGTATTGTCAAATCTAAAACAGATTAAGAACTTGATTGATATTATTCTCTCGTGATTCTGAAAAATGCCAAACTCTTGCTAGTGATTAAGGTTCTGAATGTCCCAGGTGGTTTTATAAGACGTAAATATTTATGTTTACCGCGTAAGAGTTAAAATTAGCAAGACTTATGCTGATTTAATAGCCGCTTTGTATTATTACTTCTTTATAAAAGGTGTTCCAACGCGTGTTTATTATTAAAAAATATTTTAAATTTAGTGAAAGTTGTACAGAAGTTAGAAAAAAACTTCGAACAGAATATGGAAGAGAAAATTGTCAGTCAAATGTTACCATTGGAAAAATTGTTCAAAAATTTGTGGAAACTGGTTGAGTAAAAGATGAAAAAATCCAAACATATCATCTTAGTGGATGTTCAGAAGAAAATATTGCAACTGTTACTGCTAGTGTCGTTGAACAACCAAAAACATCAGTTCGTCATCGTGCACAGCAATTGAACATTCCAAAAACCACTTTATTCAGAATTTTGTACAAAGATCTTCATTTAAAGGCTTAAAAGATTCAGATAACGCAAGAAATAAAGCCAACAGACTTTGGTTTACGTCGTCAATTCGTTAATTGGGCAATACAACAGAAACTTGAAAATGTGAAATTTTTCAAAAAAATAATCTTCAGCTATGAAGCACATTTTGAATTAGGTAGATTTGTTAACAAGCAAAATTGTCGAATCTGGGGTGAAGCAAATCCACGAGAAATAATGGAAAGACCGATGCATCCACAAAAAGTTGCTGTTTGGTGTGGTTTTTGGGCTGGTGGAGTGATTGATCCATACTTTTTTGAAGATTACAATGGAAATGCTGTTACTGTGAATGGTGATCGATATCGAATGATGATTACTAACTTTTTGTGGGATGAATTGGTGCATATAGATGTGCAGAATATGTGGTTCCAACAGGACGGTGCAACATGTCATTCAGCAGCAGAGACAATCAATCTTTTGAAACAGAAATTTATTATAGAGCTATTTGAAAGAAAAGGTCTATGCCAACATGCCACAAACAATTGATGACCTAAAGGAGAACATTATTGACTGTTTTCAAGTAATTGAACCGCAGAAAGTTATGGAAAATTTTGGCAAAAGGTTAGAAGCTTGTCATACGGCAGCAGGTGGTCACTTACAAGATGTTGTTTTCCATTACTAAATCGAAACAATTAAATATACACTTTATTTTGACAGAACGAAACGTGTTTCGGCATACAATGCCTTTATTAAGTTTCAGAAAATACCTACTGAAAGTATTAAAATGTAAAGTTTCTAAAGTGAGATTTGATTACTAAAATATTTAGCCTCGTAAACTGAAGAGGAAATACTTTTTAATTATAAAGAATGATTAGCCAAACTAATGCAATTTCTGGGAATCTGGTAAATACAAACAAGTAGTACTCACTCCAAGTTATTAACACGACTATCAGATGATCAATGTAATCCTTTCGCTATTAAAGATGAATATCTTAGTGACCTACACATCTGCTATCAATGCCAATTTATTTTTATGGTGATATTTCGAGCTCAGTGTAATTCGAGCTGCCCATTAGTTCTTAATTCGTAATACAGTATGTATTTTATTATAGTAACAATTACCAATATAATGAAATGTCGGAATGCACCAGATTTTTCTTCCCATTAAAAACCGGTTTATATTTTAGCCATTGCAGATTATTTTTGTCAGATAAATATTTATATTGACCACCCTCAGCTATACCGTTGTGAATGCTAATTGAAGACATTTTTTTTTCCATCTGCCTACGTTCATTGTAGTGTTATTGATATCCATCCAGCCTCCGTTTTATTGACATAAATGCATTAAAACGTTAGAACATTGTGGAGACAAATTGTATGCATAGAACATATTCTGTTAATAGCATCTCGTTTTCAAATTTGTAGAAAGTCTAATGAAAGAAAAATTCTAATGATAGAAAAATAGAATTTAACTTAGTTTTATATCACTTTTTATTTTCACTTTGCTGTGACTAGTTTCGACAAAAGTGTATGCCATTATTAGTCACAAATGAAAATAAAAAGTGATATAAAACAGTTATATTTTGTTTTTCTTTTATTATGAATATGCTGGAGTATCACAAAGTAACGGCTTCCACAATCATTTTTTTTTATTAAAAATAATGTAAATTTACTATTGTAAAAGTATTTCCAGATTACAAACACGTGAGAGCAGAAAAAATTACAAATTGATTTAATTTGGAGAATATTGTGTTGAACTTGTAGTCAAACGTATAATTACATACTTTTTGTTGAATTTCATTTTGCAACGTCTGTACGAGGGCTCCCTTTTATATTTCGGGATTAGAGAACAAAAACAAATATTAATCATCGAAAATCGCTTTATTGTTTTTCAAAATATTCCCGAGGTGGCGAAAAACATTGACCTCTCAGTTTGTTTTTTACGTACGGGAATAAAAAGAAGTCATTTGGTGACTAGTCAGGGCTATACGGTGGATGACTCATCAAATCGATGTTTTGAGTGGTCAAAAATGCAGTTGTTTGAGCCGATGTGTGAGACCTCACATTGTCGTGGTGAAGAGTGATCCGTCTTCGGCGGTTGGTTTTCCTCATTTCTTGGAAGACAACTGGCAAACAAATGGTTGTGTACCACTCAGAATTGACTGTTCTGCGTTGTTCTAGTGGTACGGTTGCGACATGTCCAGTTTTCCCGAAAAAACAGGCGGTCATTTGCTTGGAAGTGCTTCATGCGCGAACAACTTTTGTTGGATTAGGCTCATCTTGAAACACCCATACAGTCGACTGCTGTTTACTTTCGGGCTCATACGCGTAAATCCATGATTCATCACCTGTCACTATGTCATAAACGTGTTTTGAAGCACCGCGATCGTGTTTTTTGAATTTTTCTTTCGACCAATCGACACGAGCCTTTTTTTGAACGATTGACAAATTGTGTGGGATCCAACGCGAACATTTTTTTTTGACATTCAAATGTTTATGCAATATTGAATATATGCTAGTCCCACTAATGTGTAAGGTTGACTCAATCTCACGATAGGTCACATGACGATCTTGCAATATCAGTTCGCGCACAGCATCAATGGTTTCCCGAACAACAACTCTTTTTGGACGACCTTCACGAAATTCGTCTTAGAGTGAACTACGACCTCGAGTGAATTCACCATACAATCGATAAACAGTGAGTGGTTCTTGATGGAGTTTCATCGCCAAAATTAAATTAAGTTCATACATGCACTCTTGCTGACTTAATCCACTTCGAAAGTTGTAAAAAATAATCGCACGAAAATGTTCACGATTTAATTCCATTTTTTGGCCGAGATGAATCCTTTAAGTTACTGTAAACAACACATAGCGCTCGTATGTCAAAACGTTCTGAGTACGTATCACCTCAAAAATGCCAAACTTTACGATAGAGCTGTCAGTTGTCAGATTGCAACACTAGGGTTGTCCAATCCCGAAATATAAAAGGCAGCCTTTTTAAAAGACATTCTTCAAATATTAGTCAACATAAAAAACACAAAGTTACAATTTTGCTATCAAAGACAAATTCACTAATGAGATAAAAAAATATATCCACACTGATTTTAATAATATTAAGGGCAATAGTTTTCATGCTTTCAGAAAGTTGATGATGATTGATACTCAGATGTAAGACCTAACATTTTTTTGTTGAAATAGCAATTGTAGTTTTGCTTAATAGATGGAAAATTGTATTGCTTTGTTAAATGAATGCCATCATAAAACTCTTAAATGTTTTTTTGCTTAAATAATTAATAGTTTCGTTTAGTGCTTTGATATATATTTTTGTATCATATTAAAGTTGTCATTAGTTATAATGAAATAGATGTAATTAATGTTTTTAAATTAATGTATTGTTGTTATATTGCCACAGTTCATTATTTTACCGAAATTTGACCATCATTATTTTTGAATGAGTCGGGTGCCGTTATTATTAGAGTTTGTTGATCCTTATTTGTTGTGAATATTTTTTGGGTTTTTTATTTCGATTATCTTTAAGGATACTTGAGGGGAGGCTTTACAAAAATTATAAGTCAAAACGTTTTTTATTGCCACAAATTAATGAAGTTGTTTTATCCCATGCTGTTTGTAGCAATTGACCAATGAAATTCTTTCAGTTGTGTTCTAGCCTGTAATATAAAGTGTCAGTTTTGGAAGCATTGCCGTTTTTTACCAGTTCGTTTCCTTTTTGTTAAATCTGATATATTGTGCAGCTCTCAAAACCAATATTTCTCTTTCATATATTAGGAGCTTCAGAATTATAAGAACGAGCATCCAGCATTGTTTTATTGACTAGAGACTAGGTCCTGTACTTTCCAAGGTTAAGTAATAAACTTACCTACTCATGAAAAGCATCTATTTCCAAGTTTACAATTAGGTAAATGACAGATTTCAGCTATAGTCCGTTTCACTGGAAATATCCCTATACAGAGTGAGTTTTTTTTGATGATCAGTTTGGGGATCTCGGAAACTAGCGGAGATAGAGCAATGGTTAAATTGGGAAAGATTTGCAGTTTTACTTACCCAATTTAATGACACTTTCGGATTTTTGTAAAATGTCATGGCTTACTAAATATTTTGAAAAAACGAAATTCTGTCGATTTACTCAACTCCCTCTAGCTGCTTTGTTTTTGATTTTATAAAAAAAGTGTAAATAACAAAATTGAAGGGAATTGTATCCCGAATATGATTGTCATGTCCTCGTTTGCGTGACAGCTCTCGTTCTCGAGATATGACACAAACTTATCTTTTTTTAAATGGAAACCATAGTTGGCTATGACCTCAAAAAAATCTGACATTTTGAGAGCTTTTCAACGATTAATACTCGATATAGTTATTCATAAAAATAACGGAGTTATGGATGTTTTTCTCTCTTATTTTCACTTTTAACGTAGTTAGCCATGAAATGTGGAAACGTCAAAGTGAAAACAATCTTTTTCATGGCTACCTACGTTAAAAGTGAAAATAAGAGAGAAAATCATCCATAACTCCGTTATTTTTATGAATAACTATATCCAGTATCATATCGTTGAAAAGCTCTAAAAATGTCCGACTTTTTCAGGTCATAGCCAACTACGGTTTCCGTTCAAAAAAAGATAAGTTTGTGTCATATCTCGAAAACGAGAGCTATCACGCAAACGAGGACATGACAGTCATATTCGGGATACAATTCCCTTCAATTTTGATATTTACACATTTTTTATAAAATCAAAAACAAAGGAGCTAGAGGGATTTGACTAAATCGATAGAATTTCGTTTTTTCAAAATATCTAGTAAGCCATGACTTTTTACAAAAATCCGAAAGTGTCATTAAATTGGGCCAGTAAAACTGCAAATCTTTCCCAATTTAACCATTGCTCTATCTTCGCTAGTTTCCGAGATCCCCATACTGATCATCAAAAAAATTCTTTACGAATTTCAATATTATTTTTGCATATTATATTTGTAACAAATGTAGTTGGATATCTTTTAAATGCTCAATAAACTGTATTCTATGAAGAAAGATTTCTAAAATGAAGCAGAGTATTTTTGCACTAAACAATATATTCAAATCTAAACTTTTACACAAAGAAATAAAAATAGCGGTGACATATTGTTGGGAAACCTGAACCCTTATAAAGAAAATGGAAGAATTGTTATCAATATTCCAAAGGAAAATACTAAGAAAAATCTCTGAGCCCGTGAGAGAAAACGATAGATGGCGTATTAGATCCATCTTTGAACTAGAGCGACTGTTCAAATTATGTCAAAACACAATGCCTTACATGGGATTGACATGTCGACAGAATGAACCCAAAATGTGTGCCGATAAGGATTTCCAACGGGAGTCTAGCAGGAAACCGAAAGCGAGGACGTCCTCGAACCCGATGGAAGGAAATGTGCAGAATGATGCCAATAAACTGCTTGGTGTATGGCAAGTAGCCACTAGAAACAGAACTTTTTGAAGACAAAAATTAAGGGAAGTCGATTAAGGCCCAATACTTGACCAACTGGAAGAAGAAGAAGCAAAAATAACCCTTGTTAGGTTACACAAAGTAATTATTTCAAATAATAAAAGTTGCATATAATGTAGAAATTGATTACCTACCTATCTAGTATATTTTTGTCGGTACCAATGACACCTAAAATCTTGCATTGTTTTATATGAAGGCGTTTATATTCATTCTAGGCGATAAGTATCTTTACCAGTTTCAGGCCTTTTTAATGTCATACGCCGCTGTGAAACGACCACATTTTAAATTCTTTTACCTTAGTTATGTTTAGAAAATGTGTTTTTTTATCATTATTGCCAATTTAACTTTATAATTTTGATATTATATTTAAAACAAAATGTCAATGAAAATCTTGGTTTACTGGTAGTGGTGAGTTTTAGTTATAAAAGGTCTTAAAAAAAATAATTTATATAAATTAGTGATATATGATGCGGTGCTACAATTATGAACCCAAAACATCATCGGCAATAAAATCTAAAATTAGAATCATTCAGTTTGCTACAATCGATTTAATTAAATGTTCATCTCAAATAGTTGATGATGGTGTCATTCTAATAACGGAAATATTAGGTTACTTTATTTTTCATTCATGATTATCAACTATAAATTGAATTTCAATGGGACACATTTGAAAACTATAAATGATATAAATAACATGGTGAATTTTCTTGTCAAATATGGGATCTATCATTGTAATTCAAACTCGTAGTTCACCTAGTAAATTAATGTTAATTTCGGTTGTAATTAAAAAACGATAAAAGAATGAAGAACTACTAAAAGTTACGTTAGTTCTAGAGTTTTTAAATCGTCAGAATCTGTAATATAAACAAAATGAAATGAAGTCCCAAATTTTGAAGAAGACAAGAACTTTCAGTAGAATGATCTGTTTCATTGTAAGAAAAAAAAAGTATAATTATAACAGTATAACTTTTCATAAAGTAACATATGAAGCTTAAACAATTATAATCATTATAATGATAGTTGCTACAATGGCAATCTTCAATTTATATGTTTGTTTTAGTCCCTCTTACATTTGGGGGTCCTTGATCTTTTACTTCTTATCTATTTTATTCTCTTTCTGTCTGTTTATAAACATTTTGTAATGTGATATTTTGAATATTTCGCTCTTTAGCATGTTGGCTCTCACTGTTTATTTCTCGTACTGGGAGTAAACTTAATGAGTGTATCAACGTATCAATTTTAGGCATAATTTGTAGAAGTTGAGTTCAAGTATTTATTGTTGCAGTTCACCCGAATTTTTGGCAATTAAGATAATGCCATTATTAAATCTCAAAGCTTCGAGATATTCTTCTAGTACACACCTGTCATTAAAGGAATCGAAATGATGTTTTGGCAAGTCAAATTTAACAGCAACTAACCAATGCCAGACCAAAGTCGGTTTTGAGTTTTTTTTTTGGAATAATACAAATAAACAAAATCAGGCATTTGTTTGTTGCAAAGTTGAATTGATCAACTTTGTATTCTGATGAAGCTAGTCATCACTAGAAACAATATAATCAATTTCATAAATATAAAAGAGAAAATTACCAAAGTGGTTTTGTTTTAATCAAACGAATAATCAATACATTACCGTCTGAAGACTTTTTGGACTGTAATTCTGAATATCTTCTTTACCCTTAGGCCTCTTTAATTTGGTCACTAGTTTTTAAATTAGCTTTACTTTGAAAATTTATTGTTTTGCAGTTTATCGTCGTATACTTGTCAACTATTGTTGCTATTTTGAAATATTTTGATCTAGGCAGCCATTTTTATATTTTTCATTACCTACTTTCTTTTAAGTATTTGGGTAATTCTTAGATACCTGTGATTTTTACAAATCAACATTTTTAATAATCAAAAATGCTTTAAAACTTGTTACGGGTGCTATTGGAGCTCCATCACGCTGGAAACCGCGTTAAAAAAACTTAACTTTTTTTAAACCTATTTTATCTACAAACGATACTAATATATATTATGTAGTATAGTTCATTTTTTGTAGTTTTATCAGTACCTGAGAGAACTTCATTGATAATGTTTAAACTAAGAAATATTAGTAATAATACTCTGAATGGTTTTGGAAAAAGTTCTAAATTGATTGTAGTTTATCACAGTAGCAACAAAATATTACTTTGTTTTATATTATTTTAAAGTGTAGCAAGAATGCTACCATAGCAAAATTTTAAATAATAAAATAACACTTATTCCAAAACTGCAAACGATGTAGTTGATTGTAGCGGAATTTAGATTTTTGTAGTGACTGTGGAACTCTTATCAGCAATAAAAGAAACAAAATCAAGTGTTCAATAAATCAGTACCATAAGACAATTATATGCCTCAGATTCTATATCGTTGGTAGTTTTAGAATAAAAAATAGATCTATACGTATACTTTCCCCTTTCTGTGTAGACCATAAATCTGCAATATGGCCATTTTCGGGAAAACCTTTCTGTTGAGGAGTTTTTTTCACTAATAATCTCATTTTAACTCTTCAATTCTTCCTTTTTTTAAATCAATTTTCGCGCCAGAATCTCTAGTCAAGCAGCGCCACCTACATTTTCTTATAGCTATTATTATATCATGATTTAACACGCAATTTCTTTCATTTTTTATCGTTTAAAAAACAAATAGTCTTGAATACAGTTAAAACGATGAACAAACACAAATATCGTTTATAGTTTTTCAGTTCAAAACGTGGATTTTTGTAAATTTTTTTTTTTTTTATTTGATTAAATTTTGTATTAAGATATATATAATAAATACAACCTAGAAAAGGGAAGATATATATACACATATATTTTTTATTCTAAAACTACAAACACGGACACGGTACTTGACACCAAAATGAAATATTGAAAATACTTGCCTAATAAATCTCTTAAAAGTCTTAAAATAGTTAAACAAATGATAAATTATAAGACTTTGATAATCATACAGAGATATTTACGGTATTTTCGTTCTTGATTTTAACAATCTTTAAAATTTATTAACAGTAGAATTTCAAATAACAATTTGCAGTGAATTAAAAATTACTTAAATAAATTTTACAGATGATTGACAAATATATAACTACTAAAATAATAATTAAAAACTAATCCTAATAATTAAATTAATCCTAAACAACCAAACTGATTTGCATAAAATAGTCCTTATTGATGTTCAATTATTATTAGCAAAAAAAAATACAATTATAGTTGTTACAATAAGATTGTCACTAACATTATTACCAAGGTAACAGTAATAAGTAAAAATATCAAACATTAATGTTAGAATGGTAAATAAGAGAGAAAGAAAAAATGAACACCTAAGCATAAGCTTGTGTTGTGTCCAAGAGAACATTCAAGTATGTTTAAGTTAGTGCTAAATTCATTACAATTAAAATCTGCTACTTTACTAACCAAGACATTCATATATATTCGTACCTATATACATAAACCTATACTCATGTATACACACAGACAGATATACTCATACTAACCCATACATACCCTTAATTAATATATATTTATAATATTCCATTTTACTAGTCACTGATACATACCCTTAATTACAAAATAATTACAATAATACAAAACAACAAAATATAACTACATAAAGTATAACTAAACATGAATTAGAAATAGAGATATGTAAATTAGGGTATTGTTCTTTAAATAAAGTAATTTATTTTTAGTGTTTTGATTATACCAGAAGGGCTAATAAGCTATCATAGTTCTGGGCTATGTATAATTTAATTTTTTTATTGAACTGTTTCTTGGTTAATTTTTTTGAAAATTAATGGAATCACATTGTATACTTTTATACCGTTATATAGTATGCATTTTTGACATACAGTTTTATTCATTCGCTCAGATTTGAGCAACTGTTTATCCTTTTGTCTGGTGTTATGTGGATGGTTTGTTTTAATGAGGTTATTCTCTGAATGTATCGTCTTTAGCAATTCATTAATGTAAAGACCTCGCACGGTCAATGTGTAATATAAATATGCTTGACACTTTGACGATTATTTAACCTAAAGATTATTCTAAGTATGTAATTTTGACATACTTCTATTTTTTTTAAGTGCGTGTTATATGCCGCACCCCAAACGCATATACCATACCTTATTATGGAATCGACTAGACTATTATACACTATAAGTAAAAGCTTTTTATTTAGTAAATTACGGAGAGTGTAGAATTTATAGGTAAGCTTTTTAACTCTTTTGACAAGGTGTTCGATATGTGTTTTCCACTTTAAGTTTTCATCAATCAACATACCTAAGTATTTTATTGATGATACTTGTTTAACGCTTTCCAGGGCTCCATTAATTGTTAGAGGGGATAGAGCCGCTCTTCCTACCTTTGTTGGTGTAAATCCTACATATTTAGTTTTAGATACGTTTAAATTCAGGCTGTTTACATCTAACCAATTTTTGACATCTGAGATTGCATTTTGCGCTTTATTCCAGGCTTCTTCCCATGTTGTCCCATTACATATTAGTACAGTATCATGGGCATAAGAGACTATACTACATCTTTCGTAAGATAGCAAATTATTAACAAAAATCAAAAATAATGTAGGAACTAAGACTGTGCCTTGTGGGATTCCGATTTTCACATATCTTTTATTACTAATGTCATCTCCTATTCGTACTTGTTGCGATCTTTCTGACAAGTAATTATTAAAAAGTTGCAGTACGGGTCCCCGTATGCCAATCTCATTTAGTTTGCTTAATAAAATTTTATGTGATACCGTATCGAAGGCTTTTTGGAGATCAAGAAATACTGCAATTGTTTTTTTTATTTTCATTAAAATTCTTCAGTATACTTGTCGTTAGTTTTTTTTAGTCGGTTGGAGTCAAAAACATCGCGTTGGTATATTGCTTAGTCTTCATTGTTTTTATTTCTATATTGTTTTTACTAATTTTGTTTGCTATTTTCTCCCCAATTTCTACAAAGAAGTCATTGAAATGATTTGCTATTTGTTTTGGGTTGCTAATTATTTTGTTATCGATACTGATTTTGTTTATAGTGCTTTTGTTTGATGGAACATTTGTGACATCATTTATGACTTCCCAAGTTTTCTTATAGTTTGAGTTACATTGCTGTAATTTATTTTCATAATAGTCATTTTTTAAAGTTTTTATTAATGTACCGAGGAAGTTTCTATACTTCTTATATTCTTCTTCTAATGTTTTATTGTGTTTATTTTTTAAGAGTTTCTGTTTAAGCATATCTCACTTTCTAATGGCCGTTAGTATTCCACATGTCATCCATGGTTTTAATTTTTGTTCCCTTGCAGTTATTTTTATTTCTGTTGTTGATTGGCTAATAATGGCAGTAAACTGCTCGTAAAATATATTTACGGCGGATTGAGGTTCTTGTGCAGCGTATACCTGATTCCAATTTGCATATTTTATTTTATCCAATAAAAGTCTTTCATTCAGCTTTTTGATGAGTTTCGGTTTTTGAATTTCTTGACGCTTTTCTTTTTGGAATCTAATATTATAAATTAGGGGATAGTGATCAGTTAAACTATTATTAAGAACTAGAGTATTAACTTGCACTTTATGTTTTGTTTTTTTTATTTATGTATGTGGATATCTGATCTATTGTTGTAGAAGAGTTGTTATCTACCCTTGTTGGTATATTTATTTGTGGGACAAATCCATTCTTAGCCAACATATTTAAATAGATAATCGAAGACAAAGTTAGTGCATTGTTTGGGTTGATGTCAATATTCACATCCCCAACCGCAATTGTTATTTCATCCTTAGATAGTGCGGACAGGTAGTCATCAAAGTCCTGAACAAAGATACGTTCATTTGTTGGGTTTGGCCTATATATACCTATTATATTTATTTTTGTCTTATTAAACACTAATTTGCACTCAAGCAAGCAGACCTCTGTTAATGGAATTTTCTTAACTTCTGTAACGAGATTTTCTTTAACATACATTACAACTCCATCACATTTATTAAAAGAAGCTTCATTGTAAAAAATTGAGAATCCATCAATGTTAAAATCTGATATATTTTCTATACACCAGGTTTCCGATAGTACTATAATGGCGATATTATTTTTCTTGTTGATTTCATTAATAGTTATACATAGCTCATCAAAATTAGCTCTGAGACTCCTAATATTATAATGCAAAATAGTAAAGTTGTGAAATTCATCCATTAAACAAATACCACTAAAATTATCTAATATATGAAACGCTTCATTAATATTTCCCGCCATATTGTATGTCTCTAAAATCTTACACTATAAAAAAGTGGTAAATATAGACTTGTATATATATGCAAAGGAAAGCTGATTCAATTTCGTAATTCAATTTTTACTAAAATTATAGTGTACAATTAACTAATTTATTTAACTTACTAATCAATTTTCTGTATAGTGATTCTATTTAACGTCGTCAGCACTCGGGTTTGATCTGGTTTTGACTCTGCTTGTTCCTTTTGTGTCTGGTTCTTTACTACTTTTTGGATCTCCTGTACTTTTAGACGGATTTTGTATGCCTTTATGCTTTTTTGCTATTCCTTCCGTACTTTTTGGTGTTTGATCCGTATAATTGTTCGTTGTGTATTTAAATAATTTCCAACATTATGTGAGATATTAGTATTTAAATAGTTTTTAATTATTATTTTAGTAGTTATATATTTGTCAATCATCTGTAAGTAATTTTGAATTTACTGCATTATATTCACAAGGTATATATTTGTCATTTTTGAGTCTGTATAGTTTGAGAATGGCATAGAGTCACGCGAAGTGAAAAAATAAAAAGTGATATTAAACTAAATTAATTTTCCTTCATTAACAAAACAAAGTTTAACATTAGTTAAATCTATTAATCCTTTCTACCAATCAATATTAGGATATAATTGCAGCATAATTTTAGTTACAAAAACTAAACTGTACATTATAAGACGCGTCTTTAGAAATTTTTACGAAAATCAGACATGCCAGAGTACTGACAGTTATTCATGATCCATTAATACAATATCGATGGTAAAATACTATCAAATTTATCATATTTATAATTATACTAGACATAAAAAATCACAGTTAGCTAAGAATCACCCATTTAGTTCTTTGTTAACATTTTCAAATGATTAATTTTTGTTTGGATGAAACTCAAAGGCTTTAAACTATACACTAATTTAGTGGCAAAATAACATATTGTAGGAATCAGAAATATGTGGCGTTATTTATTACTTCAGGTAGTAAATAATAACGTTGACAATATTATGAATAAATAAACAATTACACGTATTTTAGATACCACAAGAATGACTGAAATACACGAAGACCAAATTAATTAAGATAAAAGAGTACATTTCCAGAACCACCAATAATAATAAAACAGCAGTAACTTAACAAACACGATAAGCGATTAAATTTGGCAAAGAGTGACCTTCAAGAATGTGTAGAACATCTTCCTGATAACCTTAACAACAAAGCATCTTCTTTCATGCTTCACGGATTTAAAAGAATGGTGCATTTATACCTGAAATGATTTTATTGTTTCTTTTTTTTATGCCACTAATCGAAAATTAAATCAGTCTGCATTTGATTTTCAAACATAAAAATTATGGGAGCAGTTCTAGTGGAAACATTACGAATACAGTCCTTGGATATGGCCACTTATATTATGAAGAAGGAGAATGATTTATTATCTTTCACATTCATTTATCAAAGCGAAATATAATAGTCTATAAATTACACGATGGATAAAAATGAAATATATGAAAAAAATTGAACATAAAACTTCCGTGATCCGTTATATAATATCAGCATTTATCAGGAAACACAATTTCTTATCAAGAAAGGGATTTACCAGTTTCCTTCGGTTATTGAAACCATAAAATGATAAAATGTGCGTCAGTTGTTGCTGTTGTTAGACACTACCTAGTAATGACCACAAGACTTGAATTTTTGGTTTTTACAATGAATTCAAAACAAAATACATTATTTCTAATTGATTTAATGGTACAAGGGCTGCCTTTTATATTTCGGGATTAGAGAACAAAAACAAATATTAATCATCGAAAATCGCTTTATTGTTTTTCAAAATATTCCCCATGAAGATCTATACACTTTTGCATGCGTTTGAACCAATTGTCGAAGCACTTTTTCCACTCTGATTGAGGTATCTCCAAAACATGCATTCTAAACGCAGCAACCGCTTCTTCAGGTGTCGAAAAACGTTGACCTCTCAGTTTGTTTTTTACGTACGGGAATAAAAAGAAGTCATTTGGTGACAAGTCAGGACTATACGGTGGATGACTCATCAAATCGATGTTTAGAGTGGTCAAAAATGCAGTTGTTTGAGCCGATGTGTGAGAGCTCGCATTGTCGTGGTGAAGAGTGATCCGTCTTCGGGGGTTGGTTTTCCTCATTTCTTGGAAGTCAACTGGCAAACAAATGGTTGTGTACCACTCAGAATTGACTGTTCTGCGTTGTTCTAGTGGTACGGTTGCCACATGTCCAGTTTTTCGGAAAAAACAGGCGATCATTTGCTTGGAAGTGCTTCGTGCACGAACAACTTTTGTTGGATTCGGCTCATCTTGAAACACCCACACAGTCGACTGTATGGGGCTGTTCTGCAAAATAAGTTTAACTTTATTTAATTTTGAAAACATTTCAGCTGCTTTCTTGTTGAAGGAAATAGCGTTGTAAGGTTTGTACACAGCTAAGAGGCTCTTCTGTAGTCACCGCAGGTTCTTCTTCGATATCATCTTCTTGTTCCATATTCTCAACTTCTTCTTCCTGAAGTATTTGATTTACCAAGTCTGTGCCAGGTCATTCTTCTCCTACATCAACGTTATTGTCGACATTTACGAACTCATCAAAATCATTTAAACACCTTAATTTGTTTATTTGTAGTAGTTCCGCCAATGGAAGGTCATCTTCTGGATCTGATTCCATGATAGCAGCATTGCCAAATGTTTTTAATGTACCGGCGTGGCGAAAACAATTTCGAATAGTTTGTGTAGAAACTTCATACCATGAAAGGGTTAATAAATTCACAGCGTCCAAAATAGTAATGTTTTTGTTGATGTTGGTACTTTCTGGAATGTCCATAATTTTAATATGTACATACATATGTTTTTTTTTGAGGTTGGTAAAAATACATTTGCGTATCCAGCAGGACCAGTTGCCTCCAATTGCCTGGCCTGGGTATGTCGGACTCAGATGGCTAATACCGACTAAAAAACCCCTCCTCTTTCTCCGGCCTCTGATTCCCCGCGGAAACCGCCGTCAGGCATTACTTCACGGGGAGAGGATTTAGCAGATTTGCTCTTCCTTCATGTTGTTGAGGTCACTTCTTCTGATCTTCTAGCCTTGATTGACTTCGGCTCTCTCCCTTTCACTGAAACGTAAATCCTTGATTACTTTCGTGGCGAAAATACTGGTCGCATTCCAAGCAGTTTCTGATGACAACATAGCCTCTACAAGTGTTTCTGGTTGAAAAGTCTGTTGAAGGATGATTTCCAGATCATCACGTTCCAAATTAAAACGAGGACACACGAAAAATACGTGTTCCGCATCTTCAAGAACTCCGGGGCAGGACGGGCATTCCGGGTCATCATCCCTTTTAAAGCGATGGAAATATGCTCGAAAGCAGCCATGTCCTGAAAGTATCTGCGTCAGATGGTGGTTGACTTCTCCGTGATTTCGGTTAAGCCAAGCATCTATTAGGGGTATAAGGCGGTTCGTCCGCCTTCCTTTCTCTGACGCATCCCACTGCGGTTGCCATCGGCGTATGCTATTCCGCCGTTCCTCAGTTTTTATTTCATCAGGGCCTGACGCAGAAGATGCCTTTTGTCGCTCATAGAGGACTTGCCGTTCTTCAGCTAGCGCTCGAATAGGCAGCATTCCGGCAATAACGCAAATCGCGTCTTCAGAGACTGTACGGAGAGCACTAGTCACTCTCAGGGCACTCAGTCGATATATTGATATGACCCTTCTTCTTATTTGACTTCTAGGACCTCAGCCCAAACGGAAATTCCATGTCAGGATTGAGGTGACTACTGACGATAGTAACATCCTTCTACTTTGTTTTGGACCTCCGACATTAGGCATCAGACGTGATAGGCTTGTCCTCACCACTGAAGCCTTGGCACTAATATGCTCTACTTGCTGCTTGACATTAAATCGGGCATCAAGCATCACTCCCAGGTACCGAATAAACGGTTTTGATGTTATCTGGTGGTTCCCGACTGCCAGTGTGATGGTTTCCATCTGCTTTCTGCTCGTAACTAGCACGGCTTCGGTTTTGTGCTCTGCCAACTCCAGTTTCGTCTTACTCATCCACTGGCTGATCCTCTGAAATGTGGTGTCGAACGACATATTTATCTCTTCAAGAGTCTTCGCCACTACTACCACAGCTACATCATCCGCATATGTTACCAGTTTGACATTTTCTGGCAAGGCTAGCCTCAGCAGCCCGTCGTACATGATGTTCCACAAAAAAACATACATATGTACATATGTACATTTGTATGTATGTATGTACGTACGTATATGTATGTATGTTTGTACGTACATAATGTCGAACTTACCTGTAATGAATAATTTTAGTTTCTCCAGAAGCATTAGCGCAAACTATAGCTGTCATACCTTCTTCGGACATTTTCCCTCCACTAGATGTTTTTCACCTTTTAACTTATGGGTTTCATCGGGCAATCTTTTATAAAAAATCCCAGTTTCGTTGGCATTAAATATGTTATCCTCTGTATAGTCATTACTTATCAGGAGCCAAACACGTACCAACCAATTATCTGTAACATTTCTATCCACTGAAGCCGACTCGCCACATATTTTTCCAAACAATGTTATGCCTTTTTTAAAGCTGTCAGACCATCCAGAGCTGCATTTGAAGTCCTCGTCGATTAATTTTCCAAATTCTTCTGCCTTAATTTTTAACATTGGTCCATTCACTGGAAAATTGTTTGGCCTTTTTTTGTGGAAACCACTTGAATAAAATTTCATCGAGCTCAGGTTGCGACGGCAAACTCATTTTCTTCTTTGGATCCTTTATTTTCCAATCCCTCTGAATTTTTCTTCCAAATATTTGCCACAGTGGATTTCCTTAACCCCATTTTCAAACTCACATTTGCTTGAGACTTTTACCCATCTGTTTCAGACTTTTACCCATATTTTTAAAAAGCTCAGAGGCAAATACGACACCAGGTACTGCATAACAAACGCTAGGTCGAAAGAATACTGCATAATATTACATCAATAAATGTCGCGCCAGGGGATTCACTGGAAAAACTCGCTTATGATAGACTAATTCTGGTCCACTACAGGCGAGGTTCCATTATAAACGAGTCCATCTTGTCCAAGTGTTTAATCCGGGATTTGAACATTGTTCATTACATTATAAATGGATTATACTATATATATTCTTTTGTATATACAGGGTGGGCCATCTAACATTTTTTTTGAACTAGCGGTCATTTTCAACACGGTAACATTTATGTCAGATCTGTTTTGACAGAAAATATTAATTTGAAGTCTCCCGTGAACGAAAATGGTTGGATATACGCTTGAACAACGTTGGGAAATACTCAAAAATTATTTCCAAAGTGAGTGTGTTATTGCCGAATGTGTGCGAAAATGCCGTACTTCTATGGGCCGAAAAGAAGCGCCGTCCGCTCTGTATGTGAGACAATTTGTGAAAAAAGTGCGTGAAACTGGTTTGCTCATTGACAAACCAACACGTCAACGTGCTCCTACTGTGCGTACACGGGGGAATATTGATGCTGTAGCATAAAGTGTGGCCGATACTCCGAGCACATCAACTCGCCATCGATCGCAAGAATTGCACATTTCGAGCACTTCTTTGAGGAGAATTTTGCATAAAGACCTCGGAATGACACCGTATAAAGTTCAATTAGTACAGGAGTTGAAGCTAACAGACCATCCAATGCGCTATTGCTTTGCACAATGGGCCAATGAGCACTTGAACGAAGACCCGGAATTTTACCGAAAAATCATCTTTTTTTGGGACGAAGCTCATTTCCACCTCGGTGGATATGTTAACAAGCAAAATTGCCGAATTTGGGGAACGGAAAATCCACATGTGGTCGTTGAGAAGCCAATGCACTCCCAAAAAGTGACTGTTTGTTGTGGATTTTGGTCTGGCGGCATCATCGGCCCATTTTTCTTTGAAAATGAGGAAGGAGCAGCTGTTACTGTGAATGGCGAATGCTACCGCGCCATGTTGAACGATTTTTTTTTCACGGAAATTGATGAATTGGACATGGACGGCATCTGGTTTCAACAGGATGGTGCCACGTGCCACACATCGCGCCCATCAATTGAGTTATGCCACACTCGATATGAAAATCGTTTAATTAGCCGTTTTGGAGATGTGAATTGGCCATTAAGAAGCTGCGATTTGACACCGCTGGACTATTATTTGTGGGGCGCTGTTAAAGACAAGTGTTATGCCGATAATCCACAAACAATTGACACGCTCAAAAACAATGTTCGAGCTTGCATCGCCGAAATAAAGCCGCATATAATTGAAAATGTATTGAAAAATTCGACCGGCCGAATTAGCTACTGTGAGGCGAGCCCTGGAAGCCATTTGAATGAAATTGTTTTCCATAAAGAACCGGAAAGATTGTACTTTCGAATAAAAAAAACCAAATTGAAAAATATTCACTAGTTTTTTTATAGCATTTTCAAAAAAAAAAAAGTTAGATGGCCCACCCATTATATTGAATACGTTTCATACTTTTGTACCTTTGACTTGTACAAACACACAGTTGCAATGCTTTACCAATAAATAAACTAAACTAATCTATCAAAATGAAATTTTTCCATCTACCAAAAATTGTTCGAATTTTATAGATCAGTGTTTTCCATTTTCTTAGCGTTTAGACTTAATTTTCAGTTAAAATGTTGATTCAGATCGAATAATTTCTTTGTCGCGTGGCCTAGGAAATAACAAACAATGGGCATTGCAGTTTAGATATTTAAGCACAATTTTCTTAACCTTCTAATACAATTTCTTTAAAATATTTCTTTTAGCAGCGTAACGGAACTAAAATACAAGTTAAAGCAATGCAATTTAGATTAGTAAAAGTTTTACATCTGGCTTCTTAGGTATTTGCCGTTGAAGGTTAATCAAAAAATCCAGCAATCCGATAGATATTAAATAATTTTTTTATCTACATTTAAACAGTTCGTTAGAACTGACAGTTATTACGCCTATTGTGGGCGTATAACATTTCAAAAATGAGTTATTTCTAATGAGTAGATTATTGTACGTAGATTGTTCTTGAGAAAATCGATTTTGACACAACTTATATCCTTTTTCATGTTAAAAAAATATCAATTACAAAGAAACATCAAAAACGAAAAGAAATAATAGAAATAGAAAGGCAATACAATCATTCACCTTATATTTATCGATCACGTTCTTCGGATAAATTAGCATAGTTGTAAGCGTTGCAAAAATTAGAATTTTATGTCATAGGTGGCTTGAACAGAGAGAATTAATCAGCAATAATCGCCGACAATGCTCTCGGGAATAAAGGTGCAGTTTCTATAGTTCATAAAAATGCATTAGATTGGACAATAGCTATTTTTAATAACTGGTACATGCCTCAAAAATTAAGCTCCATATAAACAAGTAAATCATGCTCGTCGGTTACAAATTGCGTGAATCTATAAGGGCTTCGCAAAAGGTGTTAACTTGGTGATTCGATTGTTGGATTTATAAAATAATTTATCGAATTGTCTTATCGAAGCAAATCTAAAATCCTTCATTGCGTACTTATCTACTACTTCATCAAACTTGCTTGTTGCTTGGCACCGACTTCAAAAATATACTAGGTTGGTAGGTAATTAATTTGTACACAATGCACACCTTTTAAAGTTTACTTTCTGGGTAGGTGCCTAACAACATTGAATGTGTTATTTTTATTTATTTGCTAGAGTTGTATTTTGTTATAATTATTTTCACCTACTCAATGCAGGGTTTTAGATTTGCTTGGCGCCGACTTTATGATCATCATCACTTTACCAAGTTTTACCAATATACTCTATTAAACAGGAGCCTATTCATTTAAAACGGTTCACAACAGGAGAAGAAATCAGGTAACATACATCCAAAAAAACGCCACTAATTGATAACCTCCTCCTTTTTGGAAGTCGGTTAAAAAATAGTCTGAAACATTTATCTTAGGGTTGGATTCAAATGGGAATTCTTGAACACCCATTATCGATTTCAAGTAAGTTACAATATACTACATTTAGGTCTTGTAAATCTGGTTCTTTATTGAAGTTGTTAGACGGGCCGTTAATTAAAGTAATTTCATGGATATGGTGGGCATTAATGGATATTCTAATAACATCTAAAAACCTACCTAACGGAAATCAATAATTTGAGATCTTGGCTAGCATTCATTGTAGTCCATCTTTAAAAGCACCATTATATGTATTAATTTTTTAATTTTAATAATTATTTGTAAAAAGTGGGTTAATTTTTAAGATCTTTTAGGTTAACTTCAAATTTTAATGTTACCTAGATCTGAAGCCTCTATTGTGATGAAAGAGAAAGCAAATAAACCGAATATTTTACTGCTCTAAATTTATATCTCCTACAATTTATGGATAGATTCCATAACAACATTAACCGGAATATTTTACATACCAAGCTTATCTTGATAAATTTATCGCCAATAAATATAACTAGAAACTGTTTTAAGAAACAAACCTTTTTAAATTATATTGTGACAATTTAAACGAAGTAGTATTGAAAAGACTGTGTGTACTCTGTGCTTGTTGGTTTATTCTATGAATATTAAGTCTTGTTGCGGGCTTTCATTTATCAACAAATAACAAATAACTAACGACAGGTGACAGAGCTAAAAATATACTTATCCAGGTAAAATAAATGTAGAACTAAACAAAATTTTACGTATTGGAAATGAATGGGAATTATGCACTCTTCAACAAAAAGTTGTAAAATATTTAAAATTATTTACAACGATAGTCATATATATTTTTAAATTTTTCAACTCAATAAATTGTTTGGCTCCAATATAAGGCAAGATATTGAAGCCAGGCCTGCTCTAAATTTTTCCAGAATCTCGCTTTTAACGCTCATTACAGCGCTTAGCGTTTCTTGTTGCCTAGCTCCTTTTTTTATTTGTATTCACTCAATACATATACAGGCCGAGTTTTTTTTGATGATCAGTAAGGGGATCTCGGAAGGTTAAATTGGGAAAGATTTGCAGTTTTACTGGCCCAATTTAATGATACTTTCGGATTTTTGTAAAAAGTCATGGCTTAATAGATATTTTGAAAAAACGAAATTCTGTCGATTTAGTCAAATCCCTCTAGCTCCTTTTTTTTTGATGTTATAAAAAAAGTGTAAATATCAAAATTGAAGGGAATTGTATCCCGAATATGATTGTCATGTCCTCGTTTGCGTGACAGCTCTCGTTTTCGAGATATGACACAAACTTATCTTTTTTTGAATGGAAACCATAGTTGGCTATGACCTAAAAAAATCGGACATTTTTAGAGTTTTTCAACGATATAATACTCGATTTAGTTATTCATAAAAATAGCGGAGTTATAGATGCTTTTCTCCCTTATTTTCACTTTTAATGTAGTTAGCCATGAAATAGATTAATTTATTAATAACTATTCCAAAGAACATTGAACGATTTTTTTATTAGGTATATCAGATATAACGAAAAAACTAAATTAGTAGGTACTTACTAAAACTTAAGAAATTGAAGTACATAATAATGGTTACAATTTATGTTCGAAAAGTTCCCATTGTTATTTAGACAAAAATTGCATCTTTTTAAGATTGACATTACCGCTTTCCTCACAGACCGCCTATCAATTTCTTCAATTGCTTGTAATACCGCCTCCCTTGTTGTAGTGTTGTCTTACTAATAACGAGTTATGAGCAGGTGCTCCATCATGTTGGAACCACTCAATTTCTAAACGAGTTCTCAAATTCAAATTATGCAACATGTCTTGAAAAGTGTATTGCAAGAAATGCAAGTTGCGCTCCCCAGTAAGTGATTCGCCATAGATAAAAGGCCCCAGAATAGTAGACCCTATGATACCACACCAAACATTAAAACCAAATTTTATCTGGGGTCGTCTTTGTTCTACATGGAAAGGGTTTTCTTTAGCCTAGATATGCTCATTGTGTCTATTGAACAAACCGCAGTTAGTAAATCTAGTTTCATGTGACCATGACACCTTTAATGGTTAATACAGTATTCGAGTAACTAGAAGCGAAAGCAGAGGGTTACGAGAATTATGCGAACCGACCTGAAGAGGGCAGATGTGACTCTGCCGAAACGTCGTCATTTTACCATCGATCCTGGCAGGGATCAGTTATCAACTACGCGGATGAATTCCCGAAAACCACCTAAAACATTTAGTGCCCGCGAAAACTTAAAAACAAATATATATATATATATATATATATATATATATATATATATATATATGTGTGTGTGTGTGTGTGTGTGTGTGTGTGTGTGTGTGTGTTGCTTAGTTTTTGCAGATTTCTATAGTATCAGAAAATCGTGGGTCAATTCTACAGTTTGGAGTGCCTTGAATATACAATGCTTCTTCATAGTCATAAAGTCAAGGCTGATTTTGGTTAATGTTCGTTCAGTTTTGGTTCTATAATTCTTTAGTTAAGATTTATTACACCTCTTATAAAGTCCACACGGATTTCACCTTTTTGTTAAAATTGATTCAGATGGACTGTGTTCTACCACAATTTTTATTGTTTCCACTAGAATTTCGTTTTTAGCTGGGCTTTTGTTTAATTTCATTTCACCTGTTTTTGTCCCTTTTGCATCCATTTATGGCTTGTTCCATAATTTATCAGTTTATCTTCAGATACAGTACATATTCACATCTTAAATTATACAAGATGGTTTTTAAAGTCGCTAATTTTCTTTGTGCAATGGCATTCACAATGTCTTGGACCAATGATGTAAAAATTTGTAATGATGATTTAAGGCTTAATGTTTTAACCCTCTATAGGCAGAATATATTAAAATGGTGATGTTTATGCTGAATACTGATCGATTTGACAGAATCATATCACACTACATGGCATCACTTGTACTTACTAGAACATTATCATTTTCATTCTTATCTGACGAGAAATAATTATATTCTTGATTCTTGAATATAATCTTTATACAATCTTAGATCTCTTTCCATAATATCCTCTTGAAGAATAAACCGGGTACAACAATTATTTCACATTTCCTTACGCTTTTACCACATAAAATTTGTCTTTATATCAAACTGAAGCCTAAATACTTGTAAGCATAGAACAAAAGTGACATCTGGACCCAAAATGGGTGACGAGAGTCCTTATTCTTTTATTGCATAGTACGAGTATAAATAAGTGATAAATAATATCCCATAATGATTTTTATTACTCTGTTTTTTGCTTTAATATTTAGCCAATGTAAAATTTTGTGTTAATAAATATAATCACAATTCAGATTTAACCTTTAATTACGTTGTCATAAAAATACAGGCCATATACAACTGTTGAAAAGAAAAGGAAGTGGTTGTATTGTTTTTAATACGTAACGTATTCTTCAGCATTGTAAATATTCTGTAGAAAACTATTCATTCATTCATATATAATTATATATAACTATTTCATATCTAGGAAGCATTATAAGGCACACAAAAAATTCCAAACATTTCCATACAATAAGTACCCTAATCATAAATCTTTATTTTTTGTGTTGGATTGGTTCTATTAACGATTTTAACCAATCAGGTATCGAAGGCCTCCTCCATTAAAAATCGCTCTACCTAAAAATACCACGATGTAGCACACAAATAATGCGGGTCTAATGGATGACCAAGGTCAGACTCTCTACTAGTGTAAATTAACAGAATCGCATTTTAATTTATTGCGAAAAAAATAATTATTTTTTCGACGTAATTTGAGGCATTTAGCTGAATTGAAGAAGTAATTGGTCTTTTAACGATATGACCTTTACCGTGATGTTTACGGTAAAATGAATGTAGATTTCTTTCAGATTTAGAATGGTTACAATGTTTGAAAAAACTATTATGGATGTGTACAAATTGTATAAGCAAGACGACGTATTGTATAGTGTAAGAGAATTTTTATAACTACGACCTCGAATGTTTTCTCTAAACTTCAATTGTACGCCACAAAATATTTTTTTATGAATAAATATGTGTATTTATTCTTAATTAATTGCTTGTTATCATAGAATTGTTTCTTTTCATAGCAATGGTGTAAAGAAATACAGAATTGATATATCAAAAGTAACTTAGTTAACCTAGACCTAGTCAAATGTAACTTTCAGTAAGATCTCTTAATTATTGAGTGTATTAATATTTTCTCCCCTCGATCAATAAAAACATTACCAGCGGTTTCTCATTTTGGTAAACTTTTGTTAATAAGAATTGAATATATATTTATTATTATTTTGTTTAATACTTTATCATTTATTATTATTAACAGATTTTTATGTCATATAAAGTTATACAATTACTAAAAAACTTTAAAGAGAAAAAGTTGCTTAGTTGCTTGTATTTAAAGAAAAATTTTCTATCCCTGTGAAGGGGTGGCCTCTACCTCCAGGGCAAAATTATGAGGTTTCACCGATTTATGCCCTCATTGATTGGACAAATTTAAAATGGTGAGGTAGTAGGTATCTGCTTTGCCGGTCACATATACTGCCCAGAACCCAGAATGTGATTATTTGCTAGTCACAACACTTAAGTAAGTTTAGTTTAATAAACACCCAAAATTAACTAATAAATAATGAAGTAAACCAAAGGAAATTATGATATTTAACAGACCAATCAATAGAGATTTTTTCGTGCAAAAAGTTCTATCAGGATACTGCCTGTGCCATCACATTAAGAACGATTTGTAGTGATATTTTGCTATCTTTTCCACTCGCAACTATGGTATTTTAATTTATTATAAACAATTGAAACAAGAAAATTGCGTTTTTTTCGTTGCTTGTTGATAAAATGAAAAATAATAAAGTAATCTCAATGGTGTCAGCAGGTGAATTGTAAAGCATGAAAATACCAATGAAATGAGTCCAGGATCGATCCGATAGGATCTTTAGTAACAGGAAAAAACAAAAAATAGTGGAAAATTTAGCGGTTTTCTTTATATTATTATAATTCCCTCACTATCGAAGTTATAGAACTGGGCTTGTGGGAACTGATAGTAATTGATATCTACCTTATGCGTGACTAAACCAGGCGCTATCGGTTTATTAGTTTTTGAATAATTGCGATCTGAAGTTTTTAGTCCACTATTCTTGCAGTGTGTCTCCATGCGACATGGATCGTCAAATATCAATTCAGAATAGAGATATTGAAAGTAGAGGTATCATTCTACAACGCCTCTATTTTCATTTTTCATTAAATGTCTGTGAAATATACGAAAAATGTTAGCAAACATGACCAAAATTTGGTGAGCGTATGAATGTGATCGAGTAGTGGGGGGAACACGGTTGTTAAGGGGAACTGCTGACAATAATTATTATCGATAGTTCACAGATGGTGAAAGAATCTAATCGTTTAAAAAGCTCTATACAGAGCGATTTGTTCGATTTTATTATATCAAATGAGAACTGTTTGTTTATTAATATATTTATATGTAAACTGTTTCTCGGAAACGTTTTTGCTTTAATTTGTGGATTTTGGGTTTACGGAACATCGAAATAGAGCGGTCATTACTTGTGAGGATTTTAAATATTAAAACGATCTCTGTAGGTGTTTATAGAGACATATATACATAAGATGTATATCATCATCATCATCATATGCAGCTAAATTCAACCAATTGAAAGATTGCAGAGGAACTTGAAGAGCTGTGGAAATGGAGAACTTAAGGTCTTGAGAAGAGACGAAGAAGAAGAAGAGCTTAAGATCTATGAGAATGTCTGAAGGGCTGTATTGAAGAGAATTCAAGATGTATATATAATAATTTCTTAAAACAGAACGTTATAAATTTCATTTTCATACAAAAGTCATTAGTCATAATCTTAAAATTAAAATGTGAATTAATTGACATTCATGTGCATCCAAAAACTAACTAACTAAACAAACACAATATCCATATAAGTCATAAAGGATATAATTTAACTTCAAGTAATATCAGTATGCTTAAAACAAAAACGCCCAAAAATAAAAAAGTAACATTGTTTACGAAATACCATGTAAAGACTGCAAGGGTGTGTACATCGGGCAAACGTAACAAAACCTTGAAAATAGGTTAAAATCCCACAAATATGACAAAAAAACCAGACGGCATTGACAAACCATGAAAAAACAAATAAAACATTCTTTTAATTTCGAACATACTAAGATAATCAAATCTAAGCCACATACCAAAAAACGTGAATTGTATGAAATGTTGTATATTCAAAAAAATCAATTTTCGATAAATTAATATTTTGTAGAGAACTCCAGAATTAATCCAATAGGCTTATATATAACTGAAACAAACACTGAACTAAATAAGTCAAAAAAATATCTAAATTAGTTTCTGACAAAAGCAATAAAAATATTTATAAATTACCGGCAGCCTGCCTCTATTATGTATTACTATAGGCTTCCCCTCAACAACATTTAGTGAGAAATGAGATTAGAAGCTTTGTATAATGATACCTCTATTTTCAACAACTTTTTACAAAATTGAAATCTGATTATTTATGACGCATGGAGACACAATGCAAAAATAGTGAACAAAAAACTTTATATCACAATTTTTCAAAAACTAATAAACCTGTAGCGCCTGGTTTTGGCATACATAAAATAGATGTAAATTACTATCAGTTCCTATAAGCTCAGTTCTAAAGCTTCTAAAGTGGCGAAGATAGGATTTTTTTTTTAAAATGCTACATTTACCAGTATTTTTTGTTATCCCCTGTTACTAATGATCTAATCGGATCGAGTCTGGGCTTATTTTATTGGTATTTTCATGCTTTTCAATTGACCTGTTGACACCATTGAGATTAGTTTATTATTTTTGATTTTATAAACATGCTAAAAACGTAATTTTCTTGCTTCAATTGTTTATATCAAAGTAAAAAACCTTAGATGCGAGTGGAAAACATAGCAAAATATCGCTACGAATCGTGGTTAATGTGATGGCACAGTCGGTATCCTGATAGTATTTTTTATACATTATCAGTTAATTATTGCTCTATTGCTTGGTCTATAAGTATTGATTCTATGGTTAATTTGAACATCCAAAAAGCAACAGTTATTTAATAGTTTTTAAATATTTACTTCTGTTGACAGTCCTCAATGACAACATTTTTTATTTCTTGCTCCCCTATATTGAGGACATAACTCATATTCTAAAAGTTCCATAGTAGCAAATACAAAGGTATCATTATTAGGCTTCAGTCGAAAACTTTTAGTTTACATTTTATTACTGAAAATTCCAGGTGCAACTTTGAAATTCCTCAACGCTAATTAAACGAAAACGACCGCGTTGAAGGTTATTTTAAATTTTTCATTCAACTGGTAACGCATATTGTTTTGATATGGCAAAATTCAGTTGTTATCGCAGTTTGCATAACATGTTGGACAATCCTTAAATAATGTAGGCATTTTATATTTTTAACATTTCAGAAGCATTCGTATGCCAACATCGTTCCATAATCCGCTATATTGTTATTGCAGTCTTGCAGGAATATTTTATTGTGTTATTACGGATATAGGAGTAGTGCGTTCTTTCGAATTAACATACATATGCTTTTGATATATGAAGTAATTTTGTTATTTTCTACACCTACGTTTCGCTATATTCGTTTCTACTGTCTATAATTTATTTGCAAAAAAACATTAAATAGTTTCAATACAGTTAAGTGAGGTCAACAGTTTCTCTGATTCATCTTGTTGAGATTTTATCAATGCATTTCATGGTTCTAAATAATACCTACATATCGTATTTATAAACTTATGAATGAGTTATTTCTTGTTATGAAGAGTCACTCTTTCTGAGCCATTTTCGTTTCATGAAATTGTATGTGACAAAAGAATATTACCAACAAAATGCAAGAAGTATAATAATAGTAAACAAAATAACCAGTTCGTTTAGAACAACAAAAGGCCTGAGGGATGGTACAAGAGGCGCATCCAGGATTTTCTTTTGGGGGGAGCTTGGCTTCGTTTGTGGGGGGCTTGGTCTCATTTGTTGGGGCTTGGCCTTATTTGGTGGGGCTTGACCTCATTTGGTGGGGCTTGGCCTCATTTGGGGGGCTTGGCCTCATTTGGGGGGCTTGACACAACTGATGGTAGGTTTTAGCAAAAAAACACTAAACAAGTATACAAATCAGATGATTTGGGCGAGCGTGAGCCCCTTAGCCCCACGCTTGGATCCGCCAGTGGATGGTGTCAATTGCCTATACTTTTCAAAATATGTTTAGGTAGTGCCCAGGTCGTTTGGAGGAAAATATAGATTTGTATCGTTTTTATCTAATCCTTTATTTATTTATTTACGAGTCGAAACCCATTTTCCATACAAATAATTAACTTAGACTAAAACATCAGAGACATTTTAATAAACAAAAGAAAACAAAATATATACGAATACAAAAATAAATATAATAATTAATGTATTAGTATAAACATAGTAATCTATTAAATTACATAGGAATAAATTTAATACATTGTTTGAGCTTAGACAATTTCAAATGGAATAAATCAATCTGACCCTGGACACTATTTGCTAATCATAGCAACCTGGTAATTGTTTCGTTCTGACCATAATTTGTATTATCAAAGGCAACCATAAACAATTGGTTAGCACTCACACTGTATGTTATTTGTTGCAGCAATTCTGGACATTCATTCAACAATTTGAACAAAAAACAAATATCTTGTTGAGAACGCCTATGTTGTAGAGATTGAATGCCCAATGACAAAAGCATATCTTCACGACCTACTTTTCCTTCAACTCCTATTCTAACTGAACATTTACGCAAGAATTTATTTTGAACTTTTTCAATTTGGTCAATGTAAACCCCATAATGAGGACACCATACTGTGCTATTGTATTCTAAGATCGATCTAACCAACGCAAAGTATGAGATATTAAAAGTGGATACGGAAAAGTCAGCACTATTTCTTCGAATGAAACCTAGCATTCTGAAAGATCTGGATGTTATTTCGGCAATATGAACACTAAATAAGATTTTACTGTCAAAAAAAATACCTAAATCCTTTATTTTATCAGTTCTTTTTTGAATTATTACATTATGTATTTTATACGAATAGTTAAAAACTATGTTTGTCCGCGTAAATGAGAATTAATAGCATTTATTAATATTTAAGTGGAGAGCATTTATATTACACCAACGACATAAATTGTCCAAATCTAATTGTAGTAGGTCTAGGTTATTTTCGCTGTCAATAGTTCTAAATATTTTTAGATCATCAGCAAACAAAATAAAATTACTATATCTAATTACACTATCTAGGTCGTTAATAAATAGGTTAGATAACAGTGGACCTAGATGCGACCCCTGTGGTACCTCAGATAGAACAGCAATTGGAGATAGCAGCACCATATTTCACACATTGCACAAAGGTAACTACTGACCCAACTCAATATCCTCTGACTAAATCCATCTCCTTGAAGTTTGGCAATTAAAACTTCATGATTGACTCTGTCAAATCGGTATAAACGGAGTCAACCTGAACACGAGACTCAAGCTATTGGATTATAAAACTTTTGTAAACAATAAAATTTGCACAGGATGATTTGCCCTGACAGACACCATGTTGCTGGTTAATTACGAGATTTTTACATTCAAACTTTAGTTATTTACAATATTATCAAATAATTTGGGTATTTCCGACTGCAAGCAAACTGCTCGATAATTTTCTATCTTTTCCTTACTTCCTGCTTTAAAAATAGGTTTTAAAAAACTGTCTTTCCAATAATAATTTAGAAATTGCCTAGTGAATAAAAAAAATTAAATAATAAATTAAAGGTTTAGATAAGGTAAATGTGCAATGCTTTAAGAAATACGCTGGAAGATCATCTGGACCTGCAGACAGTTTCCAACATAAGCGGAATATTCCGTCAATAACGTCTTTAATGTCTACAAAGAAGTTATTTATATTACAAACATTTTCAAATTTGAAATTTGGAACTTGATTGACCCTAATATCACTGTAGACATTGGCTAAATAATCCGCAAACAGATCCACGATTTCTTTCTCTACCGTAAATCATGGTAGATGGTAATAAATGGGATTTTTTCTGATCATTTATGAATTTCCAGAACGTCTGAGGTCGTTGATTAATGAATTTTTCAGTTCTGTTGATATAATTTTGATACATTTGTCTACTCATTCTTTTACATTGATTTCTTAAGTGAATAAACTGGAAATAGTCATCACTGATTCCTGATTCTTTAAATATTTTATGAATTTTCTTTTTCTGGTAGATCAGCTGTTTAAGTTCGGTTGAAAACCAAATAGGAAATGATGACGGTTTATAACGTTTTTTTCCCCGTCAACACAAGCTAAACGATTGTTCATGGCATCATAATTTCCATTCTTAAAATCAATGAAATATTCCTCAAACGTTGCAATATTCTTAACATTTTTAACTGTCCTACTATCAATAACAAGAGAGTTGTGATGTACTGAATTATCAAATAAATTATCATTAGATTGTGAGACCAATACAGTGCTGTCTGTAGAGAGAATTAAATCAAGAAATACGTTCGGACTGTTCGGTACATTATTCATTTGATACATATTTAAAAAATCAAAAGAGTTGCATATGTAATGTGCAGCTGAGTTAATGGGGCAACTTAGAGTGATACCAAGGTCCTCATTACTCCATTTAGCTTGGGGTAGATTATAGTCGTGATTAAAGTTTTAATTTTGGTAAGAGTGAACGTTAATTTTTGTGTGGATTCTCATTCAACAAAAATTATAGCGTTTGCGATTTTTTTATTAAAGAACAATCACTTTCTTGGCCATAAAACTAAAAGTCCTAAATTATCAAGCAGAGCTTGAACTAATACTAAAAACCTATTATTAAAAAGAAATTAAAAAGGTGAAGAATTTTGGGTCAACGAATTACAATTTCATTTTGGAGGTGACCCCGCTGCTTTACAATCCGGATAAGCATTTATGGTGACTTTTCGCGATTGTCCATAAATTACGAGACTCGAAACCGCAGAGATACGAAGATGGCAAATAATAATCGGATGGAATAAAACAATAGACAATATAAAATGAATTAGTAATCGCATGCCATGTAAATTATAATGAACAATGAACAAATAATTTACAATTTTGTTTACTGAAGTATGCCTTGAAAGGTTATTACAAATTAACAATTTATTACACATTCGCTATTATGTGACTTGTATGAGAAAAAAAAATTACGATTTGATGGAAAAATGTGATTTAAAATAAGTGTGTAATTTTTATTTCACCAAAGTTTCTTTGATGAAATAAAAATTTGGTTGCAGATTCGGAATGTTAATAGTTAAATAGAAGTGAGAGTCTGGTTCATGTTTCGGTATGATCTCTATGTCACGCCCATTACCTATTTTAAATAATCTGTTGAATTTAAATTGTTGACAGTTTCTGAGGTAACTATACAGTGTGGAACAGCCAAATGGAATAAATTCGATAGCGAATAAAGGAGGGCTTGTAGGGAAAACGCTTGGACACGTCGATTTGTATTTTTAAATGCGCATTTTTTCAACAACATTTTAGCATTAAATCTGTTGCCCACACTTTTCAACCTTTCTGACAGACCCTGTATGTATGGTATAGTTGTAACTCTAATGTGGTTGTCTTGAGTAGCAGTGTAAATAAGAGAAGTTCTGGGTTGATTCGGAAGGTTTGTTCTTTGTTCAAGTCTGTTTAACTCTTTGTTGATAAATTTTGTGGAGAAATTGTTTCCAGGGAAAACATTTTTTCTAATTGTTTTTTTTTGTTGAATTTATTATTATCATATAATGATTTAATAACACTTTTCTTTACTGTATTCGGATGATTTGAATTGAAATTTAGGTATCTGTTAGTATGAGTAGGTTTTCTATAAACTTTTGTTTTTGTTATTAATATGTCTAGGAAAGACAGTTTGTTATTTTGTTTAATTTATAGGGTGAATTTGATAGTTAGTTCTTCGTTATTTATGCCAATTAATAATATATCTAATTCTTTAAGAGTGTGTTCCCAAATTACGACAAAGACTTGAACAAAGAACAAACCTTCTGAATCAACCCAGAACTTCTCTTATTAACACTGCTACTGAAGACAACCACATTTCAGTTACAACTATACCATACATACAGGGTCTGTCAGAAAGATTGAAAAGAGTGGGCAACAGATTTAATGTTAAAACAATATTCCAAACGAGAAATACACTGAAATCACTAATATCAAAAACAAAACCAACCTACAAAACTCAGAACTCAAAAAACTGCATATACAAGATTCTTTGCGAATGTAATAAATTTTATATTGGAGAAACATCGAGACCATTAAACATACGAATAAATGAACACAAGAATTACATAAAGAAACGACAAGTTGAAAAATCGAAAATTTATGAACATGCATGGGACCTAGGCCAAAAAATACAATTTGACAATTCAACTAAACTTCACAAAGAACAACATAACACAAAACGAAAAATAATAGAGTCTGCCTTAATTATTTTAAATGAAGACGATGTATCGCTTCTACTGCTGTAGAATTTAATCGTATCTGGTTACCGACAATTAAGGAAGAAATTATTAATGGTAACCTCCTTTTGAACAACCCAGTATCGGGATAGTTCATATGGTTTTTCCTAGGTTTTCACTTATGACGTTAATGGGATCACTGAAACAATAGAATTCTTTGATCGCATTTTTGGCGAATGCGCTATCTTATAACAAAGTCGTACCTAGGAACGCCACTTATAAATTCTAAAGACAACTCTTTCAAATTCTTCCAACTTGAAAGCTATTTAACCATAATACATGATCTTTAGAATTTTTTGTGCTACCTGTATATTTAAAAACAACAAAAATCTTATGTCAACTTAAATGTCGTAAATCAAACTTTCAATTTGCAATTTACATTTTCATTACATATTTTAAAGCTATTGACAACGAAGTCAGAATCGACTTTGAAACGTTTGGTATTTTCTTTCAATATACAGCTTTTTTAATTCAATTGTGGTGCTATTCTCAAGAAAACTTAAAAATAACAGTTTTCTTTATTTTCGTCAAAACTCATAGCCTTAGCTTCTTGTTGTCTGCCTGCATGACAGTGGTGATCAGTTTTAGTGCTATGGTCGTTTGAATTTCGTTAACTGTACGTAATAATATCAGGAAAATTGTTCATTTAACAGAAATGCACAAAATAACCATTCTAGAAATGATTGGTTATGGAGATAACACACGGACACAAATGGAAGTTTCTCACTTATTTCACGAAAATTTTCCAAACTTGCCGCCCGTATTCCAAAAGCACATTTACAATTCACGGTCATGTTAATCGTCAAAATTGCCGCTATTGGTCTAATGAGAATCCTCACTGGATGACAGAGAAACATACGCAATATCCTGAAAAGGTTTATGTTTGGGCAGGAATTGTTGGAAATCATATCGTAGGTCACTTTTTCATTGATGGCAACTTGAATAGAGATAAATATATAAAACTGCTCCAAAATGTGCCAACTGTGACAAACTTATATCAGCAAGATGGAGCACCGCCCCATTACAAAATCAATGTCCGGTAGTACCAGAACCAAATTTTTCCAAATCGGTGGATAGGGAGGCGCGGATCGATTTGACGCCACTGGACTACTTTTTGTGGGGATATGTCAAAAGTACTCTATACAAAACTAAACCCCCTCAACTTAGACGAACTAAAAAGACGAATCACGCTTGCGATAGGATCAGTCAAGCCATATTGCCAAGACGTTCGCGGCGAGCATTTTGAACAGTTCCTACAATGTTTTTTTTATATTATTAAGAAATAATCAGTATTGCTTATTAGGTTTTTAGTGTAAAGTAGGGAATTTGTGAAATAAAATAATTTTATTTTTTTAATGTTAATTTTTGTAATAAATCTGAAAACACTTAATATTTCGGAAACAGTTGGAGATAGGTGTAGGACATTGTACATGAATTATGTCTAGAATTTTCTGGAGAATCCAAAAATACAATGTGGCTATTTGCATATCAAGCTCCATTAAGTACTGAAAAATTAAAAATGTCAGACCAATAGATGCCACAGAACAGAAAATACGGAATATCAAAATTTCTTGAACACCATTATTTTATAAATACTTAAATTACAAACGAGTGTCGACTGACTTGGAAACTGGGAATATAGCAAGGCTTTTAAAAAGTCTAACCAACTTGGTTATTTATAGAGTAATAATGATATAGTTCAACTGTTTTTATTAGTTTTGAGCTATATATCTTAAAACAAACCGTTAAAACGTATTATCGATTAATTTTAAAGTTGTAAAAATAGCAATCCTTTATTGTATCGTGTTTTAAAAGTGTTTTTTAATAAATTAATCCCGAATAGTTTGTTTAGAACGTGACAGGCAAGTAATTCCATCGGTCGTATATTTTTAAGCTAGACGATAAATTTCTCTAACTAATTTGGTGTAAGGATTACAGAAAAAATAAACAGCGTTTTAAAGATATTATTTAACACATATTCGCTGGAAAAATCTTAACTTTTAAACAAATTATTTTCAATATTCATTGAGTGCTGATTGTAATTTCTGTTTTTACTATTAATTATTTATTTAGTGCAAATTTTATATTTTGGTTTTAATTGATTCCAGAGCTTCGGATATAGTCTGAATGATATTTTTACGTTATTACTGTACATATTTGATTGGACATGTAGATTGTGTACCCATATAATTCTATTTTATATGTTTCTTTTATTATTTAACTAATCTAGTTTTAGTAACATTATTATAAATAATTGAATATTAATGTTGGTTTTTGTTTCAGGTGCGAAACCCTTTGTTTATTATCAAATTAGCAATTGTGGAAATCAAACAATTTGGAGTTTGAAAGGTATTATTGTTAACAAAGGTTATTTAACTTGTTTCGTACAAATGTCCTTTGGGCAGTCGATTGTAAAACAGTTTTGACAGATTAATAACGAAATTTATTTTATTATTAGAAATAACATAACCAATTAGCTAAAATTTGATGTAACAAATAGTTACTAAGAATTTGTCCTCGAAGATAGTATTTAATATCTCTGACAGCTGAAGTTAACCTGAAAATTTCATCGTGACATTCACACCTAGGGATTACGGGTAACAGCAATTACATGGAACGGCTCCAGATTCGAAACCTATATGTGCTAATTTCCCCGGAAATCCTAGAGGTCGGTCTTTACATCTCGCGTCTTCAAATTTAATTTCTCTGTTCAATAGCAACTAATAACTATTTTTACGAATCCAGAACAGCAATATTGAAATATGATTTTCTCTGATATCTAACAACACCGTTTTTTTTTCTTATATTGATTTATTTCAAAATATCACGGTAATGGCACCATTTGCCTTGATATTGTTCTAGAATAGGTTTTAGTATATATACGAGGGCTGCCTTTTATGTTTCGGGATTAGAGAGCAAAAACAAATATTAATCATCGAAAATCGCTTGATTGTTTTTCAAAATATCCCCATGAAGATCTATAAACTTTTGCATGCGTTTGAACCAATTGTTGAAGCACTTTTTCCACTCTGATTGAGGTAACTCCAAAACATGCATTCTAAACGCAGCAACCGCTTCTTCAGGTGTCGAAAAACGTTGACCTCTCAGTTTGTTTTTTACGTACGGGAATAAAAAGAAGTCATTTGGTGACAAGTCAGGACTATACGGCGGATGGCTCATCAAATCGATGTTTTGAGTGGTCCAAAATGCAGTTGTTTGAGCCGATGTGTGAGAGCTCGCATTGTCGTGGTGAAGAGTGATCCGTCTTCGGCGGTTGGTTTTCCTCATTTCTTGGAAGACAACAGGCAAACAAATGGTTGTGTACCACTCAAAATTGACTGTTCTGCGTTGTTCTAGTGGTACGGTTGAGACATGCCCAGTTTTTCCGAAAAAACAGGCGATCATTTGCTTGGAAGTGCTTCGTGCGCGAACAACTTTTGTTGGATTCAGCTCATCTTGAAACACCCATACAATCGACTGCTGTTTAGTTTCGGGCTCATACGCGTAAATCCACGATTCATCACCTGTCACTATGTCATAAACGTGTTTTGAAGCACCGCGATCGTATTTTTCGAGCTTTTCTTTCGACCAATCGACAAGAGCGTTTTTTTGAACGATTGACAAATTGTGTGGGATCCAACGCGAACACATTTTTTTGACATTCAAATGTTTATGCAATATTGAATGTATGCTGGTCCCACTAATGTGTAAGGTTGACTCAATCTCACGATAGGTCACATGACGATCTTGCACTATCAGTCCGCGCACAGCATCAATGGTTTCCGGAACAACAACCGTTTTTGGACGACCTTCACGAAATTCGTCTTGGAATGAACTACGACCTCGATTGAATTCACCATACCATCGATAAACAGTGGTCCTTGATGGAGTTTCATCGCCAAAAATTAAATTAAGTTCATCCATGCACTCTTGCTGACTTAATCCACGTTGCAATTTATAAAAAATAATCGCACGAAAATGTTCACGATTTAATTCCATTTTTTGGCCGAGATGAATCCTTTAAGTTACTGTAAACAACACATAGCGCTCGTATGTCAAAACTTTCTGAGTACGTATAACCTCAAAAATGTCAAACTTTACGATAGACCTGTCAGTTGTCAGTTTGCAACACTAGGGTTGTCCAATCCCGAAATATCAAAGGCAGCCCCCGTACAGTCTACGAATTCGTCCAAACTGAACCCAAATGAAGGATTTTTGTGTTTTTTTTCTATTGTTTCGAACTTTTTATCATTTGTTTGACTATCAATTAAGTGACAAATTCAATTTTGCTAATATATCTAATAACAAATACTGGAAATCGTTACGTATAGGTCCACTAATTTGATATAATTATCCATTCAGAAAATCCACTCCTCATTCATACGTGATTCAGGCTCTTTGAAGAATATCACGGATATGGTGAACGTTGACTCATACTTGTAGTACGTTATACTACATCATAGAGTGACAGCCAGCCTCTTAATAATAATAAAGAAAAAAAAAGACAACTTTGATGTACGACAGAATGCAAATACATGCCTGAGGTTTTATAGATTAGTAATTGATTTAATTATTAATATTAGATACGAGAATATTAATAGTTGATATTATGTCATCACGGAATATTGTCTTGAAGTTCCGATTCCGACCATCGAACGCAACTTAAATTTGCATTAAAACGTGTTCGATGCTAGCCTAGAAGATGGTTCATTGAAAGTCATAGCGAAGGACAAAATTGTTGCTCAATGCAAGATGTTGTTTTAGAAATACACGAATTTATTAATAGTATCAAAGGTAATTTGTGTCATTTATAAATCAAATATATGGTAATAACATTTTTTTTGGGATTTATAGATGTCTGGGAATCTAGACATTTATGATAAAGTGTAAAGTAAACAAATTATGGGAATTCTATAAAAAAACATGAAATGTAAGTAGACAATAAGTGAATCAATGTTCTACGGGAAAGATACAATACAAAATACAGGGTGAATTTTTGTTGATGATCAGTATGGGGATCTCGGAAACTAGCGGAGATAGAGCAATGGTTAAATTGGGAAAGATTTACAGTTTTACTGGCCCAATTTAATGACACTTTCGGATTTTTGTAAAAAGTTATGGCTTACTAGATATTTTGACAAAAACGAAATTCTATCGATTTAGTCAAATCTTTCTAGCTCCTTTGTTTTTGATTTTATAAAAAAGTGTAAATATCAAAATTGAAGGCAATTGTATCCCGAATATGATTGTCATGTCCTCATTTGCGTGACAGCTCTAGTTTTCGAGATATGACACAAACTTATCTTTTTTTGAATGGAAACCATAGTTGGCTATGACCTCAAAAATCGGACATTTTTAGAGCTTTGCAACGATATAATACTCGATATAGTTATTCATAAAAATAACGGAGTTATGGATGCTTTTCTCTCTTATTTTCACTTTTAACGTAGGTAGCCATGAAAAAGATTGTTTTCACTTTGACGTTTCCTCATTTGTGAGTATTTCCATTAGTAGTGCTGAACTGACAGTCGATATTGACAAGTTTTCGTGATAAAATGGAAAATTCTAACGAAGAAAAACTGAATATGATGGAATGTTATATCATATGCCAGTTCGTGCAGCTGAGGAATACTTTCATAGATATTTTAATCGTCGTCAACCTGCTCTATGTACATTTAAGAGGTTTTACGATAGTTTACGCAGATATGGATCTTTTACTAAACCTCCAAAGGAACGTAATCAAATTAACGAAGCAGCACTAATAAATGCTTTGGCAATGGTAAATCAAAATCCATCTACATCAACTCGTGAGATTGCAGCAGAAGAATGGAATCAAAAAATACTCACCCTGTATATGAAAAATAAACATGACACCTTACATCTTAAAGATACTTATAATTGGAAATTGTGTTGAAGTTGAAGGGTCAGCCTGCTGGCGTCCCCATAAAGAAAACAAAGTGTTCGATTCACGACAACACATCGGAAACAGTGTGACATCAGCGCACCATCTTTATTTGGGGGGTTGAACTAACGCGAAAAGTGGGAAATTCTAATTTGATATTTTCATATTCCTATTCCTTTTTCTGATTAATTTCAATTTTTAGTTTATGGAATTATTTCAATCAACCGATTCAATTCAGAAACTTGATTTCATATTACAGTGACTTTTGAAATAACCTCATGAGACAAAATCAAGGGATCTAAGATTTGGCCCTCGAAGCTCCCATTCTATTATTGGTCATCATCTGCCAATGCACTCGCGAACAGAAAGTTGTGCAAAGGCGGAGGTGCCCATCTTCTTTAAAACATATTATTTTACGTAAAAAAGATCCGACTTCAGCTCTCGCGCATCACAATATCCAAACAGGGCACTCTATCAACTTCGAGGACAGTAGGACTATCATATCTCTCAATTCTCTTAGGGCATCCACTATCCAATACTAAAACAGCAATAAACCAAATGTCAGATTTTTTTGCCACCACATGTGAATCCTATAATACAATATTTAATAATGTTTAGGAAATAGAATTATACCACTATTTTCCGATTAGTTATGTTAACAGTTTAGGGTAAAAAAAAGTACATGGTCTGTTTATACAGAGTTGATTCTTCCTAAATTCCGAAAAACATTTGCAATAACATCTTGAATCTAAAGAAATTATTTTTGGTTACACTTTTAATTAATATCTTTTTAATTATATCTTTCTGTTTAGAAGTATTGGTGAGTGTAGAATTTGTATGAACATCTAAAATATTTCTTGTCTCTCTCTCTACAAGACTTATACATAAATTACATACAAAGACCATGTAGATATATTCTAAAACCTAATTATCTTTATTGTTAGTTTACTTATACATGCAAATATTGATGACTTAAATAAGTAGAAAACTTTTGTTAGAGACGAATTTTGAACTTTGTAACACATGTTTTTTATGTTTTACTACTATAATGAAACCAATTTCACAGTAATTAATGGGTTAAAAGGTTTTGAGTACCGTTTTGGTATGTTTTTTTCTTCAATAAGCATTAAATTACCGTTCGACATGAATTGTTATAATATGAACATTCATTATGAAGAAAATTCGTGCTTACCCAGGTTTATTAAACGAAATACACGTCAAAAGTTGTTTGTTCAACTACTATAATATAAAAATGTAAATTTTCAAGGTTAAATAGCTCTGAAGAATCAAGTTCATGCAATGAAATGATTATCTTTCTAGGTATATAGAACAGGAAATGTTTTGGCAGACCGCCTGACGCTTCTGTCCATTCAGACATGATGCAAGCACCACAAGAATTCAACAGATACTAAGAACACTTATTCATTCTGCATCTTATTAATATTTTACTACGTTTTCACTACAATTAATTGTTATTTTTAGAACTGACATTTTCCGGTGCTCATTGCAATAATATGCATGGAAGAAAATTGATAGAGTCTGCGTCTGTCTTGGCGTTGTTTGTGTGGAAATTAGAACGTGAACGTTAATCAAACGATTTATTAGTTAAAAGATGGGCGACTGATAACAGCTACATATTGCTACACAATAACAGGTTTCGTGTTTGTGTCGTTCTGTTTGATCTTTACGCATTAATTCATAATTCTTTTAAACATGCCGTAAAGTTCTAAGATAAAGTAATGTATCCAAAAATTTAACAGATTCACAACGTTTCTCTGAGTTGTAGGCATTGAAGTTGACATTTTTTTCTCTTGTACTCAATATTTTCATTTAGTGATATATTTTATTTTTGTTGAATTAGGTTCAACATTAACCATATTATTTTATTGTCAGTTCAATATACTCCAATATACTCTCTTCGAGGTGTCATTCCTTTGTACGCAAGACAATATATATTATATATAAAAATATAATATATATTGTTTCTGGTCGGGAACCTTCATTAGTTGCGCTTCCCACAATTGAATGTCCTCTCGAACACTTCTTTATGCATATGACGCATTTCGTTAAATTTGAAGACGCGAGATGTAAGACCGACATCTAGGATTTTCAAGAAAATCAGTACACAGAGGTTCCGAATCTGGAGCCGTTTCGTGTAATTGCTGTTCTCCCTTAACTCCTAGGACAGAATGTCAGGATAAAATTTTCAGGTTACTTCACCTGTCAGAGATATTGAATACTCTCTTCGAGGTGTCATTCCTTTGTGCCTAGAAAGGAATGACACAAGTAAATTGTTAGAAGGATTTGCATATATATGATGATTAAAATATAGGACGGAGTAGAATGATTGTTATAGAAGGCAATTAAAAACATGATGGTGGTCAGAAACAATCAAGTTTGAAGAAGTAAAAGATAAGTACGCAATGCAGGATTTCAGATTTGCTTGGCACCGACTTCAAAAATATACTAAATTAGGTAATTAATTTGTACAGAATGAGCACCTTCTAATGTTTACATTTTTTACTTTCTGGGTAGGTACTTAACAACATTGAATGTGTTATTTATTTGCTAGATTTGTATTTTGTTATAATTATTTTCAGCCTTTTAGTTAATCTATCATGTTGACTACAATTTTTATGATTGGTGTATAAAATATAACGAAATAGAACACGAAGCTTGTCTTTGAATTTATGAGATTTAATTGTTTTCATTCTTAATCCTGTTACAACAAATTCTTTATTTGTACTTTTTGTGTAGACTCATTGATTGAGAAGCAGCCAAATAATCCGAATAGCTGACTTTAGCCAACAATTTAGTCTTGTTAAAGGTGAAGACTCTTCAAAGCCGATTAGTTAATTCATCAATCCAAATTAGACCAGGAATCTTTTACAAACGATCCTGTTGTAGTGGAAATTAATCATTGGGACTGTATTTAAAAAGCACATCTACTTTTATATATTAGATTAGGTATTTGTGAAATTACTAAATCGCTTGGGCACGTCATTTCAATTCAATTACCGGTACATTAATATTTTTGTTTGATATGGAGAGAGATTCATTTCATTTACCGTTTTTGAATCATTTAATATGCGGAGTTTCTCTTTCTGTAAATGGAAATGATAAATGTAAATTTTAGTAATCATGAAACATAAACTGATTATATATATTGATTATAAAATTTAATTGAGCTAATGGGTTGGACATTTTGCAGTTGGGCTAGGATATTTATTTGTACTTTCACCGAAGACATTACTTTGAACTTATTAATATATTTATGATAACTTAGAGTTCATTCGTTATATATTAATTTGAGGACTTCCTTTTCTAAGAATGTGTGAATACCAGGGGGAGGTTTTTTAATAAATAAAAGTAACAAATGTTTTTATAAACAATCTTAAAAATTAAAGTTTATTCTTAAGTAGAAACATGCAGTTTCCTCCGCTATACCATTTCATAGCTAATTTATAGGGTTTTATACATTTAAAGAACTTACATAGAGTAAATGTTGGAATTCTTATTTTGGGGGTACTTCTGGAGAGAAATTTTACAAAACTCGACTATTTCACTTCTTATTATTTTGTCTATTCATTGGGTTTTATCTCCTCCAAATTTTTTCCTGTAACAGATAAGTATTTAAAAATTGTATATGTAGAACAAAGTGTAGTAAGGCAATTTCGTAAAATTGCCCGGATTACTGGCTGTCTGTACAGAAATTCTTCCTCACAGTTATTCTGAGAGAAAGAGATGTCTATAAAATGATCAACCAGTATTCCTGTATATAAGTAATGTATTGTATATTGTGTAATACTTATCTGTGTATGGAGACGTTTCAACTCCGAGTCTGGAGTCGTTGTCAATCGTTTAGTGTTGTTTTCGAGGTTTTTTTTTTCTAAAATTATTTCACCTCTTATCTCCAAAACTATTGCGCCTAGAATTTTGAAAAAATGGGGACTATAGGGCGTTCTATTTACTTACCACAACCGCCGCATGATGGCGCCATTTTTATTCAAACAGCCATTACCTGCGCGCGCCGCAACCCACAACACAACAATTTTAATTTAAAATTTCTTCAAACAACGTTCCCGCCGTTCCGGCCCTCGTCTTGGCGTTGAAGTAATATACAGCAATTTTCTTAACTGTGGTGTTATTTCCCAAGAAGTACTTGGACATAATAATTTGGTTCATATGCCAGAACTAGAGCATTATTGAAATTTTGGGTGTGAGAATTTAGAATGCAGTGCACAACTTTCTTTTCCTAATCTGATGTGGTTTTTATGTGAGAGCATTCTACTTGTTACAGTTCTTGATGTTTGTCCTATACACGTTGAATCTCATTTAGTACAATCCATATTATATATAACATTAGATTTAAATTTAATTTTGACAAAATAAAAGACCACCTGTTTTTGATTGATTTGTAACTTATTAGATTTTTAAGTTTACTAATTTTTGTTGTTAATGTTTAATAATTGAATTCCCTCTTTCTCTGTAATGAGCATTACAAGAAATACACTAAAATCAATTATATCAAAAACCAAACCAAGTAACACATCTCAAAATACAAAAAGTTGCATTTATAAAATCCCTTGTGATTGTAATAAATTCTATATTGGAGAAACCTCTAGACCTCTAACTGTTCGAATAAACGCACACAAAAATTACATAAAAAAACGACAATTTGAAAAATCCTAAATTTGTGAACAGGCTTGGGACCTTGGTCATAAAATACAGTTTCAAAATTCAGTTATATTACACAAACAAGAACACAACACTAAAAGAAAACTAAAAGAGTCTACTTTAGTTTTGTTAAATGAAAACGATTGTATCGCTACTACCTCTGTAGAATTCAGTCGTTCCTGGTTGCCGATGATTAAGGAAGAAATTGCTAATGGTCATGTCCTTGTGAACAACCCAATGTCGGGATAGTTCATAAGGTTTTTCCTAGGTTTTCCCTTATGATTTTAATGGGATCACCGAATCAACAAAATTCTTTGGTCGCATTTTTGGCGAATGCACAATCTTAAAACAAAGTCCCACCTAGGAGCGCCACATACAATTCTGAAGATCTCCCTTTCAAATTCTTCCAATTTGAAAGGAACTTTAGGATTATATGATCTTTAGAAGTCTCTGTGCTACCCTGTATATTACAAATAAAATTCTCTTAGTTACGTCAGAAATCAAATAATACATATTGTCAAATATTTTAATTTACATCTTAGAATTGTGCCTTTTTATCCGAGTTTCTTAACCATTGACAAGGGGGTCTGATTTTGACCACGAAACGTTTGGAATATACAGCAGTTTTCTTAACTGTAGTGTTATCTCCCAAGAAGTACTTAGACATGCCACAAATATCATTCAGGAACCAACTATTAGGTATTGCCACACGAAGTTGTACTCATTTATTATTTTGACTAAAATGTTGAGTGGATATATCAAAATCCTTTGTTTTATATTAAAACATAAAAACACCTGCAGGCTATTATTATTATCTGCTGAAAGTGGTAAATAAAATGTTCAAAGTGTTGGCGGACGAAAAAATAATAAATTGCCATAGTACTTGTTCGTTTGTAATAGTATTTACTTTACAGCAAACTCATGTAATATTATACAAACATTAATGATTTAATTCATAAAAATTTACACCTAAACACGTCCAAACAATAATTTATAATTGGTACATTCGTGGCATGTACGATTCTAAAAACAACAATCTTTCCAATATTTTTTTCAATGTGTGACTTGGAACCTTGCCTTGAGCTAATGTAACAAATACCTTCGATAATTTATATTATCTAATGAAGATTCTTTATTCTAAGAGACCTTGTAAAACGACAGGACGATGCCGAACAACAACTAACTGATTTTCACGATTCTGGTTTTTAATATTTTTTTCTTCCTTTATTTTTAAATAAACGCGTTATGAACTCATCCATAAACACCTGAGGTCAGATTTATTGGTAAAAATAATTGTTGATAACAATAGTAAATTGTTGTGGGCGTTGGGTGGGTCACTTACGTCAAGTCTGATTTTTTATGTTCGTATTGATTTTTACGCTTCTTAATGGAAATGGAAAATAAACGTGAATGCCCCATCGGTCATTGAAAGTCGAAGAGTGACATTGAGATAAATTAATAATTAAACTTAAATATACAGGGTGAGTTTTTTTTGATGATCAGTATGGGGATCTCGGAAACTAGCGGAGATAGAGCAATGGTTAAATTGGGAAAGATTTGCAGTTTTACTGGCCCAATTTTTGTAAAAACTCATGGCTTACTAGATATTAAAAAAAACGAAATTCTGTCGATTTAGTCAAATCCCTCTAGCTCCTTTGTTTTTGGTTTCATAAAAAAAGTGTAAATATCAAAATTGAAGGGAATTGTATCTCGAATATGAATGGCATGTCCTCGTTTGCGTGACAGCTCTCGTTTTCGAGATATGACACACACATATATTTTTTTTGAATGAAAATCATAGTTGGCTATGACCTCAAAAAATCGGACATTTTTTGAGCTTTTCAACGATATAATACTCTATTTAGTTATTCATAAAAATAACGGAGTTATGGATGCTTTTCTCTCTTATTTTCACTTTTAACGTAGTTAGCCATGAAATAGATTGATTTATTAATAACTATTCCAAAAAATATTGAACGATTTTTTAGGGTATATCAGATATAACGAAAAAAACTAAATAAGTAGGTACTTACTAAAAACTTAAGAAATTAAAGTACATAATAATGGTTACAATTTATGTTCGAAAAGTCCACCATTGTTATTTAGACAAAAATTGCATCTATTTAAGATTGACATTACCGCTTTCCTCACAGACCGCCTATCAATTTCTTCAATTGCTTGTAAACCGCCTCCCTTAGGTCACCAACTATTTCATACTTTCTTTTGTATACTTTGTTTTTTAGCGCACCCCATAAATAGAAGTCTATAACTGCCAAATCGGGAGACCGGGGTGGCCATTCGCGTGGGCAATTTCTTCCTATCCAAGAGTTTGGATAGATATTATCTAATGATTAACTGATACTACAATTGCAATTTCCACAATTTACGTTTTTTGAAAACTGTCCGAAAATAAAAACGTGTTGTCTTACTAATAACGAGTTATGAGCAGGTGCTCCATCATATTGGAACCACTCAATTTCTAAACGAGTTCTCAAATTCAAATTATGCAACATGTCTTGAAAAGTGTATTGCAAGAAATGCAAGTAGCGCTCCCCAGTAAGTGATTCGTCATAGATAAAAGGCCCCAGAATAGTAGACCCTATGATACCACACCAAACATTAAAACCAAATTTTATCTCGGGTCGTCTTTGTTCTACATGGAAAAGGTTTTCTTTAGCCCAGATATGCTCATTGTGTCTGTTGAACATAATGCAGTTAGTAAATCTAGCTTCATCTGACCATAACACCTTTAATGGAAACTGTGGATTGTCAAGGCACATGTCTCTAAACCATGTACAAAACAAAATACGTCGATGTTCGTCACCAGCATGCAAAGTTTGAGAAACTGAAAGTTTGTACAGATGGAACTTGTACGCTTTCAGTACCTTAACTACAGTTCGTTGAGATGTGCCAGATTCTGCCGCAATCTCACGAGTTTAGTAAAGAAAAGAATCATGAATATATACTACTTTTATTTTATAATATTTATCTGTACCTGATGGTAAATAATTGAGTTTGTGGCTTAATTAAGCCCCATTTAGGGGTCCATCGGCATCACTAAGTTGTCGGCCTTTCTTATGTATAAACAAGTAATTAGTGCAAATAGCGTTCATTTCCCTGATGGGGAGCGTTAACCGGATTTTTCAAAATTACCGAAATTTAAGGTCTTTCGTCAACACGTAGCTATCCGCCTTTATGAATTATGTATTCTCACATATTAACAAGTGATTAGTAAAAATAGCGTACATTTTCAGGACAAGGAACGTTAACGAGGCGAAACAAATTTAGCCCATTTTAAGGTCCTTCGTCAACACTTAGCTGGACGCCCTTTTGAATTATGATTTCCTATGTGTAAACGAAAAACTTGTGCAAATGGCGTCCATTTACTCGATGACGAGCTTCACCCTTTTTTTGACTACTTTAACCTTGTCCGCCACCCTGATGGTAACGCTCTAGTCAGACGCACATCGGGAATTTTACTGAATACCTGATATTCTTCTATATAGCCAATTTTGGAACGTTGGGTGGATCACGAGCATGACAAAAAAAATTACCACTTTCACCCCCTGTAGCTGTGCTCGGTTATCGCTTCAACTGACGCCTGAACAGTAACATGATGTAATTTAGGAATGTAACTTAACGCAACACATTCTGTCCATTTTCGCGATGACGAGCAAAAACGACTCTATCTCTTAGGCCATTAAGTACACAGAAATCTTAAATATAAAAGCTTGAAAGAAAATAAATTCAATCGACGCTTTAGTCTGGTCTGGATTCGCCTTTGAGTGAGTTGTACAAAAAGCTTCCTCGGATTTGTTTGTTATACAATTTACCACAATTACTATTAAGCAATCATAATCCTGATGTAATGTGTTGTTCCATTAGGATTTAGCGATCATCAATGATATTAATTTCCATGTCATTATAAAAACTAGTAATTATTTGTCAATTTGTGTGTAAGCTTTAGTATGTGCTATTATCTGAAATGTTTTTACATTATTTAGAATAACTAAGTAGGTAATTATTAATTAGAGCGAAGTTAAAGCAAGGCGTAAAATTTAATAAACGTTTGCAGCTACGTACAAAACCTTGTCGTTGTTTTTTAAATATATATTATGTACCCATCACTTTTGTTATAGTTTTTACGAAATATCTAACGATAATGCCCTTCAAGTTTTTAATAAATAAATAAGTACATCTTTCACCCGCCTTGCATCAATTATTTTGACTACGATTCTGTCACTTTTATTATGATTGAAACGTTTTTTAAGTAGTTACTAGAAATAACTGTACAACATTTTGAGTTGGCGTGTACGAAAAAATTATAACCAACGTATTTCTAAATTACAATTTTATGCTAAATAGGTTCTAATTTTGTGGAAGATCAATATCGATTGTGAAGGTAGTATGATGGCAAAAGTTATGTGCTGTAACTTAATTTATATTCAAATTTACACCTTTTCCAGTACTCTTTAAAAGGATGTGGTAAATTATCATGTCAGTGAAATATATTTTTTTTGTAATGATGCGTATGTTTTTTGAACATTTGAACGGTAATTAGGTGATAAGAAGTAGGGCTGTATTTTGAAAAATCTAACAAACAAATAGTTTACTGAATGATAAATTTGTAGTAATAATAATTTGATAATGCAAATTGTTTTTTATCTTCCTGAAAATATCTATCATTCTGTTTAAATTTTATTTAATACTAATTACTGAATTAAAGAAATTAACATTTGTTGATTCTGAAATAAGATTTTAATTTGGCAGTTAGCGTTAATCTTAGGTCATTTACAGAAAAACTGTTTTTAGTGAAAAAAATAATAGCAGAACAAAACCAACATGGTACTGTTTTAGAAAGAAAATAAAGCATTGTATTTTATCTATGCGTTTTTTTAATAACAAAACCTCAGAAATTGCTAAATAATTACTTTTAATTTATCACTTATTATGCTGAATTTGAATTATTTCAAGATATATATATACAGGGCTTTCATTTCAATTGAAATAATATTTATTTATGGTGCACGCAGAACTGCTCATGTTTTTCATCAGAGACATCCCGATAAAAATATTGAGCATTAAGTATGGAGAGGCGAGATGTAAACACCGACGTCTAGGATTTCTGGGGAAACAAGCACATATAGGTTCCGAATCTCTAGCCGTTCCATGTAATTTTGGTTACCCTTAATTCCTAGGTTAGAATGTCACGATAAAATTTTCAGGTTAACTTCACCTTTGTACGCGTACAAAAGAATGACACCTCGAAGAGAGTATTCAATACCTCTGACAGGTGAAGTTTACCTGATAATTTCATCGTGACATTCTAACTTAGGAATTAAGGGTAACAGCAATTACATGGAACGGCTCCAGATCCTAGGTGTCGGTCTTTACATCTCGCGCCTTTAAGTTTAAAGAAATGTATCAGATACATGGATCCTCAAGCATCAATATCAAAAGTGTCCAGGTTAACAAATATTTTCGTCAGCTCTGTACATAAAATGTAAATCCAATGTAAAAAGTAACTATTCTAATTTGAAATTTTAAAATGACATTACTCTGTAAAAATAATCTGATTTAAAAAAATGATGTGTCAAAAGATTGGCAAAAAAGAACCCTTTAAAAAGAGGTATCACATGATACCCCTTTGTATTTAAACTTGTAGCGTAGGGTTTGAAACTGTAGAGTGACCGATACGTGAAAAATGTGTCCCACTGTCAACACTGTCAAAATAATTTAACGTTTTTTTGTCTTTTTCTTTTAAAGAGAAATTAACCCGAAGACATGTGGGATAGGAGGAGCTTAACATGTATTGAAAATTGGCAGAAAGACATATATTTTGTACAAAGATAGCTTTAACATATATGTGCAATGTGTAGGTATATTTTACTAATAATAAGGGGTAAAATATAACCAAAGGTTACTTAGTTTCATATCACTCACACAATGAAAATTTATTATTCATTTTTGATATAAACCGATAAGCTAAAAATTCTCAATTTATAAAATAATAATGTTTTCTAAGCAAGCTATTTTGTAGCTAAATAGAATACCACATTAATAGTATAAAAAACATTGTAATACCGCCTCCCTTAGGTCACCAACTGTCTCATACATTCTTTTGTATACTTTGTTTTTTTAGCGCACCCCATAAATAGAAGTCTATAACTGCCAAATTGGGAGCTCGGGGTGACCCTTCACGTGAGCCATTTCTTCCTATCCAAGAGTTTGGATAGATATTATCTAAGTGTTGTCTTACTAATAACGAGTTATGAGCAGGTGCTCCATCATGTTGGAACCACTCAATTTCTAAACGAGTTCTCAAATTCAAATTATGCAACATGTCTTGAAAGGTGTATTGCAAGAAATGCAAGTAGCGCTCCACAGTAAGTGATTCGTCACAGATAAAAGGCCTCAGAATAGTAGACCCTATGATACCACACCAAACATTAAAACCAAATTTTATCTGGGGTCGTCTTTGTTCTACATGGAAAGGGTTTTCTTTAGCCCAGATATGCTTATTGTGTCTATTGAACATACCGCATTTAGTAAATCTAGTTTCATCTGACCATAACTAACACCTTTAATGGAAACTGTGAATTGTCAAGGCACATGTCTCTAAACCATGTACAAAACAAAATCCGTCGATGTTCGTCACCAGCATGCAAAGTTTGAAAAACTGAAAGTTTGTACGGGTGGAACTTGTGTGCTTTCAGTACCTTAACTACAGTTCGTTGAGATGTGTCAGCTTCTGCCACAATCTCACGAGTTGATGGATTTTTATTTACCATTGCCAAAATATTTATTTGTGCTGCTTCGTTAATTTGATTACGTTCCTTTGGTGGTTTAGTAAAAGATCTGCGTAAACTATCGTAAAACCTTTTAAATGTACATAGAGCAGGTTGACGACGATTAAAATATCTATGAAAGTATTCCTCAGCTGCACGAACTGAATTTTTATGGCATATGATATAACATTCCGCCATATTCAGTTTTTCTTCGTTAGAATATTCCATTTTATCACGAAAATTTGTCATAATCAACTGTCAGTTCAGCACTACTAATGGAATTACTCTCAAATGAGGAGACGTCAAATTGAAAACAATCTTTTTCATGGCTACCTACGTTAAAAGTGAATAGTTATTTTTATGAATAACTATATCCAGTATTATATCGTTGAAAAGCTCTAAAAATGTCCGATTTTTTGAGGTCATAGACAACTATGGTTTCCATTCAAAAAAAGATAAGTTTGTATCATATCTCGAAAACGAGAGCTGTCACGCAAACTAGGACATGACAATCATATTCGGGATACAATTCCTTTCAATTGTGATATTTACACTTTTTTATAAAATTAAAAACAAAGATGCTAGAAGGATTTGACTAAATCAACAGAATTTCGTTTTTTCAAAATATCTAGTAAGCCATGACCTTTCACAAACATCTGATCATCAAAAAAAAACTCACCCTGTATAATAAGGATTGTGGCTTATCGTTTACCATGAAACATAAGTGACAATTTTTGCTTATCCAAATAATCTAATGAAACTTTAAGTAAATTTTCGTTTATATTTTATTCGTTATTAACTTTTTGGACATAAGTAGTACTATACTGTCAACCAACAAATGTTTAATAAAAGCTATTATCCCTTTGTCATAGTTACCCTCATATTCTTTTATTTGCAATATTGTTTTACTCTGTCACTTTCTGTTAGTTATAAGTATCATTATAATTTATATGATTATTAAAATTATTTTACTTGTAAGAAATTTAAATACGATCATTAAATATGGGCATTAATACAAACATAAAATTTAATTAAATACTTAAATGTCAGGTACACAATGTAGGTATACAAAAGTATGGGTAGGAACACTATTACCACTACAACATAAAATAAAAAATAATTTAATTAGAAAACCATAAAATAATCTTCAGCTCAACAAAAGTTAACAAAAACAGTGTAATATAACTTTCACAATGCATGTGATCTCTGGTTAGCAAATACGAGTTTATTTTAATAGGACCAACCTCTACCTCGTATTTTGTGATCTATGAATAGCATTCATTTATTCATTTGAAACAACTACAGGGCGGGTCTCAACTAATTGCTCAACAGGAAATTGTTTGACATAATTTATAGGCCAGAACAACAAACCTGAAATAGATCATAATACTTGTATTAAAAATTGGGTTAAAACTATATGTATGGCAGATTTGTAATAATGGGATTGCATATTTGCCTGGACACCATTCAATAAGATTTGTATCTGAACATGTGCCAAAACGTTTTATTATTTACGGTATCCGGCTATTTGTTTATTTCAATTGTCAAAATGTTGACGGACTCATCCATTAGAGCAATAATGCTATACCGAAAATATTGAATTTAGAACGCTTGGATACAATCGATTAATAGTTCAATTAGAAGTTAAATTAGTTATGTATTGTTCAGAAAACAAGTTTTTTGGTTATTTATTCAGATTTTCATTCATAACATTATCTTTTTAAAGAATAGCTACTAAAATCTCTTCGAAATATTTACGGTAATTTTGGGATATTGCTCAGAAAACTCGCTACTTTCTTACTAAATTCTGACACAAAGAAGTCTATTTTTTTATGAATCAATAAGGTTTATGTATACAGTCAAACATAAGGTAAAATAATTCAGGTGTGATTTTTGGTCTAATTTATGAAATGATCTTTTGTAATATCTATGAAACCACTTTAAATAGCTTGATGAAATTTGGTATTCAGTGACTATGCATTTTCTGAGGTACAACATTTCTTCTTTTTTGTTTTCTTCAAACAATAGAAAACTTTCATCGGTACGATAGAATAGTTTGTGTGGTATTGAAAGTTTTACCTACTGTAACACGGGAAGGGAACTTTAAACATTTAATTTAATTTATTATTAGACTTTGTTATTACTAGTTAATACATTGTTAAACGTTCATTTAATAGTTGTTTAATTCATTTTTTTTCTTACATCAGCGTTTAAAAATTTAAAACTCGCCTTATAGTACAGATTAAACACTAACCTATATTCTGTGTATTCAGTTTTTGTTGCTCCGTGTTTTGTTTTATAATTAATAGGTTTTCAGTCAGTGATTTTTAACACTAACAGCATTTTCTGGGTCTTAGATTTTCGAATCTATTGCTTCCCACCATTACAATATTCAGAATTCCATTGATATGCTCCACGTCCTGGCGATTTGTTACTGTCATCAAAAATAAACATTTCGTAATTTTTTTCCAGTACTTCTATTGAAGAGTTAATTCAACTACTGACATTCTGCGTGTGGATTTATTACTCTTTGATGATCACTATGCCTTACTATGACAAATAACTATAAATACTCTAATTCCAGTTCAAAGTAAATGAATTGCGGGTTGGATAATTACTGAGCCACAATATCTTCGTTTTCAACTAATTTTTAACCGACTTCCAAAAAGGAGGAGGTTATTAATTCCTCTCGTTTTTTTTTGCATGTATGTTACCTGATTTCTTCTCCTGTGGTGAACCGTTTTGAATGAATATGGTCTTGTTTAATAGAGTATATATTCTAATTGGTAAAGTGATGAAATTTGTGAATGAACACATGCGTGCATGGAAATCGACCAATATCCCTAACATGTTGATCGATTTTTCGACTTATATATGTGTATAGTTTTTTCACGTTTAATCTATTATGGAAGATCCCTAGCTGATCTCATATACTTTTCTGCGACGTGCAACTTGCAGTTTTGCAGAAAATCGCCCAAAATTCCAATATTCTTATCAAAAATTTCATCGAAGTGACCTATCGAACATTTCCTCATATATATTTTAATTCCAACGTAATAGTGCGGTAAGTTTAGGCACTGGAAGATTTAATTGCGAATTTGAAAATTTTCTATGTACATCTCAAGCGTATAGGTAGTAAAGCATAGTATTTTCGGCTCCTTAAATCAATGAGTACCAAGCTCGTTTTGTTTGTATACCAGGCAAATACCTATTTAAATGCAATTTTTTCCATTTTGCGAAGACGGTGCTTTTGGTTGTCACATTCTCCCGGCGTAATAGAAAATTCAGTGACAACACATGTCAAACTTTAAACTGCTATTTGATGCGTTTATAGACAGGGTGTTTAGTGCGGGAATTGTATTCACTGGAAATTTTCTATGTAGATCTCAAGCATATAGGTAGTAAAGCATAGTATTTTCAGTTCCTCAAATCAATGAGTAGCAAGCTCGTTTTGTTTGTATACCAGGCAAATACCTATTTAAATGAAAATTTTTCCATTTTGGCTAGACCGTGCTTTTGGTGTCACATTCTCCCGGCGTAGAATAGAAAATTTAGTGACAACACATGTCAAACTCTAAACAGCTATTTGGTGCATTTATACACAGGGTGTTTAGTTATAGCAAACAAAATCACAAAGTAAAGTGATAGAAGGAGTTGCATTTATATGATGATTGAAATATAGGACGGAGTAGAAGGATAGTGGGCCATAGGCAGCCGTATATACAGGATGGTTGGAATATAGGGTGGGGTGGACGTTTGGTGGTATAAAAACGTTGGGAAAAAATGTGGAATTAAAATTATATAGCATGATTAAAAAACTGTTATATGATGTGGACATAAACAAATCATATACAGGATGGTTGAAATAAATGCTGGAGTTGAATTATGTTTATACAGTGTGATTAAAAAATTACTTATTTGATAGTCCATAAGAAGTTGCATAAAGCGTGGAGAGGAATTAATGTTACACAGGGCGATAATATAAAGTGTTAAAAATGAAATAATTTATGGAGTAGCCCACAAGGAGTTATATACGATGGTTGAAATATAGGACGGATTTGAGTCCGTAAATTCTACTCCACCCTATAATTTACAGAAGGCAGCTAACAAATTTATGCTTGTCCGTGGACAGTCGCATTTATTGGATGGTTGGTACATAGGGTGGAGTGGAATTATCTATAGTTATACAGGGTTGTCAAAAAAGTTGAAAAAAGGTTACATGGCGTGCTCCATAAGGCATAAATATATTTTGGGCTTATTAAATCAAGGCGTACTAGTACATTTTGTTCGTAAACATTTACCTGTCAATTTAAGTGAAAATGTATCATTGTGTAATGTTGGGGCTTGCGATGTTACCTGGTCCTGTTTATTAAGGTTATACATACAAAATAAAAAATAAAGTACGAAAATTACCACGGGCAAAAATATACTAGATTGGTAGGTAATTAATTTGTACAGAATGGGCACCTTTTAATGTTTAGATTTTTTACTTTCTGGGTAGGTACCTAACAACATTAAATGTGTTATTTATTTGCTAGAGTTGTATTTTGTTATAATTATTTTCAGCTTTTTAGTTATAGGTGGAAGTCGGTTATACATTTTTTTAAATATTTGATTGTCTTTGCCTTTAGATATTATGAAAACATGTTTATTTATTGTTTAACATCTTTTTACGCCACTTAACCAAATTATAATCATTGGTTGCGGAAGCCGTTACTTTGTGATACTCGATCACATTAATAATGAAAGAAAAACAGAATTTAAGTTAGTTTTTATATCACTTTATATCTTTCATTATGAAATTATAATCACTTTCAAGTTAATATGAAACACACCATAATTTGAAGTTTATAAAGAAAATTATTATTTTTTAAATATGTTACAAGTATATATTGTTACTTAATTTATATTGTAATTTCTTGTAGCTTTATAGGGTTTTGGTGAATAATGGAATTATCTTTTATCCTTATTTGAATTCATGACGATTCATATCAATCTGTTGCTGATATTTAAGTCACATAATTGACTATTATATTGTTTTTTGCTTCGAAAGTCTGAAACTTTTAATATTTATACAGTAGATTTAACACAATTAATATTCTTAATTTGTCTCATAAACCACATCCTTTTCATCACCAACAAATTATGCAAACATTGATAAGTCAGTTTTGCAAAACAAGAGATAAGAGAAACTAAATATTTAGCTTTTCATCAATCTTCCTCTTGTTGTTTTCAGAATTCCAGGAAATTTTAAAATTATTTTATTGTACATGTAATCGCACTTTTGGTAGATAAGTGTTTGATATATTTCCCTCTCATTTTTCAGTTTGGTCCATATTTCATCACACAGTTAAATAAATGTGTTACTTCTAAAGTTAAGCATTTATTTGCAAAAAGTCAGATTTACATGTTCGATAATGTAGATTCCATCAGCATATATTGTTTATAATCAATATAATTAATATATGCATACTTTGTTTAACTACTCTTATTAAGCAGGACTTTTAAATGTATTTTTAAATGCGCATTTTTTTACCAAAAAAAAGTATATAGGGTGTGTCATGTGACACTGGCCAAAAAGAAATCAACCCGAAGACATGTGAGATAGGAGGAGCTTAACATGTATTGAAAATTGGCAGAAAGACATATATTTTGTACAAAGATAGCTTTAACATATATGTGCAATGTGTAGGTATATTTTACTAATAATAAATAGTAAAATATAACCAAAGGTTAAAGTTAAAGGTTAAAGTTAAAAAGTTAGGTTAGTTTCATATCACTCACACAATGAAAATTCATTATTCATTTTTCATATAAACCGATAAGCTAAAAATTCGCAATTTATAAAATAATAATGTTTTCTACGCAAGCTATTTGGTAGCTAAATAGAATACCAAATTAATAGTATAAAAAATATTGTAATACTGCCTCCATTAGGTCACCAACTGTCTCATACTTTCTTTTGTATACTTTGTTTTTTTTTTAGCGCACCCCATAAATAGAAGTCTATAACTGCCAAATCGGAAGACCGGGGTGGCCATTCGCGTGGGTCATTTCTTCATATCCAAGAGTTTGGATAGATATTATCTAAGTGTTGTCTTACTAATAACGAGTTATGAGCAGGTGCTCCATCATGTTGGAACCACTCAATTTCTAAACGAGTTCTCAAATTCAAATTATGCAACATGTCTTGAAAAGTGTATTGCAAAAAATGCAAGTAGTGCTCCCCAGTAAGTGATTCATCATAGATAAAAGGCCCCAGAATAGTAGACTCTATGATACCACACCAAACATTAAAACCAAATTTTATCTGGGGTCGTCTTTGTTGTTTGAAAAGGGTTTTCTTTAGCTCAGATATGCTCATTGTGTCTATTGAACATATCGCAGTTAGTAAATCTAGTTTCATCTGACCATAACACCTTTAATGAAACTGTGGATTGTCAAGGTACATGTCTCTAAACCATATACAAAACAAAATACGTCGATGTTCATCACCATCATGCAACGTTTGTACGGGTGGAACTTGTGCGCTTTCAGTACCTTAACTACATTTCGTTGAGATGTGCCAGCTTCTGCCGCAATCTCACCAGTTGATGTAGATGGATTTTGATTTACAATTGCCAAAATATTTATTTGTGCTCCTTCGTTAATTTGATTACGTTCCTTTGGTGGTTTAGTAAAAGATCCATATCTGGGTAAACTATCGTGAAGCATCTTAAATGTACATAGAGCAGGTTGACGACGATTGAAATATCTATGAAAGTATTCCTCAGCTGCCCGAACTGGCATATGATATAACATTCCACCATATTCAGTTTTTCTTCGTTAGAATATTCCATTTTATCACGAAAACTTGTCAATATCGACTGTCAGGTCAGCACTACTAATGGAATTACTCTCAAATGAGGAAACGTCAAAGTGAAAACAATCTTTTTCATGGCTACATACGTTAAAAGTGAAAATAAGAGAGAAAAGCATCCATAGCCAACTATGGTTTCCCTTCAAAAAAAGATAAGTTTCTGTCATATCTCGAAAACGAGAGCTGTCACCCAAACGAGGACATGACAATCATATTCGGGATCAAATTCCCTTCAATTTTGATATTTACACTTTTTTTATAAAATCGAAATCAAACTAGCTAGAGGGATTTGACTAAATCGGCAGAATTTCGTTTTTCCAAAATATCTAGTGATGTAAGTATGTAGTAAGCCATGACTTTTTACAAAAATCCGAAAGTGTCATTAAATTGGGCCAATAAAACTGGAAATCTTTCCCAATTTAACCATTGCTCTATCTCCGCTAGTTTCCGAGATCCCCATACTGATCATCAAAAAAAACTCACTGTATATATATAATTTTATTGTTCATTATACGGATACGAAATTAACTTTATGTTAATTCAAATTAATTATCTTAGCCGAAAGTACCGCAAAAGTTTTAGCAGTCAACCATAAAATAAACAATCCCCAGTAGTTCAGTGGACGATTATATAGAATTTTTTCCAATGGTACTTGCGTTTATGCTAATTTTAAAAATATATAATTGAAACTTTCATTAAACACAAATATCAAGGTGACCTTTTTGCAGCAATGTTCTCAGAAAAAATTATTCAAGAAGTACAGATCTGACTATATTGAATGTCTCAGTAATACGAAATAAATGCTTGACATATTTGTAGAGAAGTGCATTAAAATTTAAAAATTGATTTCAGGACAGTTATCTGTTATTTTACAACTGATTGTTTTAAAAATGCTTCTATCTTTATGACAATTTGATAATTGTGCCCGTATAAAAGTTATTAAATACCAATAACGTAATCTTATCATTGTTCTCAAAAAGAAAATAATCGAAAAATTAGGTTATTGAGTTTAAAATTGGAATTTCAAATCGGAGAGCATGAAAGAAAGTAATTTTTGTTTATTTTAAATGTATGACTCCTAGTATTAATACAATGCACCGAAACTATGTTTCAAAAATCATAGAAAAGTTCCCCTAAAACTGATTGAAAAAGTCCACTAATTTAGTTCATAGTTTAGAGCTATTTGCCGTGAGTTGTTTTCAATTGTATAAATGTAATCAATCATGCATGATTTCGGATTATTTAACTGAGACCTCTCTTCTTCTTCTTCATTCCCAAAGAGGAAATAAAAACATGAAGAGGCAATGTTATCTTCAGTTACATACCCAAATGCTAACAATTTCCCCATCCTTCAGGTACGAGGGCTGCCGTTTATATTTCGGGATTGGACAACCCTAGTGTTGCAATCTGACAACTGACAGCTCTATCGTAAAGTTTGACATTTTTGAGGTTATACGTACTCAGAACGTTTTGACATACGAGCGCTATGTGTTGTTTACAGTAACTTAAAGGATTCATCTCGGCCAAAAAATGGAATTAAATCGTGAACATTTTCGTGCGATTATTTTTTACAACTTTCGACGTGGATTAAGTCAGCAAAAGTGCATGTATGACCTTAATTTAATTTTTGGCGATGAAACTCCATCAAGGACCACTGTTTACCGATGGTATGGTAAATTCAATCGAGGTCGTAGTTCACTCCAAGACGAATTTCGTGAAGGTCGTCCTAAAACAGTTGTTGTTCCGGAAACCATTAATGCTGTGCGCGAACTGATATTGCAAGATCGTCATGTGACCTATCGTGAGATTGAGTCAACCTTACACATTAGTGGGACCAGCATACATTCAATATTGCATAAACATTTGAATGTCAAAAAAATTTGTTCGCGGTGGATCCCACACAATTTGTCAATCGTTCAAAAAAAAGGCTCGTGTCGATTGGTCGAAAGAAAAGCTCAAAAAATACGATCGTGGTGCTTCAAAACACGTTTATGACATAGTGACAGGTGATGAATCGTGGATATATGCGTATGAGCCCGAAAGTAAACAGCAGTTGACTGTATGGGTGTTTCAAGATGAGCCGAATCTAACAAAAGTTGTTCGCGCACGAAGCACTTCCAAGCAAGTGATCGCCTGTTTTTTCGGAAAAACTGGACATGTCGCAACCGTACCACTACAACAACGCAGAACAGTCAATTCTGAGTGGTACACAACCATTTGTTTGCCAGTTGTCTTCCAAGAAATGAGGAAAACCAACCGCCGAAGACGGATCACTCTTCACCACGACAACGCGAGGTTTCACACATCGGCTCAAACAACTGCATTTTTGACCACTCAAAACATCAATTTGATGAGTCATCCGCCGTATAGTCCTGACTTGTCACCAAATGACTTCTTTTTATTCCCGTACGTAAAAAACAAATTGAGAGGTCAACGTTTTTCGACACCTGAAGAAGAGGTTGCTGCGTTCAGAATGCATGTTTTGGAGATACCTCAATCAGAGTGAAAAAAGTGCTTCGACAATTGGTTCAAACATATGCAAAAGTGTATAGGTCTTCATGGGGAATATTTTGAAAAACAATAAAGCGATTTTCGATGATTAATATTTGTTTTTGTTCTCTAATCCCGAAATATAAAAGGCAGCCCTCGTACCATTCCGTAGTTTTCTTTCCGCTCTTGTAAGTCTTCATTTGCCACTATTTTAAAGTCAGATTTCTTTGGCTATTACATAGAAGAAGTTACCTTCTTCTAGGCTACTGGAGTTAAGATTAACTGTTCTAATTTGCTTATATCTAAATGAAGTTTTATGTCAATGCAAATTTGTTTTTCGATTATATAGTTCCATAATATTCAGTGTAGAACGTTTGTTCTTTTCTTCTGTTATAAAAGGAATACAGACAAATTTAAAACGGTTATAAACAGCAATTACCCTATATAATTTTATAATACTTCCGATTCTCGGAAAATATTGGCGGAACTTCTCTTTGATGTGTAAAACACAGGTTTTATCAACATCTAGGATTTTGACTATGCAGTTTGTTCAGTAAAATTTTTGAGAGTAGGTTACTTTGAATATTGAATAAATATATGTTTCAGTATTGATAATACTATGTATGTACATATAACGCAACTTTAACATGCCGATGTACGTTAAAGGTGCCGACAGTATCTGTTTTCTTTAAGCGGTGACATTAAAAAAAAAATAAGTTGATGCCGTCAATTTTAAAAATTTTCGATGAAAAATCAGATGTTAATATGAATTTTCATTTGAATTTCTACTACATCTTCTTTCTATTTTCAAATTTCAAATTACTCCTGTTTAAGTACACCCGTAAAAGTTTTATTTAAAGGGAATTACAAAAAAGTTAATTGTTAATATATTATTTAATTTAATAATAAAAGCAAACAACAATATATTTAGGGGAGACTAATATTTAGTTGTTTAACGTAAACTATTTTTTATCCCGACTTGACCATACAATGTATGGCATCACACTCCCTCTTTAGGGGAAAATTCACTAAACCCCAGATATCCTAGATATCAAAAGGGTTTAGCTCTGTGGGAGCCCTTGCCAGGTTATCAGGCCCGTGGTTGGAGTCGTGGCTACAGTTCCCCATAAATTTTCTGACCGTCCGGGCTGTTCCTAACAGGACGGCTTTTTCCATTTTTTTTGTAAAGATGTTCGTCCAGACCGAGGTATTTTAAATTGTTTAATAGATGTTTTGGGACTAGTCCTGTCGTTGACATAACAATTGGTACAGTTCGTGTGTTGTTCATGTTCCACTGAGTCTTTATTTGAAATTCCAAATCTCTATATTTGGTTATTTTCTCAGCCTGCTTGATATTTATATTATTGTTGTTAGGAATTGCTATGTCAATTAAAGTTGTTTTCCGAGAGACTTTATCTACCAAAACTATATATGGTCTATTGTGAGCAACAGACCGATCGGTCAGTATCGTGCGGTCCCAGTACAGCTTATAGTTGTTATTTTCTAAAACAGATTCTGGTTTATATTTATAGTATGGTATTCTTACCGACTGTGATAATTCATGTTTCAGTGCTAGTTCCTGGTGAATTATTTTTGCCACAGCATCGTGTCGTTCTTTGTATTCAGTTGCAGCGAACGCTTGACAACCTCCTGTGATATGCTGGATAGATTCAGATATTTGGCAACCGTACCTGCATCTGTCATTGTTAATAGATGGGTCTTTAACGATGTACTTTAAGTAGTTCTTAGTTGGAATTACTTGATCTTGGATTGCCAATATAAAGCCTTCCGTTTCAGGGAACATATGACCAGAGATCAACCAGTAGTTCGACGCTGCACTGTCGACATAATCTTGGTTGACGTCATTTATATGTCTTCCATGAAGGGGCTTCTCTTTCCATTTCAGCAGTTTCTGATCTGTGGTCTGGTGGTGAAATTGGACATGTTGTTGTGTCAGTCGCAGTGGTGTTGAGTCATCAACCTGGCACATGACTCTAGATCAGAAAATTCTGCGAGTTTCTGGAAATGACTACGCAAAATAGAAATTTGTTGATCTAATAGCTTACTTAGATCTGTCAATCCTCTTCCTCCTTCATACCGTGGCAAAGTCGTACGTTCGACAGAGCTCTTTGGATGGTGATTTTGAGCTTTTGTTAGTAAAACTCGAACTTTTCGTTGTAATTGTTCAATGTCAGTCTTGCACCAATTAACTATACCGAAAGAGTAACTGAGCACTGAACACGCATAGGTGTTAATAGCTTGAAACAGATTTTTACTGTTTAGTTTGGTTTTCAACAGTCGTCTTATCCTTCTATAAAACTCTGCTGTTAGGTCCTTTTTCATAGTCATGTGATCAATACGTTGAGCCTGCTTTATTCCAAGGTATTTATAAGTATGACCTTCCCCCATAGATTCAATTGAGGTGCCATCTCCCATTTCGAAGTGTGCTGTATTTTGCCTTTAACTATATTAATAATTCGGCATTTGTCTAGGCCAAATTTCATATGGATGTCACTAGAGAACCCTTCTACTATTTTAAGCATGTCATGCAGCTGTTGTTTTGTAGCTGCCATCAACTTTAAGTCGTCCATGTATAACAAATGGTTTATCTTCAATGCTTGTACATTGTTGTGTTTGAGACTGAACCCAAAATTAGTCGAGTTCAGTTTGTTCAAGAGAGGGTTCATGGCAAGGCTGAACCACAGCGGGCTAAGAGAGTCTCCCTGGAATATACCCCTTCTGATTGGAATAGGATCTGTTTGTATCGAACAGTTGGCTTCATTCAGTGAGATTTTGGTTTGCCAGGTGGCCATGGCATGTTCTAAAAAGTTAATAATACAATTATTCACTTTATAGAGTTTCAGCACCTTAATAAGCCAATCATGTGGAACTGAATCAAAGGCCTTTTTGTAGTCCACATATGCCATGTAGAGATTACGTCGTTTGGCGTGGGCTTGATTGCAGACAACGGAATCAATTATCAGTTGTTCTTTGCAACCCATCGAATTTTTCGCGCATCCCTTTTGTTGTTGAGTAATTATGTTGTTCAGTTCACAATGTTTGAAAATGCGATGATTAATGCATGATGTTATGAGTTTGTATAAGGTTGGAAGGCAAGTGATTGGTCGGTACTTTGCTGGGTCCTGTGCACCTAGGTCGTCCTTTGGTAAGAGGTATGTAGCACCATGCGTTAGGAAACTAGGCATCTTGTGTAGGTGGGCAATTACGTCATTTATAAGGGCTGTTAGTGTTTCGCGGGTTGCGTACAGTTTCTTTATCCAGTAATTTTGTACACCATCTGGTCCTGGTGCTTTCCAGTTATGGAGGTTCTTCATTATGTTGGATGTATCTTCCGTTGTAAATGGTTGTTGTTGCATGGCCTCACAGTTCTGAGATGCAGCCTCCTCCTCATTAATCCAGCTGGCTCCGGAGTTATAGGAGATTGTTGTGGAAAACTGTGTTTTCCAGAATTCCTCGATGTCTGTTTTACTGGGGTAACTAAGGGCTTCATTATTATTCTTGTTGTTAAGTTTTCTATAAAACCCTTTTTCTAATTGTCGGAAGAGTGTGTTGTCTAGTTTCCGTTGGTTACTGGTTTTGTACCTTCTCAATCGACTTGTGTAGACGGAGAGCTTTTGTCGTAGACTGTCCAGACACTGCTGAGATGTGATGTTTTCTCCATCCCACTGGGAGTGTATTCGGTTATTGTCCATGATAGTCTTGACAAGCCTTTCTATTCTGTTGTTCCTGACTCCTCGTTGGTACTCGGTCAGTCTTCCAACGTCTTTCCGAAGAGAATTGATTTTCCCTTCAAGTCTTCTTTGCCAAGGTGGTATTCGAGGGGTTTGTCTAAATTGGGGAGGGTCTTGCTTTGGTCTTACTGCGACCCCAATTATTCTACAGATGGCAGTTGCAGCACAGTAGATGATTGTGTGTAGCGACTCTAACGTATTAGCACCTAAAACATAGGTTGGCAAGATAAATTTGTTCATAGCCTGCAAGACGATACCCAGTTTCTTAGATGATCTTAGTTTTGGAAGAGCTGGTCTAGTCAGTGGATCTGTTCCATTATACTCTCTAAGAGCTCCTTCCATTCCTGCTTGGATCTTCTCAAGCAGGTCAGCGTTGGTTGGCTGTTCTTGCTGTAGTTCTTGAGTCTCGTCCGCTCTTTGTGCCAAAGGTGTTTCCGGCTCTGGATCGATTGTATTTCGACCAAATAGTTCGCGCTCCACTTCACTCTTTATTGTGTCCAGTTGTTCAGGCGAAATAAGGCCATTTCTCAAGATGACACGATATTGATGTGCGACTCTCTGTTCAGTAACTTGAAGCTCTGGGTACTCACGACAGAACTCTTGATAGAGTATTTGGCGATATCCAGTCTTGTCCTGGCCAAGGTTCGTGATTCTGTAAAACGTGCGCATTATAAATTCATTCATGGCGCCAGTCCATTTCATGCGCTGTCTTTTCAGTCCCGCTTGAGTGAGCGCTGGCTGTTGATCCTGCGCAACACTTTCTGCGGGTGGAGTTCTCGTTCTCGTTTGACTCCGTTGGTAATGGTCACGTTCTTGTTGTGACTGTGTTGGTGAGTGTTCTTGTGGTTCTTCTGGTTCTTGGGCTGTAGCTCTTTGGACGGCAGGGGCCTGCCTCCTCAGCACCCTGCCACCGACGTCCCGCATGCTGTCATGTCCAGCGCCGGCTCCAGACATGCCCTGGCGATCCCCAGGCAGCGGCTCTTTTCCGAGGCATCTATTTCTTAGCTCCATTTTCATGGGTGTTGTCACCAATTGACCCTGGTGACCTAGGTAACTCGGACCCGTGAGGTTGTCACTTCCCAGATGAAATGATTTAAACCAGACCATCCCGTGCGGGTTGTGGAGAAGGAAGGAAAGCTAGGTAGTAGGTCAGCGGACAGCTGCCCCTTTAGTCGCCTCATACGACAGGCGGTGGCTACCGTGGTGCTATTCTAACCCGGCCACCACACGATTTTTTATTATTATTAAGAAAAGTTGTGACCGAATTTTAAAGGACAAACTAGGACAACGGTTTTCACTAGCACGTACAATGCAATAAAACTGTTCCCACAACTCAAAACGTGGAATGGAATGATAGTTTCTTACCAGTTTTGACTATAAATATAAATATAGGCATAGCTCTTTCTAGCGTCAGCAAAAAACCTTCCACTATTTGGCGTTTTTTGAAGAATACACTTCTAATTTCGCTCCACCTCGAAATGTCATTAATATTGATGGGCCAATGATCCAGAAGGAAGGTTTGGGGGCAGTTCCCCCCAGCCTCTGCCTGGTGACACCCTTGTCAATATTGACGTTTCTCTAGTCCCCTACATAATTTAGGAATTTAGGGAAAAACCTTAAAGTAGTCTCATTACATAATATTCTCACTTCCCGACTTACACTTTCGTCAATTCTAAGCAAACTTCTCCGGGCTCATAGAGCTTCAAAATACAGTTTGAGTTTCATCATTTGCAATAACTGTCAATGTTAAACAGAAGTCCTAGAAACTGATAGGCGTAATACAAGATGCTGAAGAAGAGTCCTGTTGTTTTCTTGTAAGATTTCTTTGTTGCTCACTTATAACGATTTCTACCATAATAACAACTCCTGACAACTTTTGATGTTAAGAGCATAGACTAATAAAAATTAATATGTGTAACATTTCCGATTTTTGAGGGAAGGGTCACGGCTTCTAAGACTTCCCCCTCTGGAATCTGGAAGTTGCCACTATAGGGTTCCAGTTAAAACCGGTTTGGATGTTAATCGACATTCTGCGTTAGCACTTGATTGGTTATGCTCACTGTTTCACGCAACCCCTAACGTGGATCAATTAGTCTGGTTGTATGTCGGTTAATTGTTTTGTGTTTTAATTGTTTGTTTGGTGGCTCGATGCGTGACGGGAGTGTTAGCATAATATGATTCTTAATTGGACACTGAGTTCGAATATTGTGGTATTGTACTCTTCCTTGTGGACCGCCTTGACTGGGTCCTAGTTTTTGTTGTGATGCTCCGTCCATACGTGATTTGTTAATCCACAATTTGTTATCTTCGCCCATTGAGTAGTTATCCGGTGCTTCCTAATCCTGGTGTCCAAAGGTCAGTGTGTCTTCCTGATGTAAGGACTTCCACACTACCAACGCATGCTGGAAATGCAGTTTTGTAAAACTGTAAAATAATGCCGCTTTTGAAAATCTTTGTGATCCCATATTGTTATCCAATTCTCTTAATTTTTTCGGCTCTTTGATAAAGAGTAATAACTAAAGTATCAGTTCTAGGTTCAGGTTCTTCGTCCTGCCTTGTTGGTTTTGCGAGTTCATGAAATGCCTTGTTGATCAGGCTTTAATGTTATCCAATAAGTCTTCTCTGGGTTTCAGTTTTTCATATATAAAGGGCTCTGGTTTTCTGCAGGTTTTGCTCTGTTGAGTTATGTTTTTAAGACACCATATCCTCTGGAAGTTCACATCAATAAATGGTAAGCATCCACTTTTTTCCACCTCCATGATAAATTTAATTGACTGCTGTAAGTGGTTCAGGTGGTTCAGGAACTTCTGTGGTTCACTTTATCATATTGCAAGATGATAAATGCATCATCTACATATCTGAGCCAGATGTTCGGTTGTTTATAGAAGTGTTTAGTATTCCATTTAATGTTGGCGATTATTGGTGAGCCCATAGGTAGTCTATCTTCTTGCACAAAGAATTGTCCTTTTCCTGGAAATATCAGTTTTTAAAGCAATATTGTGATGAATATATTGTAACCTTTCCATCAGGCCTTGTTTTTGAGTTTATCTTTATATCGAGAGATTCGTCTAATAGTGAAGAGGTTTTCGACATCAAAACTCACTAGGCGATGTTTTGATCTAAGTTCCAAACGCTGGATAATTCGTAAAAGGGAATTTGATAGTATTGTTGACAGTGAGTCAAGTGAACTGGTGATCGCCTAAGAGGGATTTCGATATCCTGGGTGGTCTTGTGTGATGTATTCTGCATGATTCTTGAACGGTGTTGCAGATTCGTCCGTCTACTTTAGCAGTTGGTTCGGCAGGCAGTTTTATTCTTGTATTTTACCTTGTTCATGAGAATGCGTAGCGTTATCTTGTCCGCTGGAAGAATGATTATGGATTTATCAACCTTGCGTTTATATAATACCTGCCTTTCTGACTGACCAGCCCCGGACCAGCCGTTCTGCTAAGAATTTCGCGCTTGTGGACCATACGACGGGTCATGCAATTTTGCAACTATTGGTCTTTACAGAAAATTTTAGTGAGACTTGAATTTAATCCCTTACAAAATACAAACAGTTCATCACCTGTTAGTCGTTGTGCCCATCAGGGATGAGGCCCAATTCCATATTTGTGGATATCTGAATAAGCAGTCATTAACTTACAAAATGGTGTGTTATTTACGATAGAGGCCTCACCGGGACTTAATTTTTCGAAAACGCCGAGGATTAAACGAGTACTGTCGACTATGTAGAGCGTCGTCACACCGCCATGCTTAACGATTTTCTCGATTGGATGAATTGGGACTAAAATATGTGGTTCCAACAGAATGGAGCCCTACCAAAGTAATGAGGGCTGCATTTCCGAGTCTAACCTCTCTTTTCGTTTTGGTGAATTACACTGCCGGTAAGATAGCTCGATTTTTGTGGGTTTTTTTACAGTCAGTTGTTTATGAGAGCGAAATAGAAACTAAGGAGCAGTTAAGAGAAATCAAAATGTTGCTTTTGAAATAATGTGGGATTAGCTGCGTCTAAAGACTATGACTGTAGCAGTCAGAAAAAGGTGACGCTATTGCATCCGTAGCTGTGCAAGCCAGTTTGAACAAAATTTATAACAAATTATTGCAACTTGATGTATGTTTTACTTTCTCTAGTTCTAACCTTGTAAGTTACAATCTCAAATCTTATTATGATACTAATTACTGTCCAATACGTGTGATATATCGTTGAAAAAGTTTATTTGGTGAAGATACAGTATAAAATAAAAAAGTTAGAAAAGCTTATATGAAAAATCTGGGAATCAAGAGAAAAAAATTAAGTTAAAAAAACAAAAACCTTAAGCTATCTAGATTTTATATGGGCTACATAAGCACATGAGTTCGCCTATACGCCCTTCAAGTCTGGCGAACCTTCTACAAAACGCCCTGTATATACGAGTAGGTATATATATAATTTTAGTCCCCCCCTCCCCAGAAAAACAGACTCTGGATCCGCGATTGGTCCTTTGCTTTATTTATTTATGTGTTTGGAGTTTTAATATTTATTACTTTGTTTGTCCTCTTGTTATTATTATTTTTTTTGTCGATAATAAACCAAAGATGATGCCCCATGTCAATTGGCGTTTAATAACTATTTTAAATTTTTTGGCTTTATTGAGAGACAGTAAAGCTCTAGTTTTAAATAGATATAATGCTAGTTATCGCTACCATCGCGATATGCTAATATATTTTTTTTGTTGGTCGTAGTGTTATGGATCGTGAATTGCATAACATATGGGCCATTTCCTCTGTTTTAATTCGAAAAAGAAACCTTGAAATCTAACGCTCTTTCCTGTTCGTATGTTTGTCTTGTTCATTGTTTCAGCTGAACCGACAATGTTTAACGTGTGAAAAAAATCAAGGACCATTCCGCCACGAATTCATTCGAACGTTTTAAATCTTAAGTGCTGTCTGGAAGCCTAATTTTTCATACTAATTAACGTTGATTCGAAAACATTAATATTTGGCGTCATGTTTATCGAGATTTTCGACGTGAAAAGGTGTTAACACTTTCCCATCTTTGGAGGATTTCATAACTTTATTAAACAAGTCATTTCCTTGAAATATAAAGGTTATCAAGGATTAGCTAATACATCACTTATCTGTAAAGATTATTAGGAACATTAATTCCTAATAAATATTCATATTTTAACACGCTTGTTTTTATTTTCAGGTAAATATGGAAATATCTTTTAACCATGCAGAGTAACTAGTAAGTACATTTAAAAAAAAATAGGTATACTTGGATAATTTTCGTTAATTTATGTTTTAAAGGGTGAAAAATTTGTTCTGTATTTAAAAGCTGAGACTGGATTTTGTAATGGAAATTATTAACAACTGACACTAACAAAATGTGTCTTCAAGTATATTGTTATATACTCCGTGGGTTCAATTAAAATATTTAAAATCTAATATTCACTACCACTTTCTAGAACTTTTATTTACATCAATTATATACAACAGCTGATTCGAATATCACAATAACTATTCTACATAAGCTCTTCGCTGCACTAACTAACTCCACGATAATAATCATTTTAAAACCAGCATCGAAAACTCTGGTACAATCCGTTATCAGTTCTACAGCTGCCGAGCCATTTCGAGATCAATTTTTTTGTCCTAAAGCGATCGGTGTCGTACTGGAATGAAACCAGGGCCTGCTTAGGGAAATTTCGTTATAATATGCAGAATAGAAAGACCGTATAGAATTTCAAAAACGAGTATTTCGATTGTAGTAACTGATTTTAGAAGAAAAAGTGATCAGTGAAAGTGAAAGCATGAAGCTAAACTATAGTTATAGCCGATAATTTCCTTCATTTTGCAAAATTCGTTTTCGGTGAGTTCACATATCAACTGGTAGGTAGTAGCTTTTTTTATTTTTGTTTGTGGTAGTTGTCTAATTAAATGGCAGGGCATTATGGGACTTTGCGTCCGATTATGCGGCTTTTTGTCGAACATTAATTGAAATGTTTTATTTTGACTTATTGGTGACAATTACATAAAACATTGGAAGGCAGAGCTATTTCAAGCCCCCGGTTAGACGAGACACTGTTGTAGGTGGAACATTTAGTGGGGTTTCATGCGCTGTTGTGCTTGTAATGCCAAAAATTCCAATTTTTAAATTTTGACAGTTGATATTTTTGTTATATTAGACATTTTATGAATTTTTATATTTTATGTCGTTTCTGTTATCTTTTGCATTTGAGATGTTTGATATTTTTGTCATTTTGTTGTTTTCAACAATTTTGTTTTTGATATTTTACATTTTCGACATAATATTCTAGTTAGTTTTGACATTTTTCGACTTTTTTGTAGTTTTTAACATTTACGATATTTTTGCCATTTTTTTATAAAATTGAGCCCCCAGGCAGTTTTGCCTTTATGATTATAAAATATACTCTTTTATATTTCATTTGTAGGGTTAGGTTAGGGTTTTATTATTTCATTTCGAGAAAAAAAATTGTTAGAATTTTTCATATTTTTGGGATTTTCAAGATTTTCCACCAGGTTTATCCGAAACGTGCAAATTACATTTGTTTGCTTGGTTGCGTGACTGGATTTCGATATATACTCTGTTTAGTAACTATTATTTCCTTGTCAAGGTCACGGATAGGATTGGGAAGCTTCTCCATAAGCACGAGGTGAAAACAGTCTACAAACCACTATCCAAAATCTCACAAATGTTACCCTCTCCAAAGGAGAAACAAAATTCTCCTACCCTTCTTTTACCTGAAAATTTCGAGGGACTAATTATTATTTCTTCCTACCTATTATTCATTTACAAGTTGTGCTTGTACAGTTTGTGTTGTTTCAAAGTGTGTTTGTGACAAAAAGACTAAATGAATGGAGTCGCCACAAGGTAAGTAACATTTGTTTTTGTTTTTCTCATCCTTTGTTTATGTGCTGGTTTATATAAAAAACAAATTAATTCGAAAAATGACACGGTCAAAATTCGTAAAAAGCAGAATCGGCTAGAACTTGATTTTGTTGGATCAATTTCACATCTCTGGGATGTTATCTCAATATTCAAAAGTGTTGATTATTTCTTCGAATACTAATCGAATTTGTTGCTAAAAAAGTCGACATTGGTTCTTAAATCTGAATCTGTGTAAGACGTGTCTTAAATTACCTTGTATATCTCTGAACTTACCGTGGGTGTACATTAACCAAATATTTATGATTTTATTATCTCGTTTGTAAACAAAATATAACCGTTCTTGCCCAAACACCCACAATGAAAAAGTCGAATGTTTTAGCACGCTTCTCAACCCACATGTCTGTAGCATAGCAGATGTAAATAGGTATTCGCCGACGAGTAAATTTGAAATTTGTACTCTGTTTACCTTCAATTCGAGATATTATTACATCGGACATGCTAATTAAAAAAAATCTTATGAAACACAAATGCACTTAATTTTTTTTATAATTCTAAACTACTACGTTAAACGAGAATTGTAAAATTTGCATTAGTATGTGTTTAATGGTGGTTTTCCACTAAATAAACAAAACAAAACACAAAATCGTGTCGAATAAAACAAAAGTGTGATATACCCAAACTTTTTGAAAACTGGCGTCACATCAAAAGGTTTCGACCTGATTTCAAATTCGAGTTTGTTTAATACAAATGGTCGTGTTGTGTTTTCTGTTTTCTCTGCTAGCAAGAACTTCAATCTTACTGCTAATCGACTTTTAACACAAATTGTTAACGTTGGAAGTTTTTGCCATTTGAAGTAATTCCTCAAAAGCAGATATTTAAAAAAAAAATTGAAATAGTGACTGTAGTTCCCCAGACAATCCAATGTCATCATTCTGGATGTCAGTTGTATAATCATTATTCTTAAACTATGGGTCGCGTAGGTAGCATAATTCTGCGGTCGCGAGAGATTTTGTATGTTTCAAAACGAATTCTAAAACTATATATTTTCATATGTATATGTATATTGTTACCTAATAAATAAATCATCAGTTTAAGAAGCCCTGATCTAAATTAAAGTTGATCAAACCCAAAATCAATATTTTAATCATTAATATTTATAGCTACTAAAAATGTATATTTGTGCGGTTAAAGTATTTACTTGGCTAGTTTATAGATAAAATATAGTTTAAAAATAAATATAGTTTATTGTATATTTAATTTCTCAAATGCAAAAATGTCGGAACTATAAAAAATATAACTAAATTGTCCAATATAAAAATGTAATTACTGTCAAAAATGCCGAAATTGTATAAAATGGTTGAAAATTGTCATGAGCACCTTACGTGTCTAAAACGCCATAAAAAACTATTATAACGATAAATGAGATAAAATTATCAAAATAAGAAATTTTAAATACTACCGAATTTATATTCCTGACTTTCAGATCTCTAATTCCACATTCCACATTTGTTATTATAATTTTTCACATAATGCACTTTTTATTCCTATGTTAGACGTTTTTATTTTCTTCTTCTTCTTCCAAGGTTGGCCTTGCGGCCGGGGGTGGTCTTGATCTTTCGATCTTATTGACCATAAACAAGTGTTTTTATAATGTATAAAAAAAATTATAACAAAAAACGTTCCAATATATAAAATTTTCGATCAACACTGTTGTTTACTGTAAACCTGTTTTTCTTTTAGCTGTTTTTACTGGATTTGTATCTTTAAAATGTGTGCATCATTGGAAATATACTTAACACAATTTTAAATGTCACTTTGGAGTCATGCATTCACATATTTCTTGAATTTCACTTCCTTTTTCCAGTTAAAAATAGGTTTCACTTAACTGTTTTTTTTTTGTGTTATTGCATAGCTGATAGAGCAATTATCGAGAACTTGCACTTATGTCGAATACGAAAATATTGAAAATAAACAATTTCTTGAAATAAAATGACTGTTAATTTTTCCCCATATATAGCTAATAAGTATGATTGAGTAGATAAATCTAGAAAACTATTTACATAGTCGAGGTAGCCTTAGATTCCCGTTTTACACGCACATACACCAATTATCACTAATCACTCTTAGAGCGTCATTTTCACTATCAAAGCGTCTTTATGGAAAACAGGGATTCAGAAAACCAAATTCAATTCATTTACAGCTGGTTGATGGCTTATAATGTGGATATCAGGCGCTGGACCTGCTAACTTAACCTAAGACGAACACACACGTGCGGCTACCCCGACGGCTTAAACGGGAATCCTTTTTATTTTTAAGTACAGATTATATGTAACTGTAATGTGTTCATGACTTAATCAACGTCATGTTAACAACTTTATTCTCTGAATTAATGAGCTGAATCACGTTCGGTATGCGCGTATCAATTTTGAAAAGAATATCTAGTCTGAGGGAAACATAAAATATCTTTAGATATGTAATTACAGTATCTTATGAAGGTTTTCTATCGATAATCTGGGTTCTGGCTAGAGATCTGTATCGAATATATATTTTTAATATTAATGTGTAAAAATTACTTTTTTTAATTTATGCATTATTCTGAGAGTGTCATTTTTATTGTGTCAGAAACCCCTAAATGTACAGAAAAATAGTCACTAAATTATTTTGATAAACTCGTTTTTTCAGAAAGTGACTTGATAACAGGTGACAGCTCCTATGAAATAAATCCAAGCTAATTTGCCGTATTACAAAATTGTAATCTTAGATCAATTCATTCTCGGTATATTTGAAGAATAATATCTGATTAGAAACAATTACAATATATTATTACAAGATTAGGAAAGTTTTTACAATTTTTGCCATACAAATTCTCATGATAACGATCAAATTTTAAATATTCCCGATGACATTTACTGAATGCTTTCTGCATACGACTAGGAATCATTTTGTGAACGTTGCTCATTTTTATTAACCGACTTCAAAAAGAAGCAGGTTCTCAATTCGTCTGTATTTATGTTTTTTTATGTTTGTTCACCGATTACTCGGAAACGACTCAAGGAATTTCGCCCATTTTACTGGATCCTGTTTGGGGGGATAGCGAAGTGGTCCCATATTTTTTTCATTAAAATAGCTTTTACCGTTTCTTAGAAAATGGGGAAAACTATTTTTACCTATTCTCATGTACTCTATGCCTTGGTGGAGGAGCCGGTATTATTAAAATTTGAAAAATTTAACCGACTTCAAAAAGAAGCAGGTTCTCAATTTGTCTGTATCTATGTTTTTTATGTTTGTTCACTCGGAAACGACTCAAGGAATTTCGACCATTTTACTGGATCCTGTTTGGGGGGATAGCGAAGTGGTCCCATACTCGTCACAATGGTTTCTGAAAAATACAGATAAATTAGCTAATTGAAAATCGAGGTGTAGAACCTAAGGGCGATTTGTGGAAGTAGTGTTCCAGTATCTGGAGGATAAAAACTAGACTTCAATGATCTAACAATAGAATCAGGATTGCTGGATTTATTAGAAACGGGGGACATTGTTTGGGCTGACAAAGGTCATTGATGCAAGTGGTAAAAAATGCAAATGTTTATGGCATAGTCTCTTTTATTTTCACGTACTGTTTGATATTCATCGATGGATCGAAATCAGACCATGTGTACCCTGAGATACATCACAAAGATTCGATGATTTGCAAAGCCCATCAATCATTCGCTGCATTAAAGTATTTTCGATAGATATATGGCGACTAAAAATTAGAATATAATCGCAATATATGTGTCACTACGTAATGTTTCCAAGTAAAACTAAAGAAATGCGGCGCCAGTTTAGTATTACATAAGAGATATGACAAGCTGTCAGTTTTTTAAGGCAGATAAGTAGTTCCAACCACACTGTAGATTTCAATGTGCATATCTTGATATATTTTTTATCACTTGGATAAAATTCTGGGAAAAGTTCCAAGGATTGACATAGATTTGTACAGTGAGGACGCGTGGGTTGCAACAAATTCATTTAAAACTCAGATGTTGTTTTTTGGAAAAAAGCTCGTTTTTTGGACTGCGGTTTTTGTGATGATAAACTCATTTATACAGGATGGGCCAGAATAAATTGCGACCATCAACTTCATTTTTTCAATTTGAAGACGCGAGATGTAAGACCGACATCTAGGATTTTCGAGAGAATCAGTACACAGAGGTTCCGAATCTGGAGCCGTTACGTGTAATTGCTGTTCTCTCTCAACTCCTAGGACAGAATGTCACGATAAAAATTTTCAGGTTACTTCACCTGTCAGAGATATTGAATACTCTCTTCGAGGTGTCATTCCTTTGTAGTGACACATATATTGTATTGTAGATATTGAATACACCTCGAAGAGAGTATTCAATATCTCTGACAGGTGAAGTAACCTGAAAAATTTTATCGTGACATTCTGTCCTAGGAGTTGAGAGAGAACAGCAATTACACGTAACGGCTCCAGATTCGGAACCTCTGTGTACTGATTCTCTCGAAAATCCTAGATGTCGGTCTTACATCTCGCGTCTTCAAATTTAACGAAATGTATCAAATGCATAAATAAGTGTTTGAGAGGACATTCAATTGTGGGAAGCGCAACTGATGAAGGTTCCCTAACCAGAAACAATATGTATTATATTGATATATAATATATATTGTCTTGCGTACAAAGGAATGACACCTCGAAGAGAGTATTCATTTTTTCAAATCGAAACATTTGTTTTTTATTTTATTTTTTGAATTCTGCATTGAATTGTTCATGTACAATGTCCTATACAGAAAATTAACAGTTATTAAAAAAATTACATTTCTTTCTAAAGATCAGAAAACAACGGTAAAAATAAGGTGTTTGTTGGTTTGAACCTATTTAAATAAGTTTGGTTTTTATGATTGTTGGCGGTATTTTAGTCACATGAATAGAAACATTTTTTTTAATGCTGGAGTTTTTAACACTTGTTTATTTCCATAGAAACTGTCCTATAATTTTACTTCAAATAAGTAGTTGTCAAGTGCAGTTGCAAAGTTTCAAAGTATGGCGCGTTTAACTGAAAAGCAGCGATCGAATAGAAATTTTGACGATGTTAGGATATGGGGACAGAACTCGAACACAAGCTGAAGTTTGCGAATTGTTGAATATGGAGTACACGGAGCGGCCTATTACACGATCGGTACTTAGTCAAATAGAAAAAAAGTTTCTAGAATTTGGTCACGTAAGAGACAATTACAACACCAAACATCTTCCAGAAGATACATAATTAAATGTTTTGCTCGATTTACAAGAAAATCCTCACAAATCCACTAGATAAATAGCTGCAGAACAGTCAATAAGTAAATTTTCGGTTCTAAAATGCTTGCACAGAAATAAATGGCCCCCATACACAGTTTATTTAGTTCAGGAACTTACTGAAGATGATTTGAACCGGAGAGTAGAATATTGAGAAATAATGGCAACATTTTGTTTAAATCAGTAAATAGGCAAAATTTTCGATATTGGGCATCAGAAAACCCACATTGGATTATGGAAAGTCATACACAGTTTTCCAAGAAAGTTAACGTATGGGCCAGAATTGTGGGTACGTCAATTCTGGGTCCTTTTTTAGTTGAGGGAACACTTAACTCGGAAAAGTATTTAGACCTATTACAAAATGACATAATACCCTGTTTAACAGAATTTACCCGAATGGTTAAAACCCCAATATAGTGGCAGATTGGGTATGGTTTCAACAGGATGGAGCGCCCCCGCACTATTCGCGAACAGTGCGAGACGTTAGATTTTTTTCTTTGGGGTTACGTGAAATCGAAAGTCTACTTTAATAAATTAAATACAACGAATCCTGCTACAAACGCCAAATGAAGTGTTACGAGAATTTGAAAACCGTTTTTATTGTCATGAAGTTAATGGTCAACAATTTGAACATTTAATTTGATATGTTGATGTTTTTTTTCTTCAATTTTGAAATAACTGTAATTTTTTTAATAACTGTTAATTTTCCGTATAGGACATTGTACATAAAAAAATACTTAGAATTCAATGCAGAATTCAAAAATAAAATAAAAAACAAATGTCTCCATTTGAAAAATCAAATTGATGGTAGCAATTTATTTCTGACCCACCCTGTATAAATGAGTTTATTATCACAAAAACTACAGTCCAAAAAAAAACCGACGTGTCCGAGTGTTTTTCAAAAAACCTGAATTTTATATGAATTTGTTCTAACCCATGGGTCCTCACTGTATAATAGATCAGAACATGCACCTCAAGATATCTGCCTTCAAATGTTAACGAAAATTTGTTACAAATTAAGCATTTAAATGTGATTTAATTTTTAATATTTTTTTACTTGGCAAGTAGCAAATCTTTATTATTAATTTATTATACATTTTATTGGATTGTTAATATACCATAATTATTAAATGTTAATTAATGATCTTAATAGCTAGTTAAGACTATTAATTATGAAAATATAAAAATTAAACAATATAAAAATAGGAACACTCAATCGATTGGAGAGTATTAATACTTAAACAGAGGGGTTGCAATATCGCGTGAGTTGAATTATAATTTTACATGGTGGTTCATAAAAATGATAGACCAATAAGTTTCACTGGGTGACCAATACACAGAAGCATATAGAGGGTGGTTGCACTATAGGGTACAATATTTATACAAAGTGGTCCAAATAAAAAAAAATAATAGATTTAAAAAATATGTGGAAAAAATAAAAAAGAATACAAATTGGATAGAGAGAGTTGAATAAAAAAAGGACTGTGTTTTTTGGCATGATTAAAAGATACTAAAATAATCAATAGACATGTATCTATTAAATCAAGTTCAGAGCCGAAAATAACAAAAGGAAGTACGTTCTTAATGTGGTTCCCCTACAGCGGCTACAGCACATTTTTCTCTAACTTAAAACAGACTGTTTTCAGCAAATCCGAAAATATCACATATATATCTTTCCAAATTTAAAAGTGAACATACGTCAGAAAATAGTGATTAAGTGCACACAGTTTTTAAAATGTTTTCATTTGTCAGTGGAAGTCGGTTCTTTTTAGGGTTCCGTAAATACAATATACGGATACCCTTATAATATCACTCCGGATTTCTGCCTCTGTCACATCACAGCAATTTTCTCCTAAACTACTGGACCGAAAAGCTTGAAATTTGGTATCAATGTATAGTTTGGTGACCCGATCAGGAGTACATACTGCAAAAGAAGAAATTTTGATTTTAGGGGTACTTATGGGGGGAAAAACTAAAAAATCGACCGTTCTCCCCAACCTGATCTCCGAAACTACTAAGCCTAAAATTTTGAAAAAATAGGAAATATAGATCGTTGCGCGAACTTTACAGGAAAAATAAGGAGAAACCCTTAAAATTAATTTTGGGGGGCAAATTATAGAATTAAATGAAAATTTAAAAATAAAAATTTTTTCAAACGCATCATGTAATATATGAAATGAAAGGTCCCATTCTGAGGAACACAAATATATTTTTTTCATATTTAAAAAAAAATAATTAAAAAGTTATAAACGAAAATATACCAGAATTTACCCATCACCCCTTTATCTCCGAAACTATCAAACGTAAAGTTTTGAAAAAAAATAGAGGTATAGGGTTTCACCTGAAGTTTACTGGAAAAATAAGGAGAAACCTCTACTTTTAATTTTGGGGGGCAAATTACAGAATTAAATGGAAAATATAAAATTAAAATTGTTTCTAATCCATCATGTTATATATCAAATGAAAGGGCTCATTATTACGAAAACAAATATATTTTTTCATATTTTTAAAATAAATTAATTAAAAGATGTTAACAAAAATATAAAAAAATACCCATTCCGCCCCCCTTATCCCCGAAACCATATGCTGAAAAATTTAGAAAAAAAATTTTGGGGGCAAATTATAGAATTAAATGGAAAATAAAAAATTAAATTTGTTTCTAACGGATCATGTAATATATCAAATCACAGGGCTCATTATGACCAATACAAATATATATTTTTTTAAATATATTTAAAAAATTACACTTTCCCCTCTTTATTCCCCAAACTATGAGACCTAATTTTTAATCCCTAATATTAATATTGGGGGCCAAATTATAGAATTAAAAGGAAAATAAAAAATATTTTTTAATGCATTATCAATATATCAAATGAAGGGGCTCATTAGGAGACATACAGATATATATTTTTCATATTTTTAAAATTAATTGTTTACAAGATATTAACATAAAGATATAAAAAATTCTGATTTCTCGCTTTATTTCCGAAACCTTACTATCTAAAATTTTGAAAATAATTAGGGGTACTGGGGCTCACTTGAAATTTATAGGAAAAATTATTAGAAAACCTCCATAGTAATTTTAGGGACATATTATACAATTCATTAGAAAATAAAAATTCAATTTTCAAACTCATCATGTTATACATCAAATAAAAGGCTCATTATGTGAATTACAAATATATCATATTTTTAAATCATTTGTTTAAAAGATATTAGCAAAAATATTAAACATCGACTTAATTTCCATTTTAGAAAGTACCCTATTTAAATTTTGAAAAATATATTATACTTGTAATTTTAAATAATTTGAATAACAGATTAATAATTTATAATTTAAAACTTGACCTATTTTGCCCTTTATCTTCCAATCTATAGAGCCTCCAAATTCAGACAGTAGATTATAAAAGGCTTCTCTGAAAGTTTTTTAGGAAAATAAAACTCTAATGTTAATTTTTGGAGGCCAAATTAGAAAACTAAATACATATGTATTCTTATAAAATCAAGCGAATTTTGAAGGTGGTACGGAACCCTTAGTATGCGAGTCCAACTCGCACTTCACCAAATTATTTAAATATAAATTTTTAATTACTGACATTTAGATAAAAGCATAAAAAGGGGGTAGTTTTGATCGGTTCCTAGATAATAGTACAGCGTTCTTTCATTAATTAGAAAAAACTGTATACAATAGAATTAGATTTATAAAAAAATCAGTGCAAGGATGAAAATGTCATTCAAGATTCGTTCCAATTTCGCAATCGACAGGAGATTGAACACTTGTCATGAAAACTGACTTCATCGACACATTCATACTTATTAGGTCAATTTTCCTAATGCCAGTTGTTTAAGTAAGCAAATAACTACCGAGCAATATATAATCGGGAGAATAATTAAAGGCCTCGAGCGATTTATATTCAAATTTTATGCACACGTTGAACAAATACGCATAAGGCTTAAATGCGACGGCGAAACTCAAAGAGTCTGGGCGTGTTCGAAATGCATAAACGTTTTGCCATTTGCTATTTAAAATTGAAATCTTGTAGCAGCAACGATTTGCACGTGAAGAATCCGAAACTGTGTCTAATTTTGTTATTGCGGGTGGGAAAATTCTGCGAACATGGTGGGTCGATAAAAAAATAAATGATAATTAACCGTTTGCCTAGTCACTGAAAAACAGTTTTTTGGGATAACTAACTAATGCCCAGTTGTTCAAAGTTGGATTAACTTCTGGATTTGTTAATCCCGGTTTAAAACTTAATCCAAGATGACTTGTTGTAGAATCAGAAAATAATCCTGGATTTGTTAAACCACGGATTAATTCATGAAACTAATTATTCCTTGTCAATGATATAAATTTAGAAGACAATTATGATATATTCTCTTGGTGTTTCATGTTGTTTACGTCAATATTGAAAGTCGCAACAATAACATAATCTGCCCGTATTTTTATATCGGTCTTTCTTACTTGCTGATAATTTTATCTGTACTGATTGTTTTGTAAATACGAGGACTGCCTTTTATATTTCGGGATTGGACAACCCTAGTGTTGCAATCTGACAACTGACAGCTCTATCGTAAAGTTTGACATTTTTGAGGTTATACGTACTCAAAACGTTTTGACATACGAGCGCTATGTGTTGTTTACAGTAACTTAAAGGATTCATCTCGGCCAAAAAATGGAATTAAATCGTGAACATTTTCGTGCGATTATTTTTTACAACTTTCGACGTGGATTAAGTCAGCAAGAGCGCATGGATGAACTTAATTTAATTTTTGGCGATGAAACTCTATCAAGGACCACTGTTTATCGATGGTATGGTGAATTCAATCGAGGTCGTAGTTCACTCCAAGACGAATTTCGTGAAGGTCGTCCAAAAACAGTTGTTGTTCCGGAAACCATTGATGCTGTGCGCGAACTGATATTGCAAGATCGTCATGTGGCCTATCGTGAGATTCAGTCAACCTTACACATTAGTGGAACCAGCATACATTCAATATTGCATAAACATTTGAATGTCAAAAAAATTTGTTCGCGTTGGATCCCACACAATTTGTCAATCGTTCAAAAAAAAACTCGTGTCGATTGGTCGAAACAAAAGGTCAAAAAATACGATCGCGGTGCTTTAAAACACGTTTATGACATACTGACAGGTGATGAATCGTGGATTTACGCGTATGAGCCTGAAAGTAAACATCAGTCGACTGTATGGGTGTTTCAAGATGAGCCGAATCCAACCTAAGTTGTTCTTGCACGAAGCACTTCCAAGCAAATGATCGCCTGTTTTTTCGGAAAAACTAGACATGTCGCAACAGTACCACTAGAACAACGCAGAACCGTCAATTCTGAGTGGTACACAACCATTTGTTTGCCAGTTGCCTTCCAAGAAATGAGGAAAACCAACCGCCGAAGACGGATCACTCTTAACCACGACAATGCGAGCTCTCACACATCGGCTCAAACAACTGCATTTTTGACCACTCAAAACGATTTGATAAGTCATCCGCCGTATAGTCCTGACTTGTCATCAAATGAATTCTTTTTATTCCCGTACGTAAAAAACAAACTGAGAGGTCAAGGTTTTTCGACACCTGAAGAAGCGGTTGCTGCGTTCAGAATGCATGTTTTGGGGATACCTCAATCAGAGTAGAAAAAGTGCTTCGACAATTGGTTCAAACGCATGCAAAAGTGTATAGATCTTCATGGGGAATATTTTGAAAAACAATAAAGCGATATTCGATGATTAATATTTGTTTTTGTTCTCTAATATAAAAGGCAGCCCTCGTAAAAGCTACAAAAAAGAGCAAGCATTATATACATAATTATTCAAGATTGCAATCAGTTGACGGGAGCGCAACTGATGAAGGGTTTTAACTAGAAACAATATGTTGTCTTGCATTCAGTGGACTGCAAAATCTCGAAAAGATAATATCATAATCTCTTTGATATTTACGAAATCTAAAAACATTCAAATTTTTAAAAACAAAACTATAATTTATATACGAAATTATAAAATGTGAAATATTTAGTGTAAGCAATTATTTTATGAGATTAATATTGTATTTTCATCAACATTTTTTTCATTAATCTCATAATCTTCGTTCATGAATTATCACATATACGATAAGATATGGATTTGCTCTACTTAGTCCTTCAACATGGGAAAAACCAGATCAATGTTTGGTGTTAAAGAGAAAATCATTGATTGGTTACAGTGTAAATTTGTTGTCAAATAAAACAAATCAGATACCAGCTGTAAGATGTTCCATTAATATAGTTATTCTGAACATATATGGAGTAGATCACTCGCCATTTTCTTTGATGTTTACTCTAAAATGGCTGAATCAATAGAGTTTTATCAACTACGATATTATCATTGTAAGGTGGGTAAGAAATCATTCTAAATCTTGTCAGCTGAAATACGTTCTAAAATGTTTAAAATTGTATTATCAACATCAACTTCAGAAATGTTTGTAATATTTTTTTAAATTTAAGAATTATTCTGATTAATTACATATGAACGTTTTTGTTATTATGTAGTCTGTGAGAATTCTATTTTTTCCTAATGATTAAAATATAGAAAATATAATCAAAGTTTTGTATAGACCACCAGATTTGTATTCTTTTATGTGCAGTACGATCCATAATACAATTTAGGTGCTATCATTATTCAAGGGCACTGTATTGTTTATCACATGAATGATGAAGCATTAATAAATCGGAAGCAGACTAGTGAAATTTTCGTTCAAAAGTATTGAGACAAACTAACGCCACAATTTTAAGAAATAAGGAAACCTAAAACACCTCAAAAATAATTTTAATTAATTCTTTTATAGCTTGGGGAGGTGCCCTTAACAATAATCTACGACGACTACAAAATAGATTATTAAAAATTGATAATAAAAACCGATCTGTAATTCTGCTGATTTATATAATTATCACCAACAGTCTAAGACATATACAAACTCAAATAGCATAACCAGAAATAAAAATATTCAAAATCCTATTAGACTTCCGTCGGTTGGGCTAAGCTAGACTACGGCTATTCGCATATTCTCATCCACTTGAAATGAAAATTCTAAGAAGTGGGAAAAAAGCTCAAAAAATGGATACACATATACAGAGTGAGTTTTTTGATGATCAGTTTGGGGATCTCGGAAACTAGCGAAAATAGCGCAATGGTTAAATTGGGAAAGATTTGCAGTTTTACTGGCCCAATTTAATGACACTCGGATTTTTGTCATGGCTTACTAGATATTTAGTCAAATCCCTCTAGCTCCTTTGTTTTTGAATTTATAAAAAAGTGTAAATATCAAAATTGAGGGGAATTGTATCCCGAATATGATTGCCATGTCCTCGTTTGCGTGACAGCTCTCGTTTTCGAGATATGACACAAACTTATCTTTTTTTGAATGGAAACCATAGTTGGCTATGACCTCCAAAAGTCGGACATTTTTAGAGATTTTCAACGATATAATACTCGATATAGTTCTTCATAAAACTAACTGAGTTATGGATGCTTTTCTCTCTTATTTTCACTTTTAACGTAGTTAGCCATGAAATAGATTGATTTATTAATAACTATTCCAAAAAACATTGAACGATTTTTTTATTAGATATAACGAAATAACTAAATAAGTAGGTACTTACTAAAAACTTAAGAAATTAAAGTATATAATACAATTTATGTTTGAAAAGTCCACCATTGTTATTTAGACAAAAATTGCATCTTTTTAAGATTGACATTACCGCTTTCCTCACAGACCGCCTATCAATTTCTTCAATTGCTTATAATACCGCCTCCCTTAGGTCACCAACTGTTTCATATTTTCTTTTGTATACTTTGTTTTTTAGCGCACCCCATAAATAGAAGTCTGTCACTGCCAAATTGGGAGACCGGGGTGGCCATTCGAGTGGGCCATTTCTTCCTATCCTAGAGTTTGGATAGATATTATCTAAGTGTTGTCTTACTAATAAAGAGTTATGAGCAGGTGCTCCATCATGTTGAAACCACTCAGTTTCTAAACGAGTTCTCAAATTCAAATTATGCAACATGTCTTGAAAAGTGTATTGCAAGAAATGCAAGTAGCGCTCCCCAGTAAGTGATTCGTCATAGATAAAAGGCCCCAGAATATAATGATACCACACCAAACATTAAAACCAAATTTTATCTGGGGTCGACTTTGTTCTACATGGAAAGGGTTTTCTTTAGCGCAGATATGCTCATTATGTCTATTGAACATATTCCAGTTCCAAAGCACATGTCTCTAAACCATGTACAAAACAAAATACGTCGATATTCGTCACCAGCATGCAAAGCTTGAGAAACTGAAAGTTTGTACGGGTGTAACTTGTGCGCTTTCAGTACCTTAACTACAGTTCGTTAAGATGTGCCAGCGTCTGCCTCAATCTCACGAGTTGATGTAGATGGATTTTGATTTACCATTGCCAAAACATTTATTTGTGCTGCCTCGTTAATTTGATTACGTTCCTTTGGTGGTTTAGTAAAAGATCCATATCTGCTTAAACTATCGTAAAGCCTCTTAAATGTACATATAGCAGGTTGACGACGATTAAAATATCTATGAAAGTATTCCTCAGCTGCACGAACTGAATTTTTATGGCATATGATATAACATTCCACCTTATTCAGTTTTTGTTCGTTAGAATATTCCATTTTATCACGAAAACTTGTCAATATCGACTGTCAGTTCAGCACTATTAATGGAATTACTCTCAAATAAGGAAACGTCAAAGTGAAAACAATCTTTTTCATGGCTACTTACGTTAAAAGTGAAAATAAGAGAGAAAAGCATCCATAACTCCGTTATTTTTATGAATAACTATATCGAGTATTATATCGTTGAAAAGCTCTAAAAATGTCCGAGTTTTTGAGGTCATAGCCAACTATGGTTTTCATTCAAAAAAAGATAAGTTTGTGTCATATCTCGAAAACGAGAACTGTCACGCAAACGAGGACATGGCAATCATATTCTGGATACAATTCCCTTCAATTTTGATATTTACACTTTTTTATAAAATCAAAAACCATGGAGCTAGAGGGATTTGACTAAATCGACAGAATTTCGTTTTTTCGAAATATCTAGTAAGCCATGACTTTTTACAAAAATCCGAAAGGGTATTAAACTGGGTCAGTAAAACTGCAAATCTTTCCCAATTTAACCATTGCTTTATCTCCGCTAGTTTTGCACTTTTTTTTTTCTCTTTGTGGTATACGAATAAATCAGAAGGTTATCAGACGCTTGAGCAGGTTGTCCATGTGAGGGGAATCAATTTTCCAAATTTAATCTAAATATTTGTGGCGATTGTCTCTCTGCTTTGTTGACGGTCCGTGCAAATTCACTAAGCGTTAAATCAGTAGGAAATGCTGGCCTGTCACACTAGGTTGTTTTTCATTTTGCTTCCCATTAATTATCTGTTTTTAAAGCTCTATGGCGTTATGTCCACCTGAAATTAGTGGAGGGCCATATGGTGTAACCATGAAGGTCACAGATGTGCGCCGGCTAGGCTCAGGATTATAGATGTTGTGGTCGGGGTTCTACTGCTGAAGTTTTTGGTGACAACCAAGGAGGATTCAGGATTGTTTGAGGTTAGTGAGGGAGAGGGCGCCACTCAGCTTAGTTTAATCTATGCCTCATTAAGCTGAGAAAGGAAGTTCTATATATTGAGATATTTAGAGAAATTAAACACTAATGAACTCTAGAAGGATCTATTTACAATTAACTAAATTAGTACAATATGATTCTGGGTCTTCTGAATTTAAACCAATTAAAAAAATGTTGAGATAAATATTGGAAAATAAGAAAAATTCTCTATAGGTAAGTAAACTTTCATTACACAAAGTTTGATTAACTAATCTGGAAATTAATCATATGTTCTTAATAAAACTTAAATCTTTTGTTCAGTAATTTCTGCAATGAGAGAATAGAAACTAAATATTTATTCTGAACTGAATATTTAACTTTCCTTGTTCATTCAGTTTTATAATCAACAATGAAATTCAGAAATGTATTCGTGTATATACTGGAATGTAACAAGTACTAATCAAAAAATATATAATCACCTTAATAAACATTTGAAAATTTAAGATCTGTAACTTTAAATATGTATCCCTAAAATAAGTATCTATAAAATTCTATCTATTAAACTGGTATCTTTATATCCTGTAACTCATGAGTTATAGTTTACAATTTTTCTACACATAGACACTAGAGGTGTCGTACTTTGTGACTGACTTATTCAGAAAAATTTATAATTTAAATTTTTAAACACGTTATCAAAATATCATTTATATATACATATTTTGGTAAACCTAGAGTAGGCTTTCTTAGTCAAAATGAAAAGGTCTGACCTTAATTGTCCTTGTAGTAAATTTTACTCAAATTGATAAGGATGAACTGTCCAAGATCTAATATCAAAGATGGGATAGTGTTTGCTAGATGGAGAAACATGGTGACCCTGTCTGGGTGTTTCAATCATCCGGCGTAGCAAAATGTGTGGACATCCTAACCAGGTCCTTCGCTGACACTGCAACTCAATTTTGGACACAACCAAGGAGTGTAGACATCTCCATTAACATCCAGTTTGCTCTCAATTGTCGCTGAGCACAATCCAAATTTTAGATCAATCTTAGTACTATCCTAGACCAACCTCAGGTCTATTCTGGCTCATATAAAAGCCTTAAACCCAACCAAAATCCTACAATAAAGATTTTCATGAAATAAATTTCATTTCCAATCTGTGAAGTACTTAACTCTTGAAACATCTCTGTACCAAGAATTTTAATATTTAATGGAGTGAAATATCACCCATATAACAAATGAAAAGGGGTTGATACATTCAACTAATAAAAAGGATATGTCTTCATTTTCACTTTTATAGTAACATGAAGAAAATGATCATAATGATTTTTACTATGTTATTAGAAAACTAATTTATCTTACCTTCTTTACTGGCGAAGGGTAACCACTCAAAAGGGGTGCCTTTTTAAATTAAACCCTTGCGGTTATTTCATAGGTTTCCCCAAAACGAACTATGGAAATCGGTGAACTTACATTAACATTATAGTTGAGGGATATTTTAACAAATCGGGATCACTTTTATTAACCCTCGGAATCTTTCCGAGACCATTGTCCAAAATTCCCTTTTTTGTTCACCCTCGTGTTCCTCAGTTCACACAGGAAATTCTCTTCTCCCGTCCGGTCAGTTCAATGGCGGGCTTTTTGAATATCCCCATCCAAACTATCATGTAAAAACATATCAGCTGATCCGAGTCTGATAAACCCTGTTGGCAGAACTTTTGACAGATCCACGTCGAGCGAAGCATGTGACCACTGTTGTCAACTGCTCCTTTTAGCTTGGCAATCACTCTCGCCAACTGTATTTGTTTCTTAACCTCAAGTCAAAGCATCACATTTCGCATGCGTTGATATCCATTAAATGTTAGGCAACATTATATTAATCTATATACTACCAAAAGAATCTTTCGGCATCTGTCTATTTAAATTCATTTTCTGTTTTCTTAACCGTATCGGTATTAATTGTTTTATTCATATGACGATTTAAAAGTTTTAAGTAATCTAACTATCTTCAATATTTTCCCGGTTGTATGGCATGTCAGACTTACAACCTAAAGAATTATCTTTTACTTTTTACTCAAATATTTGACCAAATTTTAGTTATTGAATTAGATACTAGAAGACGATAAATAATTCTAGTGCTCTTCGAATAAAATTAATAAACGAAAGTATGGGCATAACATAACTCGTTTTATCCAAATAATATTTATAGCGTTAAGGTAGGTTTACATTGCTTGGTCATTCGGGGTGATAATTTAAAAGAACCTGTAACTTGCACTGGATTATTTTGATAAGGCTGTGCAAATGTTACAGCTCATAGAGCCTTTTTCATAACTGCTCATTTAGCTTAAATTGTGAATAGAACGGCAAATAGAAAATCTAATGCTTTATGACAAAACTCTCAGATCTATTGGACATTTTATATTTAGAGTATGTCTGTTTCAAATTTTGACAATAAAATTATTTGACTAACTGGAAATATGTGTATTTGTTTTGTGTTCAAACCAGGATATTTAATCTGGATTAGAACCGTATGTAATTTTTATTCTCACCAGACAAGAACGCAAAGCAAACAGAATTGTTTAAACTGAATCTGACGATCTGTTTCTTATATTTTTGGGCATGCAGCCTTGAGATTAACATCTGGTTGTGATTCTTTTTATAATGTCAGTAACAGTAGTCTAATTATCTCTCCTTACTTATATACATTTTTTATTTATTATTTTCAATTAAAGATATAAAAATACTATGAACGTTTAAAAATATTACTTTGTTATTTCTTTGATTAAATTATCTTAATTTTATTGTACACAATAACAAATTGAGGATAAATTAGAAGATTATTAATATGGGTCATCAATGCACTAAACTAAACAAATTTCAACATTTTAAATAATATTAAACAGCAGAGGTAGATAAAGATTATATTCGGGGCCAATAAATCAACTAAACAATTTGTCCTAGAATGTAATCTTTAACAGAATGAACGCGAACACCCAATGAAGTTTTATGGCATGTCAGTTCAACATTCTCAACAAATACATTCTGTACTGCGAACTACGTTATATAAATGGAATAACAATTTATTTAATTAAACGTCCGTAGATCCACACCAATAATTTCTGGCAATGAAATTATGTATTAAAAAATCACAAATTAATCTAATACCTACATAACAATTGTAATTGAATTTTTTGACAGAAAATGGGTTTTTCAGTTATTTTTATTGCTGATAATAAACTTAATAGTTATAAAAACAAATTCCGATTTGCCTACCAACTTCTTTTCAGAAAGAAGAGCTCAATTGATTATTTTGGTAAATAGTTTTTTTATTAATTCTTGCTTTACTTGAATTCAAGGAGTGTATCACATTTGAAATTATGACAAATTGTCCAATATCTTAAAAACAATAACATGCCTGAATCTGCTCACACTTGCAAATGACAGCTCTTCGTCGGGAACGTCTCTTGGGAACTGGGTAAAATAAATGTTATAATATATTAAGAAAAGGCGTTTTATTCAGTTCCACATGATTGGCTCATTCAGGTGCTGAAACTCTATAAAGTAAATAATCGTATTGTTAACTTTTTAGAACATGTCATGACTACTTGGCAAACCAAAATCTTTCTAAATGCAGCCAACTGTTCGATACAAAACGACTCTATCCCAATCAGAAGGGGTATATTCCTGGGAGACTCTCTTAGCCCACTGTGGTTCTACCTTGCCATGAACCCACTCTCACACAAACTGAACTCGACTAACTTTGGGTTCAGTCTCAAGTACAACAACGTACAAGCATTGAAGATAAACCATTTGTTATACGTGGACGACTTAAAGTTGATGGCAGCTACGAAACAACAGCTGCATTATATGCTTAAAATAGTAGAAGGGTTCTCTAGCGACATCCATATGCAATTTGGCCTGGACAAATGCCGAATTATTAATATAGTTAAAGGCAAAATACAGCAGGGGCCCTACGAAATGGGGGACGGCACCTCAATTGAATCCATGGAGGAAGGCCATACTTACAAATACCTTGGACTAACGAATTGATCACACCACCATGAAGAAGGACCTAAGAACAGAGTTTTATAGAAGGGTAAGACGACTGCTGAAGAGCAAACTTAACAGTAGAAATTTGTTTCAGGCTATTAACACCTACGCGTATTCAGTGCTTAGTTACTCTTTCGGTATAGTTCACTGGTGCAAGACCGACATTGAACAATTACAACGGAAAGTTCAAGTACTACTACCAAAAGCTCAAAATCACAATCCAAAGATCTGGGTCGAACATACAACATTGCCCCGGTGTGAAGGAGGAAGAGGATTGGCAGATATAGGCAAGTTACGTGATCAACAAATTTCTAATTTGCGTAATCATTTCCAGAAACTCTGATCTACACAGAGTCATATGTCAGGTTGATGACTCAACACCTCTGCGACTGACAGACCAACAACTTGAAGTATACCACCTGACAACTGATCAGAAGCTGCTGAAATGGAAAGAGAAGCCTCTTCATGGAAGACATATAAATGACGTCAACCAAGATTATGTCGGCAGTTCAGCGTCGAACTACTGGTTGATCTCTGGTCATATGTTTTCTGAAACGGAAGGCTTTATATTCGCAATCCAAGATAAAGTAATTCCAACTAAGAACTATCTTAAATACATCGTCAAAGACCCATCTATCAACAATGACAAATGCAGATATGGTTGCCAAACATCTGAATCTATCCAGCATATTACAGGAGTTTGCCATGCGTTCGCTGCAACTGAATACAAAGAGCGACACGATGCTGTGGCAAAAATACTGCACCAGGAACTAGCGCTGAAACTTGAGCTATCACAGTCGTAAGAACACCCTAATATATATACAAACCAGAATCTATTTTAGAAAATAACGTCTACAAGCTGTAATGGGACCGCACGATACTGACGGATCGAACTGTTGCTCACAATAGACCAGACATAGTTTTAGTAGATAAAATCTATAGGAAAACAACCATAATTGACATAGAAATCCCTAACAAAAATAACATAAATATTAAGCAGGCTCAAAAAATAGCCAAATACAGGGATTTGGAATTTCAAATAAAGAAGCAGTGGGACATGAACAACACAGGAACTGTACCCATTGTTATGTCAACAACAGAAGTAGTCCCAAAACTAAATAATTTAAAATAGTTCCGTCTGGATGAACATCTTTACCAACCAATGCAAAAAGCCGTTCTGTTAGGAACAGCCCGGACGGTCAGAAAATTCCTGGGGAGCTGCCACGACTCCAACCACGGGCCTGATACCCGGGCAAGGGCTGTCACAGAGCTAAACCCTTTTGATATCTCGTATATCTGGGGTTAGTGAATTTTCCCCTAAAGGCACATTATGCGTGCCTTAGAGGGAGTGTACTGCCATACACTGTATGGTCAAGTCGGGATGATAATTAATAATTAATTATAATAATTTTCTTCATCGTAACAGCAGCCATTTTTAAACTTGCGAGAAACGTAAATCTTTCAATTGACGGTTTCAAAGCAGATTTGGTTTTAACAGATGTTCTCCTTTAATGGACAGTCTGTTTTTATATAGCATGATAATTTGAACTCTTTTAAATTATCTAAAATTTTTTGACGAGTTTTCACTAAATGTATTCCGAATGTGCCGATGGAGCTCCAGCTCATTGTTTTACGCTGGTGACCGAAAAATTGGAGCATACGTCTGACGAGAATAACAACGTATCACCACAAAGCAACAATATATTTTGTTAAATTAAAAAACTAGCACATTATTTTCTTGATATAAAATAAATTAAACTTTCTACTCTTAAATAGTACTATGCGGAGGTAAGGTTTATTTGTGCAAACAGTTCCTACAAGTAATTTTAATAATGTTATATTAGAATTCAATAGGGGAACCGAAAATGCAGTATTATAAAGGAAACTTTGTTTAAAACAATAAACTTGACCTCTACTTTCCTTATAACCAGGGGCGGCTGTCCCTTAAGTGCACTCGTGAGCTGTATCACTAAATTTAATAAGCTTTTAATAAGGTTAAAAATCAACACAAAATGTTTAATAAATATAATTTTCAACGAATTTATCAAAAAACATTTTAAGCTCTAATCCAAACTTGTATTAAGAGTTTTATTCGCTTGAAAGAATATTTCACCGTGCACTTCGGCTAGCGCACGGTGAAACTTATATAGCTTCTATGAGATACGATATAACACGCTTAGCGCGTGAGATAGAAGATAACTAATGCAAACTATATGGAGCAACTGGCTGATTCTCGTACGCCGCACGGAGACACCGAGCTGTGCTGATATTGGCCGAACGTTTCACTAATTCAAATTTTTGTTTACGTAATTTAATTAGTGGTTAATTTGTTTTTGTCCTCGTAGTCTATGAGTGTGTGTGTGTTTACATAACTGTGAATCAGTATCAACTTTAACATTGACTATATTAAAAAGAAAACATTTAAAAAATATATATATATATAACTGACTTCCACCTACAACTAAAAAGTTAAAAATAATTATAACAAAATACAACTCTAGCAAATAAATAATTAATAATAATTTTTTCCCGATTTGCTCCCTCTAGGACATTTTTGTTTTCTAATTAGTCCCTCCCTAAATAATGATCTTATAAAGTACAACCGTTTTATTTTGAAACTGTTCATAATAAAATCAACAAAAAATAAAAACAATATTACAATTAATTTCAAATCAATTTAATTTGTCTTTAATTTAGGATTTAATGGTAAGTAAACATAATCTTTTATTAATTGAAACGTATAACTCATTTGCGATAATTTTAAATTATAATGTTTTATGTTTGTTTTTGAAATAAAACCACACACACTAAGGGAGCAAAAAACGCTACCAATATTTAAAATCCAACCGTGTTCAAGGTATCAATTTCGCCTTGTCAGTGCAATTATGATTTGAATTATAATAAAATATACATTTTAAAGTAATTTTATTGTCACAAACATTAAATTTTAATAAATAATACAAATTTTATGTGTATATAAATGTAATACTATTTAGCATAAAAGCATAAAACTAAAACTTCTAGGCAAATTGAATATTTTTAAATTTAAAACAAGAAAATGATTATAATAACATTTATGAAACGTGATAGAGATGTGATATTATTGTACAACACATTTTTTAACAGCTTAACAGACTATTTATATTTTTCTATGGTTTAAATCACCCTTTATACCTATAGTTTTACTTCGTCCCATATCTCTCAGACCGATACCATTATGTTAAAGTGGGGGGTATTATTTCCAGGATTATAAGTGTGTCTTCAGGAGTTCCGCAGGGCTCTCACGCGGGACCATTTCTTTTTAATTTATTTATTAATGACATTGGCAAAATTATTAATCATTGTAATATCTTAATGTATGTTGACGATTTCAAACTGTTTAAAGAAATTGCAACTTGCAATGATGCTACGTTACTCCAATCCGATTTAAACTCTTTATTTGCCTGGTATATTAGTCATGATCTTGACCTGAACATCAATAAATGTTTTATTATTACTTTTGCAAAAATTTCACAACCTATAATCATTTCATACGCTATTAATTCACAAAAGATACAACCAGTAAGTGAAATTCGTGACCTTGGTGTCGTTTTCGATAATACTCTGACTTTTCGTAGACACATTGATCTAGTTGTTTCCAAGAGTTACAAGGTTTTGGGTTCGTTCATCTAAAACATTTTCTCATAATACGATTCGTTTATTATATTGTTCACTAGTACGATCTATTCTGGAGTACTGTTCTGTCATATGGAACCCCCACTGTAACACACATATAGATAATATTGAGAAAGTTCAAAATAAATTCCTTCGTATAGTAACATTTAAAATGGGTTTGAGCAGGGACAATTATCAATATAGTGATATTTTAGTACAAATGCATTTACAATCTTTGTAAAACCGGCGTAACATAGCTGACATTTATTTCCTATACAAGTTGTTGTCAGGTGAACTTGACTGCTCTTGCTTACTAGACAGAATATCCTTGAATACGACAATGAGAACTCGTTCTTCAGAACTCTTCAATGTGTCATTTCATAGAACTAACTATGGATTTTGTTCAGCAATGACTAGGTTATTGCGTACAGGCAATCAGAACTCCTCACATATCGATCTGTTTTACAACTCCATCAGGGTAATCAAGCGCTCGTTTTACTATAATATTTAATGCTGCCGTTTGTTTTGTTTTTGTTTTTGTTTTTGTTTTGTTCGCGACTACATGTATCTTGATTATAATTTTAATTTTAAGTAACTATATTTTATTTCGTATTTTGTATAAACTTAGATTTATGTTTTTTGTGTGTTTTGTGTTTTTAGATTTAGTTTTAGTTTTAATGTTATTTTCTTTAAATTTTTTGTTTTGTATTTTATGTAAATGGGGTTACCCGTATATAAGAATAAATGAATAAATAAATGAATGTCAAGTGTAAGCAACTACTTACGTTCCACACTACGTAACATTCTTTTATCCACCCTGTAGCACTATAATTCCACACCACCTTATATTTCAATCATCTTGTATATGCAACTGCTTCTAACATTTTTTAACCCTCCGCCCAATTACTGGAATATCCTTACTGCATATGCTTATCTAATCATTTTTTAAGTTGTTTCATCCTCTCTGTGTAAATAGTTTTACTTCACTCAATACAACATTTTTTGAACCACCCTATATAACTTTAATTCTATTCCATCTTATGTTTCAACCACCCTATATATGGAACTGCTTATGTACCACCCAATGTCATTTATTTGTAAGATTTTTTGAACCCACCCATCTAACTGTAATTTTATTTCTTTTCGATACACTAATGGAATATTTTGTGCAATTTCACTCGACTGGAAGCCCTATAAAATGAAAACCATTACAAACACCCTGTATTATATATTTTTACCACATATTTTTACAATTTTCAGATATACAAGAAGAGATATCATAAAAATTGCAAACAGTATTTAATGTCTAAATTATTGAATATTTTTGAATTTTTAGTGGTTGTATGTTTTAACTGATATCTTTGGAACTAACTCAGACCATTATAACATTCAGTAAATTAGTCTTTAAGTACACGGAAACTTTTTTGAAAAATAATTTGTTATGCTATTCAAATAGTTTTATTTCAGGTCAATATATCACAAATATTTGTGTTTCATTTGAAACATAGTAGTAGAAATCAACAACTCATATAAGTACTAACAAACATCAAAATTGTTAGATATGAGAAATTGTCTTCATATTTATGAACTTTAATTAAGGAATTTCTACGCCGACCTGTTTATAGAAAGCATAAACATTTTTTTAACAATTACGAACCCAGGAAGTATAAACATATCAATTTCAATCTAAAAAGATATTTTAAATTGCAAACTTTCTAGTGTAATACTTTTTCTGTGGGTGTGCCGTATTACCTCTTTTCAAGACGATTTAAACTGTGTATTCTGTCCTTTGCGATAAATAACAATACGCCTACCTTTGTATATTTGGTTAATTTAAATTCATACTTGGATGCGATGAGAAAATAATATATTTTTTGTCAACTCCATTATTTGTATATACCATAAACATTAATTTCGAGTACCATGCATTTTTTGCTGGTTTATTTAATTAGGTATTTTGCTAAAACTTTATTCATGTTTTTATATATATGCCCCCAATATATGTAAAGAGTGTTTTTTAGAGGTATAGAACTTTAAGTTGGCAACACTCTTTTAACCGGCGGCCATCTTGTTACCTGTCAAGTGATTTATGTTTGGTTTGGCAATTCATCATGAATAGACTGACGCCTGAACAACGCTTCCAAATTGTGCAAATTTATTTTGAAAATCATGGTTCTGTTCGAAATACGTATCACGCACTAAGTCCATTTTACTAGATTAACTATGCAACGTTTTCGCACCACGTTTACTCTAAATGATAATACGCATCCACAGAGATGTCCTACAGTGCGTACAGAAGAATCCATTGCTGCTGTAGAGCGTAGCGTAGAGGAAAACCCGAATCAGTCTATCCGTCATCGTGCAAAGGAATTGGATATGTGTTCATCCATTTTATGGAAGATTTTGCGGAAAGATCTTGGTTTGCGTGCTTATAAAATTCAACTCGTGCAAGAATTGAAGCCACACGGTCACCTAGCAAGGCGTACATTCGGTGAATGGGCCCAAAACAAGATTGCCGTTGATCCCAATTTTCATAAGCGAATTTTGTTTAGCGATAAAGCTCACTTTTGGTTGAATGGATACGTCAATAAACAAAACTGCAGTATTTGGAGTGATGATAATCCTCAAGTTCATTTTGAGACACCCTTACATCCAGAAAAACTGACTGTTTGCTGTGCTTTATGGGCTGGTGGAATAATTGGTCCGTACTTCTTTAAAAACAATGCTGGCCAGAACGTTACAGTCAATGGTGATCACTATAGAGCCATAATTACTAACTTTTTCGTTCATCAATTGAACAATCATGATGCACACGAGCTGTAGTTTCAACAAGACCAGGCAACATGCCACAAAGCTCGTGCCACAATCGATTTATTGAAAGAAACGTTTGTTAACCGCATGGTATCAGGTTTCGGACCCGTGAATTGGCCTCCAAGATCGTACGATTTAACGCCGCTTGAATATTTTCTGTGGAGATACGTGAAGTCGCTAGTCTACGCCGATAAGCCCGAAACGATTGACCACTTGGAGGACAACACTCGCCGCGTTATTGCCGATATACGGCAACAAATGTTGGCAAAAGTCATCGAACATTGGACCTCCAGATTAGACTACGTCCGAGCCAGCAGTGGCGATCATATGCCAGAAGTCATATTCAAATTATAATGACAGAAGCTTTTCTTACGAATAAAGTAAATTTCATGTCAATTTAAAAAAAAATCCTTGTTTTATTCCATTTCAAAGTTATATACCTCTAAAAAAAAAAACACCCGTTATTATCCAAATGAAGGTTTGTTCATATTTGTTGGTAATTTGTCTAAATATTACTGAATAAAAAGTACTACAAGACAAATTTGAATTTTGAACTCTTAAACAGCAAAATATTTGCCAAAAATAGTTGCTAGCAAAGCAAGAGAATCGAAAAACATTTTTTTGGAATTTAAAAAAAGTAGTGGAACAATCCTAGCGTCCTATAAACATGGCGACCTATTTAAGGACTTCTGGAAATATTTTGGTGTAAAAATAAGGAAATGCCTTTAAGGGGTAGTTATAAGGGGTTGTTGATTTATCATTCTTTAGCAATTAATCTTGGTGCTAAGAACACCCTGATATCTACATTAGATCAAGTGATATGGATATAGCTGACGTAATATAAGTCTTAACGTACATTAGTCATTGTTTCTCGGAGGGAGTTGGAGCAATAGATTTTGCGTAATCAGTTAACAATTAATTATCGGCTTGGTCCCTATTCAGTCTTATGTATTGGATGATAGGACTTAATAGATAAAAAAATAAAAAAGTTTTTTTATAAGTATTTACTGCATGTGAAATACTACGAGACATTTTCTGTTGAACTTTTTGTAGAAATTAATCATTAATTATCAGTAGACTTATTGTTGTCAAATGATATGCATGCTTGGTAAAATGACAAAAATTAGGATACACCTGAACAATCAAGTTTTTATTATCATCATTTGGCGCCTCCAAGATATATAAGAGGACGTAAGTCCAGACTTATGTTTTTTTGCCACTATTTTTTAACAGTGATAAAGACTTAAGATTGCAAATGCAAATGTATTTGTGTTTTTACTTTGATTTTTCAGTAAATAAATAAATAATTATCTAGAATAAAATAACGTGGATTAAGTCAGCAAGAGTACATGGATGAACTTAATTTAGTTTTTGGCGTTGAAACTTCATCAAGGACCACTGTTTATCGATGGGATGGTGAATTCAATCGAGGTCGTAGTTCACTCCAAGACGAATTTCGTGAAGGTCGTCCAAAAACAGTTGTTGTTCCGGAAACCATTGATGCTGTGCGCGAACTGATATTGCAAGATCGTCATGTGACCTATCGTGAGATTGAGTCAACCTTACACATTAGTGGGACCAGCATACATTCAATATTGCATAAAGATTTGAATGTCAAAAAAATTTGTTTGCGTTGGATCCCACACAATTTGTCAATCGTTCAAAAAAAGACTCGTGTCGATTGGTCGAAAGAAAAGCTCAAAAAATACGATCGCGGTGCTTCAAAACACGTTTATGACATAGTGACAGGTGATGAATCGTGGATTTACGCGTATGAGCCCGAAAGTAAACAGCAGTCGACTGTATGGGTGTTTCAAGATGAGCGGAATCCAACAAAAGTTGTTCGCGCACGAAGCACTTCCAAGCAAATGATCGCCTGTTTTTTTCGGAAAAACTGGACATGTCGCAACCGTACCACAAGAACAACGCAGAACAGTCAATTCTGAGTGGTACATAACCATTTGTTTGCCAGTTGTTTTCCAAGAAATGAGGAAAACCAACAGCCGAAGACGGATCACTCTTCACGACAATGCGAGCTCTCACACATCGGCTCAAACAACTGCATTTTTGACCACTCAAAACATCGATTTGATGAGTCATCCGCCGTAGAGTCCTGACTTGTCACCAAATGACTTCTTTTTATTCCCGTACGTGAAAAACAAACTGCGAGGTCAACGTTTTTCGACATCTGAAGAAGCGGTTGCTTCAGAGTGGAAAAAGTGCTTCCACAATTGATTCAAACGCATGCAAAAGTGTATAGATCTTCATGGGGAATATTTTGAAAAACAATTAAGCGATTTTCGATGATTAATATTTGTTTTTGTTCTCTAATCCCGAAATATAAAAGGCAGCCCTCGTATTTAGCTTTTGAACCTATCTCAAAATAATAATCAAATAGAGTCGTTATCGTAAAACCGAATGGGTGCCCTTTTTTATTTCCTATATAATTGATGAATTTATTATTTTTTTGTTATAATTATAGCTGGTTTAAACATTACAAATGTGTAATATGTTGCAAGTTATGTATGCGGCTGATGTTGCACCAAAATTTACATTTGTATAATTTTAGTTTGTAATTATTAATACTCTTCCACGCTACTATCTTCGGATTAAGTTTTAGCATTAAATTAGAAGTGTGTTCAGTGTTTATAAAGACTCCCTTAGAAGTCCAACTACATTCGTTTTTTTTTTCAAAAATGTGATAAACAAGTCAAACACGTTTTTCTTCCTAATCGATTATAAACGTTATAAAAATTTTATTGATAGTCGAATAGTATTTATACAGTTTCTATTAATGTTAATGATTTAAAAATAAAGCTTTCATTTGTACATTTCTATGTATACTGACAACTCTTTCCTAGTTACATTTTGCTCCTGAATTGATAGTTATTTGGTATTCTTAGCTTGTCATTTTTAATATAAACATTTACATTACAGTCATGCTACTGGCGTCTGTTTGCTTAATTTATTGCCCTGAATATTAATTTACGGTAATATACTGTTATATTCGCTTTTTATTTTTGCATATTATTTTGGCACTATCGAATTTAGTGACCAGTGGACAGTGGATTTACTCGACAGTTATATCATTTCAACGAGTTGTAAGTATTGTTGCCAATTATGTTATCGGACAAAATAAATTCTACCTAAGCTATAAGCTGTATTTATTTTTAATTGTTAAAATGCATATGTTCGAAATCTCAGTTTTTTGGCTTAAGCCATTTGAATAACATACTGATATAGGAAAAAACGTTTATTAACACAAATCTCTTGAATATTCTGATAATTTTCCTGGTGACATTAGTTGGGGCCAGTGGCATAACGTGCCCTGTACCAAAATTAGTTGTAGAGGAGGAGGGGCAAATGAAGGGTAAAGATTTCTCACAAAAGATGTAAAAATGCTTGCATTAAATTAAAATAAGTATTTATTGATTATAAGTTATCACTTCCTCTTAGAAATCAAGCTAGCCAAACAATTCAAAATAAATATACTCCCAGCATTATGAGAAAAATGGCTTGATAAGGTATCTTCATATATTGAAGGTTGCCATTGTTCTTTCAGACAACAAAATTAACCTTTGGCTACTGGTAGATAAATAGGTAGTACTTACAATCTAAATCACTCAGAGAAGCTGATTGCGGCAAAATAAAGATTTTTTGGGCATTTTTATAACCTCTTCCTTTTTCTGTTTACTTTTTCTTTTCATAGCTCCACTGGGATAATCTCTTTTTCTTTCACTCATTCTTTTCACAAATCAAACTAAGTTATTATTTATTGCTCTCCGTGGTTTGTCATTGTACATTGATTATTTAAATGAATGACTTAAACTGGGGAAACCTGCAATAATTATTGCCCAGTTTCCGATTATAATCGATGTAGGATGTTGCCAATTTTTGGACGCACGCTTAACCCGGGAAAAAAAATTGCTTTTTTGAATTTTGTCAATTCTGAAGTGAAAACTCTATAGGCACGTATGACAGTTTTTTATATATTTTTCTCGGGAAGCACGAGATTAAGTGACATTGTGGGTAAGGTTTCACTAATTTTTGCTTACACACATTAGGGTATCTGTAGTTAGGGGGCCTCTATAGCCCGGGGGCCCCGTATCATTGATACGGCGGTAGCTACGCCCCTGGTTAGGGCGAACAAGAAGGTCTTGGGTGGGAAGTTATTCAGTTACTTACCATCTGACATTTTCATGCACTACAAATGTTTTCTGAATATTTTACTAAAGGCGAAGAGTAATATAGTGTTCGCCAAATTTTCATTCTATTCATAACCCGCTATAGCAATTTAAGTGGTAACCCTAGTACTGAAGAGTGGTGTTTCAGAAAATTCAGTTCCACTGTTTGTCTATGTGACCCTCAAGACCCTCAACAACAACATCACATTCATTAACAATTCAGGATCACAATATAGTAATCTTAGCAAACGTCCACAATGAATTTTGTTTCGCGGGTTGTCTGCTTTATCCAGTGGTCAAATCTAAAATCCTTCAAAAATATACTAGATTGGTAGGTAATTAATTTGTACAGAATGAGCACCTTTTAATGTTTGCATTTTTTACTTTCTGGGTAGGTACCTAACAACATTGAATGTGTTATTTATTATTGTTATAATTATTTTCAGCTTTTTAGTTATAGGTGGAAGTCGGTTATACTTTTTTTAAATGCTTTATTTTCAACTTTTTAGTTTTTTGAACTCAGGTAGTTCTTTATTTTTTATTTTGTATGTATAACCAATAGACAGGACCCGGTAACATCGAAAGCCCCAACATTACACAATGATACATTTTCATTTAAATTGACAGGTAAAAGTTTACGAACAAAATGTACTTGTACGTGTTGACTTAATATGCCCAAAATATATTTATGCCTTATGGACCACGCCATGTAACCTTTTTTCAACTTTTTTGACAACCCTGTATAACTATAGATAATTCCACTCCACCCTATGTACCAACCATCCTGTACATACGACTGCCCACAGACAAGCATACATTTGTTAGCTGCCTTTTGTAAATTATAGGACGGAGTAGAATCCATCCCATATTCACGGAGCCAAATCCGTCCTATATTTCATCCATCGAATATAACTCCTTGTGGGCTACCCCATAAATTATTTTTTTTTTTAATATTTTATATTATCGCCCTGTGTAACATTAATTCCTCTCCACACTTTATGCAACTTCTTATGGGCTATGAAATAAATAATTTTTTAATCACACTATAAATATAATTCAACTCCAGCATATATTTCAACCATCCTGTATATGATTTGTTTACGTCCACATCATATAACAGTTTTTTAATCACCCCATATAATTTTAATTCCACATTTTATACCACCAAACATCCACTCCACCCTATATTCCAACCATCTTGTATATACGGCTGCCTATGGACCACAATCATTCTACTCCGTCCTATATTTCAATCATCATATAAATGCGACTCCTTCTATCACTTTACTTTGTGATTTTCTTTGCTATAACTAAACACCCTGTGTATATACGCACCAAATAGCAGTTTATTAGGCCGGGAGAATGTGACACCGAAAGCACCGTCTTCGCAAAATGGCAAAATTTTCATTTAAATAGGTATTTGCCTGGTATACCTACAAACTAGGCTTGGGTCTTTCAAAACGAACGACGAACGACTCCTCTACATGTGCCACGAATTAGTGGCACAGTTTAGTCAAACAGCTCGTTCAGTTCGCCATTAAAAGAGTCATTTAGCTCGAGCGAGTCGAGAGTCATAGGATGTGCTGAACATTCAACGTTCAATCTTTCGACCGGCACAGTCACCTCGGCTCGGAGCAGTGGAGAGAGAGTAAAGAGCCGTCAGCCGTCTGGTTGATGAGATGAAGGGTATTATTCTAAAATTCAGTCGGAAGGTTTTATTTTCAACGAATCTATGAATAGGTATTTAAAATTTTTATTATCACAGGCACTAAGGCACAGGGTTGTTATTGTTTTGCAGTGTTTTTGTTATATAAATTTCTATTTGAGTTATAAGTAAGCATAATAATTTTATTTGTTTTGAGAGTTTAGAACGTTTACATTTTAATGTTTAGAGTTTTTTCTTATTTTTGTTACCAAAATATAAAATTTTTGTATTTACGTAAGTTAATGATCTGCAAAACTTTAATATAAATTTGAGCAGTAAACTACACAAGTAGAGACATTATATAAATCCGCCTAAGGCTAAACGGCTGTGTTTTAGGAGATCGTTCAAATGAACGACTCATTGTGAACGACTCGTTTTGGTGAGCTGAACGAAATGAGCCGGCTCACTAAAAAGAGTCATAAAACCCAACACTACTACAAACACTCATTCATTTAAGGAGCCGAAAATACTATGCTTTACTACTTATATGCTTGAGATATACATAAAAAAACTTCCAGTGCCTACAATTCCCGCATTATTACGTTGGAATTTAAATATTTATGAGGAAATGTCAGTTACGTCACGTCGATGAAATTTTTGATAAGAATATTGGAATTTTCCTCAATTTTCGGCTAAACTGCAAGTTGCACGTCGCAGAAAAGTATATGAGTCACCTAGGGATCTTACTTAATAGATTACACGTTAAAAAACCATACACATCCATAGGGAGTTTTCGAAAAATCGACCAATATGTTAGGGATATTGGTCGATTTCCATGCACCCATGTGTTCATTCACAAATTTCATCACTTTACCAATAGAATTCTTTTCCGAAATTTAAAATTTCACCAATCCGGATATATACTCGATTAAACAAGACCATATTCGTTCAAAACGGTTCACCACAGGAGAAGAAATCAGCTAACATACATACAAAAAAAATACGCTACGAATTGATAACCTCCTCCTTTTTGGAAGTCCGTTAAAAATGACACTAAACCCTGGTTTAAAGAAGGGTACGAACCCAACGTGGGTGGTCATCTTTTGGGGACGACGGACGTGTGAAACAGAAGCCTTAGAATGCGAGTCTAACTCCCAGTTGACCAAATTATTTCATATATTCTCATTACTGAATAAATAATCTCGGGAATTTTTCTGTATTAAGATATTTAATTGTTATTTCTAAAAGACGCACTTTTAATTATAATTCACGTTCTAATGGTTTCGACTAACACAAAATTAAAGATAAATAAACACAGCAAACATAATACGGAGGAGTGTTACCTTTCAAAATTAATTGCTTAAATCAATAACACATTCGAATTCTAATAATATTTAAAAATCACGATTTCAATGCAACGTTATAAATCGTCTTCATGTTAATTAGTGTTGTTCTGAAATCTTTAATTTGGTGTCATATTTCTCGACATGAAATCCTGTTTAAGCTTTCAGATTGTTTGAAGGTTCTTGATTTATAATTACTACGCCGTTGTATTCAAATTGAGTTGTTAAAACATAATCATAAAATGCAAACTACATAGCAATTAAAACTGTCGAAATCGTTTTCTAGAGAACGGTCCTCAGATGGAAATGGGGGATTTCTCTTAATGATCTCATCAGGGGTTAAAATATTCCTCTATTATACTGCCATTTTAACGTTATTGGATTATTTTATATTTTTTCATAATTTTTATGTCTTGTAATCGTTTTTATGTATTCGTATTATTTCTTCATTAAGAGACAGGCACTCCCGGATGCTGAGCCCCTCCTGCAACATTTTCATTTTATAAGAACATTTTTAATTCATACATTATATACAGAAGATATTTTTATTCGCTGAAATCTTATTTTTTCTGAAATTTGACAATACCTGGATTGCTCTACAAAAGATAATGCAACATATTTTAGCCCTACTAAATCTAGAATCTAGATCATTATAAAAGATTTAAGCATTAATTTCCATTTTCAAAATAATTTATTATCATAGAAATAATGGCTTCGACGGGGTCTGACAATTTCTAATAGAGTAAAGTTGCTAATCACATAGAAAACTGACTGGTGAATCTTTCACTGTTGATGCATCAAAAAGAATCAATTCTAGTGAAGAAAATATTTAACTGTTCTACAAGCGTTATTTTTATACATAAATGTTAGTTTCAGAAATTACTAAATAGTTTGGTCAAGTACGAGTTGGACTAAGGGTTCCGTACCACCTTCAAGATTCTAATATTCCAGTTTCAGACAACCAGGGAATGAGTGCATTTCCTTATATTTAGCCTAATATCTTTTAAAGGAAGCGTTTTAAATTTATAAAAAATATACACTTTCATTTTAAACTTTTTATTTTATCTGAGTGCATTTCCTTATATTTAGCCTAATATCTTTTAAAGGAAGCGTTTTAAATTTATAAAAAATATACATTTTCATTTTAAACTTTTTATTTTATCTGTTTCAGGATTCGCTTGATTTTTATAAGAATATATATGTATTTAATTTTCTAATTTGGCCCCCAAAAATTAACATTAGAGTTTTATTTTACTAATAAACTGTCAGGGAAGCCTTTTATAATCTAGTGTCTGAATTTTGAGACTGTAGATTGGAAGATAAAGTTCAAAATAGGTCAAGGTTTAAATTATAAATTATTAAATTTGTTATTCAAATTATTTAAAAATACAAATAAAATATATTTATCAAAATATCAATAGTGTAGTTTCTAAAGTGGGAATTAAGTCGATGTCTAATATTTTTGTTAATATCTTTTAGACAAATGATTTAACAATATGATATGTTTGTAATTCACATAAAGGGATATATTACATGATGGGTTTAAAAATTGAATTTTTATTTTCCATTTAATTGTATAATTTGTCCCTAAAATTACTATGGGGGTTTTCTAATAATTTTTCTTATAAATTTCAAGTGAGCCCCAGTACCCCTAATTATTTTCAAAATATTAGAAAGTATGGTTTCGGAAATAAAGCGGGAAATGAGAATTTTTTATATCTTTATGTTAATATTTTGTAAACAATTAATTTTAAAAATATGAAAAATATATATTTGTATTCCTCATGATGAGCCCTTTCATTTGATGTATTGCATGATGCGTTAAACAATATTTTTTTATTTTCCGTTTAATTCTATAATTTGGCCAATATTAATATTAGGAATTTCTTCGTATTTTTCCTGTAAACAAAAAATGTAGGTCTTATAGTTTGGGGGATAAAGGGGGAATGGGTAATTTTTTTAAATATTTTTTTTATGTATTTTAAAATATTTATTTAATAATAATTTAAATAATGAGCCCTTTCATTTGATATATAACATAATGAGTTAGAAACAATTTTAATTTTATATTTTCCATTTAATTCTATAATTTGCCCCCCAAAATGAATATTAGGGGTTTCTCCTTATTCTTCCAGTAAACTTCAGGTCAGACCCTATACCTCTAATTTTTTTCAAAACGTTTTATAGTTTCGGCGATAAGGGGGGATGGGTAAATTTTGGTATATTTTCGTTAATATCTTTTAAATTTAAATATGAAAAAAATATATTTGTGTTCGTCAGAATGAGACCTTTCATTTCATGTATTACATGATGCGTTTGAAAAAATTTTAATTTTTAAATTTTCATTTATAACTATAACTTGCCCCCCAAAATTAATATTAATGGTTTCTCCTTATTTTTCCTGTAAAGTTCGGGCAACGTTCTATATTTCCTATTTTTTTCAAAATTTTAGGCTCACTAGTTTCGGTGATCAGGGGGGGAACCGTCGATTTTTTAGTTCCCCTTTAGCCCCTAAGTCAGCTTTGAATTTTAAAATAAATTATTGGAACTATTTTTGTTTTAGTCCTGTCGTTAGTTAAAACTAATAAATCCAAATCCAGTATTCAGTTTAACAGACCACAAAATGCAATCTTATGTATCTATACAATAATAAGAATTGAGTCATTAACATGCAAATTGACGTATTTGTTTTTTTTTTCAGGTAAACCTGGAAACATATTAGGAATCTAAGGACTTATAAAGTCAGTTTTAAAGAGTAAGTAGTTGATATTGGTAATTTTAAATGATTTTAGCTATTTTATGCCTGTCTTAAATACCTATAGGGAAGCAGCCCCAGACTGGAAATAATTTTGACATTGACTACTTAAATTGATTAGGTTAAAGGAAATATACTTACGGGTATCTAAGCTTAAGAATCTAGACTTTAGACCACATATTTTTATGTTCATAAAAAAATCTTTGTCAAATTAAAAAACTGCAAGCTGTACAGGTTGTTTTTAGGTATAATAAATTGCACAGGCTATCTAAGAAATCCACATCTAAACTAGGGCTACAATTTATTGTATTTTGTTGATAAGTAGTAAATTAAAAGGGAAAAATTTATAGTTGTAACCTAAATTGAAGGTATTTAACTCATTGTTTCCTGGAATTGAGAAGTGCTACAAAATTAGTTGTAATGCAACAATATACATACTTACAAAATCTGCCGCTTCCAGATTTTTCTCTATTAGATAAACAGTTACAGCTGTGTCTTCTGTAGCTAATAACAGACTTCACTAAAAGCGGGGATATTCTTATATTATCCCCTGCTCTTCAAATAGGTCCCGCTATGATAATGTATACTAATTACTTGTGAGAGCCTAGATCTAGAAACATTGATAGAATGTGCTATAAGTATCTTAAGTAGCTTTATCTTGAATTATTGTCATCGATTCTAAATTCAAGACCATTATGGGGTTTTCAATTCCCATAATATTTCATTAGATCCACTGTGTCTTTATTTCACTGATGTAACATTACGTCTCAGTTTCATTACCATTTATAACTGGTTTGAGAAATTTCTGTTCTTTTGCAACTAATGTGCTAAGATTTTTGTTAAACTTCAGTATTTTTAGAATCAGTTTTCATATAAAGTTCAGTTTACCTAATTAATCTCTGATATAAGCTGTCTCTCTAATTTTGACCTCGAACAAAAACATATAAATTTGGTAGAATCATATCAAAATAGATTCAGGAAAGATCGATAGTATATCCTTTTGATACGAGGGCTGCCTTTAATATTTCGGGATTGGACAACCCTAGTGTTGCAATCTGACAACTAACAGCTCTATCGTTAAGTTTGACATTTTTGAGGTTATACGTACTCAGAACGTTTTGACATATGAGCGCTATGTGTTGTTTACAGTAACTTAAAGCATTCATCTCGGCTAAAAAATGGAATTAAATCGTGAACATTTTCGTGCGATTATTTTTTACAACTTTCGACGTGGATTAAGCCAGCAAGAGTGCATGGATAAACTTAATTTAATTTTTGGCGATGAAACTCCATCAAAGACTACTGTTTACCGATGGTATGGTGAATTCAATCGAGGTCGTAGTTCACTCCAAGACGAATTTCGTGAAGGTCGTCCAAAAACAGTTGTTGTTCCGGAAACCATTGATGCTGTGCGCGAACTGATATTGCAAGATCGTCATGTGACCTATCATGAGATTGAGTCAACCTTACACATTAGTGGGACCAGCATACATTCAATATTGCATAAACATTTGAATGTCAAAAAAATTTGTTCGCGTTGGATCCCACACAATTGTCAATCGTCCAAAAAAAGGCTCGTGTCGATTGCTCGAATGAAAAGCTCAAAAAATAGGATCGCGGTGCTTCAAAACACGTTTATGACATAGTGACAAGTGATGAATCGTGGATTTACGCGTATGAGCCCGAAAGTAAACAGCAGTTGACTGTATGGGTGTTTCAAGATGAGCCGAATCTAACAAAAGTTGTTCGCGCACGAAGCACTTCCTAGCAAATGATCGCCTGTTTTTTCGCAAAAACTGGACATGTCGCAACCGTACCACTAGTACAACGCAGAACAGTCAATTCTGAGTGGTACACAACCATTTGTTTGCCAGTTGTCTTCGAAGAAATGAGGAAAACCAACCGCCGAAGACGGATCACTCTTCACCACGACAATGCGAGCTCTCACACATCGGCTCAAACAACTGCATTTTTGACCACTCAAAACATCGATTTGATGAGTCATCCGCTGTATAGTCCTGACTTGTCACCAAATGAGTTTTTTTTATTCCCGTACGTAAAAAACAAACTGAGAGGTCAACGTTTTTCGACAGCTGAAGAAGCGGTTGCTGCGTTCAGAATGCATGTTTTGGAGATACCTCAATCAGAGTGGAAAAAGTGCTTCGACAATTAGTTCAAACGCATGCAAAAGTGTATAGATCTTCATAGGGAATATTTTGAAAAACAATAAATGATTTTCTTTGATTAATATTTTTTTTGTTCTCTAATCCCGAAATATAAAAGGCAGCCCTCTTAGTGTTAAAAACTAAGCTCTTAGTTAAAAGAGCTTGATGAAATTTAGTTATGAGTCAAAACAGAAATCCAACCCATTTGTCAAGAGAAATGGAATGCTAAAAAGTAAAGAGTAAGATCCAGAAAGATAGGGCAAATTAATAAAAACCAATATTAAGGTTTCTTTTGATGAGTAGAGAAAAGCAAGAGCTATATTTGAAAATTGTCATTAAAAATGGTTTTTTGAAAAGAAAGGAAATCATAATTGAAAAGGAAGCCAGTAGTTTGAAAATCATATAGAGACTAATTTTCACTCGGACCTGAGTAATGAAATTCCCAAAAGAATATGAATCATAAAATAAAAAAAATATGCATAACTGCTATCAGTAAAATATTGCAATGCCCATCTTTATTAATATAGAGCAAATATGATAAGTTGCATGGTTTCAGGCGTTTGAGGCGAGCTTGAAGTAGAAATTAATTAAATTGTTTACTTTAAATTCCATAATTTTAAATTCTTATATTTATCAGGCCTGATGTCCATTAAATTTAAGGGCATGGAACAGTCTCATACAACTCAGTTGCTTTGGGGAGAGGACTTTAGACCTTTCACCCCCCGGATCTGCAGTGACATGGAATACTCTTGTCATTTCTTGCTAATCTTAGTAAAAATGTGGATTAGAAAATGTGCCAAAGTTTTAAACAGCAGGTAGTAACAGAATTTAAAAAAAAGTATGTATTTGTTTTAAAGTCACCTGAAAACTAATAATACTTAATAAATTAAAGAAAATACCACAGAATAATCAAACCCAGAAGTGAAAGTCTTGTCGGAACCTTTGATGTTTTGGGGTCAAGATGTCGTGACCTTGAACAGAAATCGGCCATTACTTTGGTAGTAAATAAAATTGATAAAAATGTGACATAAAACTGGTACATATAAAAACACAAACAATATGGTACATACCTTTCTGCATTATTATGTATTCTGAATAAGCACAATGTCTCTTGGTTTACTTGCCATTATTTTAATATTTTTCGAAATGTTTTGAACAACAAACTGTTAATTTTAACTACGTTCCAAATAATATTCACAAAACTGGTTATTATATTAATATTTCTTTGATCATAACCTGCAGTAACCTGACACTAACAAGAGCATCACTAGCAACAATGTCTGGTACACAAAATAGTGAATAATTTGATTTTTCTGTGCCTCAGATAAAACATTTATACTTTATAGTTCTGTGAACTTACTGCTTTGTCGCACTCGAGCAAAGAAATTTGTACGACGGTGAATCAAATATGAACCGGACTTTTGTTTTAAAAATTTTATTGGTACGATCAATACAAATATTAATACATATTATTTTTCTACATAGTCTCCTCTCTTATGTATACATTTTTCCCACCGAATCGGAAGTTTTTTAATACCTTTCTCAAAGAATGAAACTGGTCGTGTCGATAACCAATTGCGCACAAACGTTTATACACCTTCGTTGTCCTCAAAGTGGTGGCCTCCCAGTTCTTCTTTAAGTGTCCCAAACATGAGGTAGTCACATGGCGACAAATCAGGACTGTAAGGCGGGTGTTCAAGGGTTTTCCAATGCATTTTGTTCAATTTTCCTTGAGTCAATGCAGCTGTATGTGGCCGAGCGTTGTCATGCAACAGAATCACACTTCGGATAGACATATCCCGCCGATAGGCCAGTTTCACTTGTTGGAGTAGTTCGCAGTAATACTCAGCATTAATTGTACGGCGTTCGTGCAGAAAGTCGATCAGCTGTACGCCTTCAATCAGCTCACGAATTGAGTAGATATTCGCCTCATTGATGCTTGTCGTGGGACGGCGTGCATGAGGCTCATTTTCCACTGTCTCTCAGCCATCAGTAAACTTCTTGTGCCAGTCGTACACTTGGGTCCTTGCAAGTGTTTCATTGCCGAACTGTGCAGATAGTCGACGCAAAATTTCAGACGGTCTAACGCCCTCCCGCGTCAAAAATTTGATAACAGACAACAGACGTATGCACCTCTTGCTCTGACATGATGCTACTAACAGCGCATCGACTACGCCTCGCCAAACCGACGAACTCCCCTCTTCTTAACATCCCTACCTAACATATATCGAGACGTCACGCCACTCGAATTACCTACAGGGCGAGAAACAGAAAAGTCCGGTTCATATTTGATTCACCCTCGTATCTAGCGAGTTTCGCCTTTAGCTTTGACTATTCTGTGGTAATACTTACTCTATTGGCATAATATTTACTTTTTAGGGTTCCGTATATACCATATACGGATACTCTTATCATATCACTCAGGATTTCTGCCTGTCACATCACAGCAATTTTCTCCTAAACTACTGGACGGAAGAGGTTGAATTTGGTATGAAGGTATAGTTTGGTGACCCGATCAAAAGTACATATCGCAAAAAAAGAAATTTTGATTTTAGGGATACTTCTGGGGGGAAAAACTAAAAAAACGACCGTCCCCCCCCCCCGATCTCTGAAACTACTGAACCTAAAATTTTGAAAAAAATAGGAAATATAGAACGGTGCCCGAACTTTACAGGAAAAATAAGGAGAAACCGTTAATAAAATTACCCATTCTCCCTTTTATTCGCCAAACTATAAGACCTAATTTTTTTATTTCCAGGAAAAATACGAAGAAATTTTTAATATTAATATTGGGGGCCAAATTATAGAAATAAACGGAAAATAAAAAATATTTTTTAACGTGTCATGCAATATATCAAATGAAGGGGCTCATTATGAGAAATACAAACATATATTTTTCATATTTTTAAAATTAATTGTTTACAAGATATTAACATAAAGATATGAAAAATTCTCATTTCTCGCTTTATTTCCGAAACCATACTACCTAAAATTTTGAAAATAATTAGGGGTCCTGGGACTCACTTGAAATTTATACGAATAATTATTAGAAAACCTCCATAGTAATTTTACGGACAAATTATACGATTAAATGGAAAATAAAAATTCAGTTTTCAAACGCATCATGTAATATATCAAATAAAATGCTCAATATGTGAATTACAAATATATCATATTTTTAAATCATTTGTTTAAAAGATATTAGCAAAGATATTAAACATGGACTTAATTTCCATTTTAGAAACTACACTATTTTAACTTTGAAAAATACATTTTATTTGAATTTTTAAATAATTTCAATACCAGATTTAATAATTTATAATTTTAAACTTGGCCTATTTTGCCCTTTATCTTCCAATCTATAGAGCCTCAAAATTCAGCCAGTAGATTATAAAAGGCTTCCCTGAAAGATTATTAGTAAAATAAAACTCTAATGTTAATTTTTGGGGGCCAAATTAGAAAACTAAATACTGCGAATCTTGGAGGTGGTACGAAACCCTTAGTATGCGAGTCCAACTCGCACTTGACCAAATTATTCTAATTAGCAAACCTTTTGGCGAGCAGCAAACAGCAATTCTCATAATTTTAGCCATCTCGTATAGCCAACCAACTTTCACATTTGAATTAATCCGCTATTTAAAAATTTGTTATCCTGAATGTAGACTATCAAGATGCTTCGCTTATAATAATTTATTATAATCATCATAATTAAAACTCCCAGTGCTGCTTATGTGAGTGCGAAACGAATCCAAATGAACACGATAAGCTAATTTGATCCCTAAAGTCTTAATATTTGACAAACTTGGCGAGCACATCACGAACATGAGCGAATGAAAGGATGGATATTAACGTGACCTTGAAATTAAATAAAAAATGTTAGATGCAATTTTAAGGCGTTGGTGGTATGGACGTGAATTCGGAATCTACCAACGAATTTTCGGGTGTGACCATGAAATTCTGGTGGCGAGTGGGTTCATCTTGATAAATGACAAACGTTCTTTACTATTTATTTTTTTAATGCATATCCTTTGCGGGAAAAATACAAAACGTCAGGTTGATGTCTACATACAAATTCAAAGACGTGTAATTAATCATTTATTTTTTAGATGTCATTTATATTATAGTTAACGGTTTGATTCTTATGTATTTTGTTAAAGGTTAAAGTAAACGACTTTATTAGGGTCAAATTAGCGGTAAATTATAAAATTTTGGGTAATAAAAAGTTGTTTATGCTGAAATTAGAGTTGCTTATACTGAAATGTCTATGTCCATGTGGAATACGAAAGAAAATTTGTTAAAAAATATTCAGACAGGTCTAATTTAATTTTTTAAAGTGAATTTGTATTGTTTTTATCAGTACTCACCATTTATCGATAATGTAAAGTGTATCTAATGTGTATTTGAGACAACAACACTATGACCCTTAAGCCCTCAGATGAGTTCATATGTGGACCCGTGTAAATTTTTAAAATGTTATAATTTTCAAATACTGACGTAATATAATAATATAGAAACTAGGGATGTAACAAATATTCGCATTCGCATTAGCGAATATTCGCGTGTTTTTTTAATATTCGCATTCGTATTCGCGTTTATTCATGCGAATTTTTTGCAAATATGTTTGACAATGAAAATCGTAAATATTATGATGTTACTCATTAGGAACATTGCACACTGTATAACTTACTTGTGATCTCAAATGTTAAGTCTTACAGGTAGGACAAGTAGGTATTAACTTGTACTTGCAATGTGAAATGACAGTTGTATGGTGACATAAATGTCAACTACATATATACATTTCTTCTGGAATCCTGACATGTATATGTAATCAGGCAACAATTTGTATATGCAGTTTTTTGAGTTCTGGGTTTTGTTGGTTGGTTTTGTTTTCGATATTAGAGATTTCAGTGTATTTCTTGTTTGGAATGTTATTTTAACATTAAATCTGTTGCCAACTCTTTTCAATCTTTCTGACAGACCCTGTATATATGGTATAGTTGTAACTGTAATGTAGTTGTCCTGAGTAGTAGTAGTAGTGTTAATAAGAGAAGTTCTGAGTTCATTCGGAAGGTATGTTTTCTGTTCAAATCTCTTTGTTGATAAATTTTGTGGGGTAATTGTTTCCGGTGAGAACATTTTTCATAATTATTTTTTCTTTGTTGAATTTATTATCATCAGAACAGTTGGTCTTTGCTCTATCATATAATGACTTAATGACACCTTTCTTTACTGTATTCGGATGATTTGAATTGAAATTTAGGTATCTGTTTGTATGAGTTGGTTTTCTATAAACTTCTGTTTCGAATGAAGATTCTGTTTTTGTTATTATGTCTAGGAAAGATAGTTTGTTATTTTCTTCAATTTCTGGGGTAAATTTGATAGTTTCGATTGTGGTGTTATTGCCCAAAAAAACATAAAAGTAGACAGAGGCTTGAGTTCGAAAGTGTCGTCTCGAAAGCCTGAAGCTGTTCAAGTGATATTTTAGGTAAAAAGGACACGCATATAAATAAAATTAAAGATATTAGCCGAACAATCATTTTCTATAGTCTGCAATCCGCTAATAATACTTACATATAAATAAATTGTATAATATTGTTATTATAATATTAATAAAAATATATTTCCATATGGTAATTTATGTTAAAATACCTGTCTGCTTCCTAACTGGCATTTATTAGTACTATTTTTGGTAAATCTATCAATTATGAATCCATTGACGCAAATATTTGACAATTATTTGAATAATATATTCTAAAAATAACTAGTTTTATAAAATGTGTCTTAATAATGGCACCTCAATAGAGATAAAAGAGTGCCACGGTGGTATATATCCAAAAATATTGAAAAGTATAAAGGGGATTTATTGTCACACCTAATGTTAGTTACTATGTCATTTCTGTCCAAACTTTAAACGATAGTATTAGAGTCTAGAATATGTGCAAGATAGTTTTGGGATCTGACGCCTCAGACAACGCTTGTCGTTTCTGGCCTGATCCGAAAATAGCACATTTTTGCCAGTCTTCAATTGTCCAGTTTTGATGCATCAAACACTAATTAAGCCGGGCAATTTTATTTTGCAAAGATGCCTGTGAAATCCTTAACTGTCTGCTACTGACCAACTTTAGACTGCGAAGTCTCTTCATTGTAGTTTCCACTGAAACTCTGACATTGGTATTTTGCAAAGTTGCCTTTGTAGCTCTAGATGGGAAGTTGTGGGATTTCTTCGTGCTGTTTGAACTAAGAAGTGGTCCTAGCGTTCTGTAGAAACTCTTCCACGACTTCTCATGGGGCTATTTTTTAGGTTTCCAGATCCAGAATCCTTTTATAGGTTTTTAAAACAACCCCTTGTGCAACTACGACCTCTTTGGACTTCTGATAACCCACATAAGGCAACAAACACGTGATCGTATTACTTTCACTGAATGAACAATTCTTTTTACGCATATACGAGGTATGGCTATTAAATAAAGGGACTGACACTGCAGTGGAACGAGTGCGCATGCGCCAATCAACATTGACTAATAGATGTTTAGTTTGAGGCTTCCCCTTCAAAATGCAGTTAGTCTCGTTTCTGTAAACAACATCGTTGAGACATGAACTTCATTTACGTTAGTGTTGTTATTTTATTTTGCCGGAAAAATGATTAGCGTAATAATAGAGCAACGAATTGTTATTAAATTCCACTTTAAACTTAGAAAAACCGCTACCGAAACCTATAATATACTAAAAGAAGTGTATGGCAGTGAATGTTTATCGCGGACTCGTGTCTTTGAATGGTTTAAGCGTTTTCAAGATGGTCGACAAGACGTTGAAGATGATTCGCGGCCAGGTCGTCCTTCAACATCATAAAAGGAAGGCAATGTGGAAAAAGTTGCTAATTTGATTCGGTCTGACCGTCGATTAAATATTCGAGCAGTTGCTGAATCTGTAGGCATTGATAAAGAATGTGTACGGCAAATTTTACGTGACAATTTGAACATGCGAAAAGTGTGTGCAAAAATGGTACCAAAAATTCTCACGATCGAACAACAAGCAGTTCGCAAAAATATTTGTACTGACACTTTGAATGCCATTGAAAATGACCCAAATTAATTGGAAAGGATAATAACATGTGATGAATCGTGGTTTTTTACTTATGATCCGGAAACGAAGCGCCAATCCATGCATTGGAAGACCCCAAATTCACCGAGAGTCACAAAAGCAAGGATGAGCAAATCAAAATTTAAAGCAATGATGATTGTTTTTTTCGATATTCATGGGATTGTGTACCTTCACTGGGTTCCTGAAGGTCAAACAATTAATCAACATTACTACCTTGAGGTACTTGATAAACTACGTGAAAGAGTAAGAAAAAAACGACCTAAAATGTGGAAGGACAAATCGTGGGTTTTGCACCAAGACAATGCGCCAGCTCATTCCGCGTTATCTGTTAAGCGGTTCCTAGCCAAGTTCAGCATCCCAGTGTTAGAACATCCACCGTACTCACCAGACCTAGCACCATCTGACTTTTATCTTTTCCCTAAGGTGAAATCTGCATTGAAAAGTACGAGATTTGAATCCGTAGAACCTGTTCAAAAGAAAGCGGAGTCCTGAAAGAGTTGACAGAAGGTGACTTCCAGTACTGTTTCCAACAATGAAAAATTCGCATGGAGCGTTGTAGGGATAGAGAAGGGGTGTATATTGAAGGTGATAATAAGTAACTATGTATAAAATAAAAATATTTTTTTTACAATATCAGTCCCTATATTTAATAGCCATACCTCGTACACCCCTTTTTTCAACAAATATGTTCGTTTTTTTCTAATTAGAGGGTGGTTCGAGTTAAGTTTGGTTGTGTATATGTACAGTGTACCCATGCTACACGATTTTTTAAATATAGCTTTTTGGTTTTAAATACCAAACAGTTAACGAGTTTTATCATAACCCAAACGTGTACCTTGACCTAAATAAATCCATGAATGACTTTCGGATATGGAAAAATGTTTGAAATGTGTGATTAGTATTCATACAAATTTAAATATTTCATGATTTCTATAACACCATGCTACTCGATGCGTATGTATTACGTTAGGAAGTGAATGTTTTATTTTTTCATTTTCATGGTGCGTCCTACGCTTCTGCCTACAGCATATGTAATTGTAGTTTCCCAAAACGTTTACAAGTTATTACATACGAGTGGGGACTCACAGTCTACTAGATAGAATATCACAATAAATGAGCAATGTTTATTTACTTACGAAGAGTGAAGAGTTACTAATAAATTATGTCTTATGGTGCAATAACAATAGTATTCACTACGTAGTTTTTTCTTACTCAATCATGTTGCTAGTAATACTAAATAATTAACGTTTTTACTGGAAAATACATGGAATTGTAACTATTTTTTAATAATGATCTTCTATCTGTTCATTTATATGTGTTTGTTGTTGTAGACCGATGGAAATGCTGTGGAACCTTTGGTGTGTCACAAATGTAAAAATACAGTTTTGCACCCTAACCCTATTATTTTATTAGACCTGTACCATAAATGAATCTCTCACTTTAAGTTAAATACTATTCATAATTATGTTGTTACATTGCATTTCCTTAATAGTGTTTTACGTGACAATTTTTCCACCCCTCAGGTGAGCTTACATTTGCTACCAAGCATAGAAAACTAATGAAGGCTATACAACTAAAACAAAACAACGAAACTCAAATTTCTTATCTCCTAGGTGGAGTATACCGGAAATTCTCGGGAAAGCCCTGTCCCCTTGATTCATTACTGAATGTAATATATTCAAATATTACAAAGGAAGTAAAGTCGTATAGGTTGATAACAATTACCAAGCTACTACTTTAAAATTGCTTGTGCTATTTCAGTTATCTATGAAGTAGAACAAAAAATAGTTTACATAACTCCAATTTCGCATATTCGTAATAATAATTTCTGAAAATTAGTTTTTATGTTTACACCTCAGGGGAATTTTAAAATATTTATGAATATTCATACTTCCCGAAACATAACTACAACATAAAAAAATGAAGCTAACAAAACATAAATGAAATATGTGAATATTCTAAAAACTGAGTTTGTCAGTGCTTGAGCAGTTTAAGATTTGGGTATGTTTATTTTATTTTTGTTTTCTTTAGTAGCTATTGACAGTGAAGAATGCTATTTTTTTATAACAGTGCTTCATTCATTAAATAAAATTTAAAAAATTCATAATTCCAAACAGTGCCGCCAGATTGCTTGGAGAGGAAATCGTAAGATGGATTGATTCAAAAAACAACTAAATTAAACAAAAACTAACAAATTTTGATGGGTTTCCAAAGTTATTCCACATTATCACGTTGTTTAGATCTCACGCACAAAAAATTATATTATAGATAAAAACAATTTATTTGGTACTCGCAAGTTTGAAACTTTAATTTTTTTCTAAATGTGGTTTGTCAACTAAAATTAAAATTGTGTATTCTGTGGCATATGCTTTCGATAATATTATATTATTTTAACATTATGCTTTTAGTTTATTTTGTTTCTATTTTAAACGTTAATAGTTACATACAACATTACCTAACATTACAAAGATAAATAGTTAGATCTGACATCATGGTAATAATTCTAATGTTCACGGCCATCTTCGTTTTAGCGAATTTTATTCTTTTGATTCCAGTTCGACATATAAAAACATTGTTATAGCCGTTAGGTTAACGTAACTTTTCAATTCAATGTGAAAATGATTAATGTATTATTTAACTTAAATTAACAGCAGATGCATTGAATTTCTTTAAATTATTGATATAATACAGAAATAGTCATCGCTAACTTTGTTGCCATTTGAGGTGTAGTAATGTGTAAGTACTTATTTTCTCCTTGGAAATTAAAATAGTAATTGTGAAATATCTGGATAACCCTAAAGCATTTTAGAAAAACTAAAGTCTAAAAATATTATATTTAGTATTAATTTCTATTTGATATACCATTCCTTCAAAATCCTGCCTCTTAATACAGGGTGAATGACTTTTACCTAAAATTAACATATTGACATTTTAAATAGGTATGCCTATTTTATTAATAATATATATATATATATATATATATATATATATATATATATATATATATATATATATAAGTTCGGTACCATTTCAAGGAAATCACAATACCGCAATAATGATATCTTATAACTAAAAAGAAAAGGCATCAGATATTAAACTATATTAAAATCTCGTTCACAACAAGAAATACACTAAAATCGATTGTATCAAAAAAAAAAACAAAAAAAAACATAAATTCCATATTGGAGAAACTTCAGTTCGAATAAATGAACACAAAAATTACGTTAAAAAACGACAATTTGAAAAGTTTAAAATTTGTGAACATGCCTGCGACCTCGGTCATAAAATATAATTTCAAAATTCAATTATAATACACAAAGAAGAACACACCACGAAACTAAAGCTAAAAGAAGCTGCTTTCAATTTGTTAAATGAATTCAGTCGTTCCTGGTTGACGATAATTGAGAAAGAAAATACTAATGGTCATGTCCTTGTGAACAACCCAACCCCTTCAGTTTCTTCTAATTTGAAAGGAAATTTATTATTATATGATTTATAGATTTTTCTCGTGCTACCCTGTATATTATCCATTAAAATTCTCTTAATTACATCACTTATGTTACAAACATTGTCTAACACTTTAATGTTAAATTTGTAATTTTCATATAGTTTCCTTATTACCATTGACAACGGGGTCTGATGCAGACCCCGAAACTCTTAGAAATATACCGAATTTTCAAGTAAATGTGGTATTATTCCCAACAAGTGTATAAACATTACATTGAGTTCATTGTTTAATTTTTTTTATCATACATAAATAATATGTTAATATTAGAAATTCTGGTTGTTATTAACTTGTTTGTTGTATATGTTAATTACTGTATCTTAATTTAATTTTCCTAAAGGGACATCCCAGTGTCTTCAACGATCATATTAACTTATCATGTTCTCGCCTACAACTTCAAATGAGCGAGAGAGAGGTGTTAACTTACATTATGAGAAAGTTGTGTTAGCACTTAACGGTGGTCGATAACATTCTTTCTTCTTTATAGGTTTGACGATGAATTTATCCTTGTCGGTCGGTTTTTTAAATTTCTTTGAGATGTTAGATTATTTTAATTTTGTTGATACAAATATTTCCGCTGACTTGTCCAAGATTGTACTGTTTATGTTTGACAGTTCAGAAATTTGTTGCTTTAATCCTTAGGGTGTATACGAGGTAACTTCAAAAATAACTGGAATTACGTTGTAACAGAACCTCTTGCAGAAATAATATTGGCAGCATTAATATTTACAGTAGAAATTTGAGAATGTGGCCATTTTGTTTACATTTTCGGTTAGTATTGATTGCATGTTGATTTCATGCGTTTGGCGATTTTGCTGTTATATTTTTTTATTGCTGCCATGTTCAAACCTATGTGGGCTACAAACTTTGCCACAAGTATACGCTCAATCTTCTTCTTCTAAATTCTTCGAATACCTCCAAAAACCCTACAAACGTGTCAGCTAACTGTTCCTAGGGTCTAGGATGCCAATTTTGGTCTTCAAGCTGAGAATTTGTTCAGCCTGGAGATACGTAAATCTATAAAAATTAATATAAAAATAGACTATAAAAATTATATTTCCTCTGTGGAAAGTAGTGTTAAAGTATTTTTGTTCTTACTCTCTAATAAAAACCGACGTAGGTATTTACCTAATATTAAAAGTTATGGGAATAAACAACTGAGTAATGACTCCGATATTTGCGTTGTCGTTTCTCAAGTTTTTGCCTCTGTGTTCAAATATGTCTGTCAAAGCTGATTAATCAGAATAATTATCATTGTGAGGATTCCTTTTGTATTAACGTTGTATATAAATAAAGTTCAAATTTTAAACATGTTAATTTGTCAGATTTCATTAAAGGTTCCTGTCCAGAGGGAATTCCTATCGTTAAAAAAAATAATATATATTGCTCTCATCGTTACATATAGTATTTAATTAGTCTTTGCAGTCATCTTACTAGAAAAGGGGTTTTACACAAGGCCGATCTATGGTCACCAATTTAATTCCATATATACATTCTGACACAATGGATGTCATAATTATTGCCAGTTCATGCCGTGTACACCGATTTTTCCAAGGCTTTTGATAAGGTACATTTAATCCAGGTGCTTCTAGATTTTGCCGTGCATGACAGCCTTCTAAGATTTATTGACTCATACCTAAAAACGGAACGCCATATGTATAAGTTGGTAACTAGCGTTCCAATCTGTGCAGATTTACCTCCGGAGTACCTCAAGGGCCCTACCCGGGGCCTTTGTTATTTTCTATTTTTCGTTATGACACAGATATTTGTTTCTTACATTCCAGTTATAGTCTTTACGATTTAAAAGTATATCACACTATATAAACCAAAACGATGGTCTTAACTTGGAAGAAGATTTAGATAGACTTCTACAATATTGCGCTCCAAACAGTTAACTTTAAACATAGATAAATGTAAGAAAATAACTTTTTCATGACTAAAAAAGTCTATCAATTTTGAATATTCCTTAAATAATTACATCTTACAGTCCCTTACATAAATTAAAGACATATGTGTAATTCTGGACCCCAAGCTATTATTTGATTTACATATTGAACATATTGTTAGTAGAGCTTGCCGTAATTTACAGTTTATATTGAGGATTACAGAAAATTTTACTTCTGCAGAATGTCCTATTCTGTTATACAACTCTTTAGGATGAAGTATATGAGAATGTGGCTAGCTTGGTATGGAATCCGGTCTACACTAAGTATGTAGAAGGAGTAGAGAAGATGCAAATAAATTTGTTAATGATCTAAATTTTAGGTATCATCTGGAATATCACCACAATACCGTAGTTAATTACAAGCTGTCAAAGCTATCCTCGCGTGGTTATGTCTTTATATAACATTTTTATACGAATTAGTATCGTTGGATTGCTTAATTTGGATTTGATTACAATTTAAAAACGATAAATTTGTTCTATAGCCATCTACAATATTCATTTTTCACATAATGATATATTCAATATCAGTTTGAACTCATTAAAATATGCCTCTTTTTCTGTTTTTGAACAATTTGGGCCCTATAGAGAGATTCAGTTATTATTATATAGGTACCATATATATAGATATACATATCTAATCTTTATTTTCTGCTGTATGTATTCAATTGTGAGTGTTACATGTGGTTTCCTTTAGTTGGGTAGCATATAGTTATACCTGTTCTTCAATTATATCTCTTACTTTTTGGTCATCATGGACTTTTACTTCAATAAGACAAGATTGTGTATTAGTGTAGCACTCAATTGAGAAGGATCTTCGTCAAAGGACATTGTTTTTGATGGAAATCGGTGTTGCATCAGTTCCACAATCTTTCAACGAACTGCCTTCGAGTAGGTTTCAATTATTGTAACAACTAGATCTTTTTGATCTCAGGGTGAACTTCATTTTTATTCTTTACGCCAAATTCAGTAAAGAACTCATTGCTACGAAATATTCCCTGTAGACACATTAAATTTCTAATCTGATTTGGTAATAAATCTTGAAAAGTTTCATATAATCGCGATTATAATTGATTAGAGGACGATGATATTCCTAGGTTAACATCCTGTTTTTCAGATAGCCAATTATAAAATTCGCCAATAACTCCTGTATTTATTTTTTTCTAGTACAATCGTTATGAATTCTTGATGCTTCAAAGGGAAAGGAAGGAAAGGCGGGTTGTAGAAGTTGTTATTTATGAATGTGATGCAAATTTAGTAGATGCTGATATCGAAACACAATACTAATAAAAACACTGAGCAAAAAGTTGAGCATCTGAATATCAATGTTCAGCAAGGATATGTTTAACGTTTGGGTAGGGTTTTTTGTTTTATTTAAAAAATAAAACAATAAAATGAAGTAACATCCTGCTACAAATTTTAGGAACACGTTCCCGAAATTTATTTCAAAATTTACAAACGAAAGAAATATAGTGATGGGCAGATGCGTGGAACCAAGCAAATATTTCTGGAATTATTAGAGATATCAAAATGAAATTTGGAAGATGGATACTGCAGTAGATTGCCCATTTATTTCCAAATTTTTTTACAATTTTGAACTTCCTGTTTTACCGGAAGTAATGTCGATTTTAAAATTTGCAATGAAACACCCTGTATAGTATTTTAGTTTCTGATGAAACATTTTATTGCGAATACAAAATATCGGGTTTGATATTGTTTACTTCAATACCTGCCCAGATATTAACAGAAAAGTAATTAAGGAAAGGAAAAATCTAATTAATATCCATTAAATAAATACATAATCATAATTATTAACTAAATCTAAGTGATTTTCAAAACATTGAAACTTAACTTAACTAAACTTAATATATTAAATGTTCAAACTGAGCACCGTTTACTTCTTGACAATAAGCAATTCGGTTTTTAAATTCTCTAGTAACATTAGCTATTACTTCTGGTGTAATTCTCTGGATGTCTTGAGTTATTCTTGTAGCTAATTCTTGCAAATTATTTGGTCTATCAACATAAACCTTAGCCTTTAATTAACCCCACAGAAAACAGTCTAGTGGATTAAGGTCGGGACTTCGTGCAGGTCATTCATAAGTACCCCTTCTTTCAATCCATCTGTCATGAAATGTCCTAAATGATCTCGAACAATGCGAGCGTAATGGGATGGTGCTCCATCCTGCTGAAACCAGATATTATTTGGTAATTGTCCATTTACCTCTAATGCCGGAATAACTTGTGTCTCCAAGAGCTGTAAATACCTATCTCCGTTTAAAGTTTCTTGTAGGAAGAAGGATCCCACGATTCTGTTGTTATAAATGCCGACCCAAACGTTCAATTTTTGGGGATGTTGTGTATGAGCCTCTTGTACCCAATTAGGATTACCTTGCGACCAGTAGCGGCAGTTATGTTGATTAACAGTACCATTTAAACAAAATGTAGCCTCGTCTGAAAACACCACATTTCTTATAAAATTATTATCACGGTTACAAATATCCTTCATCGTTTTACAAAATTGCAAACGTCTGTCGAAATCGTCTTCGGAGAGTTCTTGAACGAGGTGAATTTTGTATGGATGATATTTTTCTCGCCTTAATATCCTTCCAACTGAACGAGGGCTAATTCCATGCATATTGTCGGTAGTGGATAAGTGAGGATTTTCTTCCAAAGATATAGCAAGATTTTAAGCTACATCTTCATTACTTGCACTTTTTAACCGTCCACTTTTTGATAAGTTGCTAACTGTTCCACTTGTGTCGTACCTTCGCAAAGTGTTCGTCACTACCGAACGGGATATTTGTGTATTCGGATGAATAATGTTAAAAAGGACACAAACTTCTTGATGTGTCCTTTCTCCCCATACCCAATCATCATTAATATTTCTATTCTCTCTCTTTGACTTAATTCGGCCATTTTACGATCAAATTAAAACAATACAATCTTTTTACGTTCAAATAAAAAAACTAATAACTTATTTTGACAACTACTGTCACTTCTGCAATGAATTTCATGGACTACTAAACTGGATTCAGATTTAATTTGCGCCTGATTTAAACAAACGCCCGTGTATTCGACTATGGAACAAGCAGTGCTGTTTTGGCTGTGACGGTATAATGCCACCGATTGGCCAATAGAAATACAAGTCCTTACCGAGCGGTTTGTTTATATCGGGCGTAAATGAAATATGAACCGAGTTTAGCTACCATCGAATTTTTCCTTTCCTTAGTTACTTTTCTGTTAATACCTCGGTAGGTATTGAAGTAAACAATATCAAACCAAATATTTTTGTATTCGCAATAAAATGTTTCATCAGAAACTAAAATACTATACAGGGTGTTTCATTGCAAATTTTAAAATCGACATTACTTCCGGTAAAACAGGAAGTTCAAAATTGTAAAAAAGTTTGGAAACAAATGGGCAATCTACTGCAGTATCCACCTTCCAAATTTCATTTTGATATCTCTAATAATTCCAGAGATATTTACTTGGTTCCACACATTTGCCCATCACTGTATATGAATATATATCAATGACTTACTGCTTCTTATATTTTTGTCGTTAATATACAATTTATTCGAGTTGCACTATCAACTGTAACCTTCAACTTTTAATAGATTCAGAAGTTATTAACAGGTTATAAAGTAGAATAAATAGATTCAGTGTGGGTGAGAAAGGAATTTCTGTTAAGGTATATATTGAATCGTGCCCATTGTTGTGGATGTAATTTTCACAAATAGCATTGGTATTATAAATGTTATAACCGCTCTAATAGTTGTTTGTGATTTTTACTTGAAAAAAGGCGATTGATAGATATTGTGTATGTAATATGAAATTTGTAGTATTTATTAAAAGAATATTTTGAAAGTGGGCAGATTCCACTTTACCAAACTGTTATTATATTTTATAATTGTGTATTTATTTATAAAGAAATAATATATATACGAGCCTACTGTTTTTTTTTTAATCTTTGTCATAATTGTCATTGAAAACGGGGTCTACTTTGACAATAATATCTGCAGAAATTTTGAAATATACCCACTTTATGCCCCATCAAATCCATACATACAAACTAGGAATGGAACAATTATATTTCAGAAGGCAACTACTATAGCTGGTATAAACATACAGATTAAGATCTTATATCCTGACAGATTGCTTATTCTATTTTCCTTAATTTAAATATAAATAATCAATTGGTAGTACCTACAGTCACAGTATAATAATTTCACGATTAATCTCTTAGTTTCTCGTACCTGGAAAAATATAATTAATGTGTAAGTGTAAGTTTTCGACCTAACCTGTATTTAATAATAATAATTATACATAATAGCGTTATAATATGTAAAATGATCGAAATTTTTGTTCCTTAATTAAGAGCTCTAGATGAAAAATTCTCCTCTAGTTTTTCTCCGCGTAATTTAAAAATATACTTTAGAGTTTAAACAATGATTTATTACAAATTTCTAATCAAATTATTAAACATGCAATTAATTATTACGATTCATCAAACAGTATTATGCGGATCAATACTTTTTAAAAACACGTAATTACTCTATAATTATTAGATAGTAATTAGAGACAAATAGCAATTATCATGAGCAAGTAAACAGTGAAATTAATTCGTACCGATATGGTATTATACAACTTGATAATATTATTGCACAAAGATAATTTATTAAGTATGTAGAAAAATATCATCTATTTTTAATTTAACTTTTTGTAAAAAAACACTGTTTTGCACCCTAACATTAGACCTTAATTTAAAACGTCCTTAAATAACGACAACTAACAGCAATGACAGTATCGTACTAGATTGAAATAATTAAGTCAGATCGGAGCCAATTACCTACAGAAATCCTAAGCTTATTTTTTTAACATGTCATACGCACAATATTATAACAGAATATGTCTATAAGATATGTCAAGAGTGTTTTTTTCAGAGGTATAGAACTTTGAAATGGAATAAAACAAGGATATATATTTTTTTAAAAATTGACCTGAACTGTAATTTATTCGAAAGATAATCTTCTGGCATTATAATTTGAATATGACTTCTGCCATATGACCGCCACGGCTGGCTCGGACGTAGTGGCCGTATATCGGCAATAACGCGGCGAATGTTGTCCACCAAGTGGTCAATCGTTTCGGGCTTATCAGCGTAGACTAGCGACTTAAAGTGTCCCCACAGAAAATAGTAAAGCGGCGATAAATCGCACGATCTTGGAGGCCAATTCACGGGTTCGAAACGTGAAACTATGCGGTTACCAAACGTTTCTTTCAATAAATCAATTGTGGCACGAGCTGTGTGACATGTTGCCCCGTCTTGTTGAAACCACACCTCGTGTGCATCATGATTGTTCAATTGATGTACGAAAAAGTTAGTAATCATGGCTCTATAGCGATCACCATTGACTGTAACGTTCTGGCCAGCATCGTTTTTAAAGAAGTACGGACCAATTATTCCACCAGCCCATAAAGCACACCCAACAGTCAGTTTTTCTGGATGTAACGGTGCCTCAACATGAACTTGAGGATTATCATCACACCAAATACGGCAGTTTTGTTTATTGACGTATCCATTCAACCAAAAAAAGTGAGCTTCATCGCTAAACAAAATTCGCATCTGAAAATCGGGATGAACGGCAATCTTGTTTTGGGCACATTAACCGAATGTACGCCTTGCTAGGTGATCGTGTGGCTTGAATTATTTCACGAGGTGAATTTTGTAAGCACGCAAACCAAGATCTTTCCGCAACATTTTCCATAAAGTGGATGGACACATATCCAATTCCTGTGCACGATGGCGGATAGACTGCTTCGGGTTTTCCTCTACGCTACGCTCTACAGCAGCAATGGATTCTTCTGTACGCACTGTACGACATCTGTGGATGCATATTATCATTTAGAGTAAACTTGGTGCGAAAACGTTGCACAGTTAATCGAATTAATTGCTCTGATCGACGATTATGTTGACCGTAAAATCGACGTAGTGCCCGATACGTATTTCGAACAGAACCATGATTTTCAAAATAAATTTGCACAATTTGGAAGCGTTGTTCAGGCGTCAGTCTATTCATGATGATATGCCAAACCAAACTAAACAGAAATAACTTGACAGCTGACAAGATGGCCGCCGGTTAAAAAAGTGTTGCCAACTTAAAGTTCTATATCTCTAAAAAAACACCCATTAGAAATTATTATGCAGAAAGGGCACAATATGTTTACAGAAAGTAGTGGAAACTCCAAAAACTATGAGAAAATTACAATTCCGCCAGTGAGATAGAATTTGGAAAGGAACAACCAGTCATTTGCCCCTGTCGTACGCCTCTGGTAGTAGCTACAAAAGAATATTTAACATAGTAGGGTGTATAGTACCAACACTTCCCGTTAAGTATGTCAATAATACGTCATACAGTTTTGAAGTGATAGGGACAATATTTTTTAATTTTTTTTAAATAAAACACCTTGTAACTCCAACCTTTTATCTACGTGTTTTGAGTTAAATATTCTTATGTTGAGCTCAGAAATGTACAGTTAAAATATTTCAGTTCTTGAGGTGGTGAATTTTCAAGGCTTTAAAACACGATCTTCAGTTTAAAACACGCCACGTAATGTGTTAAATTTTCAAAGCACTTACATTTTCATTTATGTGGATAATTGGAAACGAAATTTTTTCTTGCCTTGCCACCGGGTTCCTACTTAATTTGATACCCAAACCTTTCTTTTTTCTCGTCACGTTGCACAAAATTAATACTCTCCCATATACGCGAGAGTATTTGGTATCGTAACACTTTTTCATTATCATCACAAACACATAAACATATAAAGTAATAAGATTGATGTAGATAGCATTACCGCAGAGGTGTATACAAACACAAGAATACGAGGTATATACGTATGAGGTCAAGGTGTGTGAAATATTCATGAATTTCAATTACCTAATGTGTGTTGCCGAGCAAATTAATAATATGACCACCTGAGCATTTACATAAATAAAATAAAGCTTTATCTCTGGGTAGAACATCGCCGGCATTTTTATCTAAACGATTTTCCCGAGGTGACACCCCTGAGGCCAAACAATGTCGGACAGAATTAATGGAACGCACTGGAAGTAGTACGAAATACTAATTAATGTGGAAAAGTTTTGTGTTGCAAGCTGGTTTCAATTAGGGCAACGACAAACTATTTATTTTATTTCAAATGTTTATTTGCTCCGCGGCATTGAAAATATTATTATATTTATGAAAGATTATAAAGCGACCATATGTTTTGGTAGTGGATTTTATTCGGGGACGATGGATGATATGAATTTTCATTTGTAGTCGGAATGTTCGTTTACTGGTGATCAATAAATTCAATATATTTGAGAAAGTCCAGGTTTTCAATGATTTCTTTGTGTCAATTGCAGACGAGCTGAATAAAAATCTATCTTCTTCTAATAGCTCCTTCAATGAGTATTTATCAAATCAATACATTGGAGATAGCTTCAAATTTTACTCAGTAACAGAAAAAATGGTTTCAGATAATATTTCCGACATTAAAAATAATGGTAGCAGAGACTGTTATGACATCAACTCTAGAATCCTTAGATATCTCACAGATATAGTTAGCAAACCTCTGACTCACTTGTTTAATCTCTGCATCCGAGAAAGCATATTTCCACCTGTTCTCAAATTGGCAAAAGTTATACCTGTTTATAAAAATAAACAATGTTGTGTATGAGCCTCTTGTACCCAAATAGGATTACTTTGCGACCAGTAGCGGCAGTTATGTCGATAAACCGTACCATTTAAACAAAATGTAGCCTCGTCTGAAAACACCACATTTCTTATAAAATTATTATCACGGTTACAAATATCCATCATCGTTTCACAAAATTGCAAACGTCTGTCGAAATCGTCTTCGGAGAGTTCTTGAACGAGGCGAATTTTGTATGGACGATATTTTTCTCGCCTTAATATCCTTCCTTGTGTATTCGGATGAACAATGTTAAAAAGGTCACAAACTTCTTGATGCGTCCTTTTCCTCTCTCCATACCCAATCATCATTAATATTTCTATTCTTTCTCTTTCACTTAATTCGGCCATTTTACGATCAAATTAAAACAATACAATCTTTTTACGTTCAAATAAAAAAAAACTAATAACTTATTTTGAACTACTGTCACTTCTGCAATGAATTTCATGGACTACTAAACTTGTTTCAGATTTAATTTGCGCCTGATTTAAACAAACGCACGTGTATTCGCCTATGGAACAAGCAGTGCTGTTTTGGCTGTGACGGTATAAGGCCACCGATTGGCCAATAGAAATAAAAATCCTTACCGAGCGGTTTGTTTATATCGAGCGTAAATGAAATCTGAACCGAGTTTAGCTACCATCGAATTTTTCCTTTCCTTAGTTACTTTTCTGTTAATATCTCGGTAGGTATTGAAGTAAACAATATCAAACCCGATATTTTTGTATTCGCAATAAAATGTTTCATCAGAAACTAAAATACTATACAGGGTGTTTCATTGCAAATTTTAAAATCGACATTACTTCCGGTAAAACAGAAAGTTCAAAATTGTAAAAAAAATTGGAAACAAATAGGCAATCTACTGCAGTATCCACCTTCCAATTTTCATTTTGATATCTCTAATAATTCCAGAGATATTTACTTGGTTCCACACATTTGCCCATCACTGTATAGCGGCATAAATTTCTTAGTTTTGTGGTATCTTCAACATAAATTGTGTTTTTTTTTGTCATTTACAGAACACCCAATATTTTCTGCTGACATATACCTACCCAATATAATTAATAGATATTAAAAGATCTCCCACTGGTACATTAAATTTGCATAAAGCAATTAAAAGCTGTATAACGGAATTTTCAAATTAGAAATTGATGGTATTTTCTTCGTTTGCATTTAATCTGAATAAAAACCATTACTCGTTATCAACAATTTTATGTTTTGCAACTTTCATAATAATTAACATATTTGAAATTTTCCTTAGATTCGTGTTGTTAAATACAAACTCATGGCGGCGGCATTGCACTGTTTACTCAATTTACTGTGTGAATCATAAAGTGAACAAATTTAATCCCTGTCATAAAAAACTGGTACCATAAAAATGCAAATATACCAGGACATTCATTTGAGCTTTACGGTTTAAGCGAAAGCCCAGTTCGGGCCTCTGCATTTTATATGCGAATACTCAGTGGCGTAGCAGATTCCTATAGCGAAATTGTTTTTGTGGTGGAATGGAATATACGATTAGTGAGGATTCTTCTTCTTCTTCAAAACTATTATCAGTTATTATGATGACTATATTTTTAATGGTAAGCGTTTTTCTCAATTAAGGCATTTAATTTCCCTGTAATTAACTTGAAACATAAAGTCGAGAATTGAAGAATAGGAATGATTTATAGCTAAACATGGTATACAGGGTGTGGCACGAAGAGTTTTGATTAGCAGTTTATAGGAACACTATAGCTAAATATGATATACAGGGTGTGGCACGAAGAGTTTTGATTAGCAGTTTATAGGAACACAGTGAAATATAAAATTTTACTACAGTATTATACCCAAATTTGATAGTTTTAGATGAATCAGGATATTCCTGTTAACAAAAAAGCCGTTGCTGAATTAAAATGTGGTTTCCCAAATTATTATCCGTGAATTAAATGTGGCTGCTTTTAAACAACTTTAGTTTTTAAACAGAGCGTTTTATAGGCACCACTCAATTCATACATTTAAAACAATTATAACTCGGTAATTTCAAATACAACACCCTGTATTTTTTATCAGTTTTGGATATCCACTTTTATTTCCATGTAATTGATATTATCATTCTTATATTCAAATCTAACATGTTTTGAAATATTTCTTAGTTTTACTCAAAATATTAGTACATTTATTATTTCAACATTATTAAAGGCTACGGTTTCCAGTATTTAAGGTGACAGTTTTTTAATCCCTGAAGCAAATTATTCTAAAAACTAATCCATGTTATTAATATTTTATATCATGTAAAACCTTTAACTAGTTATCTAGGATTTACAATTTATTTATTTGCTTGTTGGAACTTAATTTGTCAAACTATGTAAATACTTTGAGATCCTAATAGATCCAAAATTACTACAAGATTCGAATTAAATACATTCCCAATCTTTTGTCCAAATTTTCCATAACTATTCTACATAAACTAGTGGTCGTCCAGTGGTCGAAATTCGACCCTAATTCATGAAATTGTAAAAAATATATTTTTATAAGAAACAGAGTTGTGAAGAAATCAGAGAAGTAGATGTTATGACCAAAATTGTTCACTCATATTGACAAATCTATTGCAAATCTAAAAAAATAAAAAAGTAATCGAATATCGGTATTCGAAATATTTTTGACAAATGAATGACCCCCCAAATCTTTGGTTGGAACCGCTCCTGGCAAAATATTCGATGTAATAATTGGAAGGTTGTTCTTTGCAACCTAAAAGTTTTCGTCATTTGCAGTTTTAATCAAGTTCAGGAATATTAAAGAAAAGAGAAGACCAACAACCCTAGGAGAACTTAAATATTTAATATATACTCTATTGTCCGCTGTCTGACAATTTTTTACACAACACCTTCGGGAAGGTTGTGATAATAATATTTTAATCAAATAATTAAATTCACATTAAAAACAAAATATTTAATATGAAAGTTACTGCAACGCGTCCGAAAAATCAATACTGATCTACTACCACTTAACAATAACAACGCTTGCATGCTACTTCCAGAAGTACATGCTCTAAGAATATAACAGCATCTAACGATCACTCCCTCCATATATAATTACTCAATGTTTTGAGTTTTGACAATTTTGGAAAATTTTAAAAACAATGGGTAAACTAGGAATTCATTAAGTCAATATATTTTTGATGGTTGAGATAAAATAATAGATATTTAGTGTATTCACAATACATTTGTAAATATGCATATAAAAAATTTCTACTTACTTTATACTAATCATTTCATTAAAAAAACTTATTATAAGTTGGCACTTTACCATCAAATAACTATCAATGTTTCCGAATTTATTTCCCTATTTTCTTAATTTAGCAACTATTCAATATTTTTTGATATTTTCGAAAATAGTAGATATTTTAATAAATTTTTCTTTCTGTTCCAGGTGAGTGTCGGATCACGTAAGTGTAAACTGGTAAGAAAAAAATAAATCTATTGTGGTAAAAGTTAGTAGCTCTATGTCTTAATAATGAAGGACAACCCGTAATAATTAAATATGTACAGGGTGTCCGTGTTTGAAGATGAAAATAGAAAATTTAATTCAAAACAAAAAGATCATTTTTTTTCTGTAATTATTATCGAGTTTCAACATTTTCGTAGTAATCCCAATAACAATTTTATTCCTATGCGGTGTGTTGATCTATGTAGCTGAATTATTGTTTAAATGACAAAATATTTAATTTCAATTAATAAGTGTAAGTTACTTTATTCCAAATTCCCGAATATCCGATATTGTCCATAGGTACTGTCAAATGGAGGACAATATTTTTGGAACTTGATTGGATATACCTATATTATTATACAGGTTGAGTTTTTTTTTGATGATCAATATGGGGATCTCGGAAACTAGCGGAGACAGAGCAATGGTTAAATTGGGAAAGATTTGCAGTTTTATTGGCCCAATTTAATGACACTTTCGGATTTTTGTAAAAAGTCATGGCTTATTAGATATTTTGAAAAAACGAAATTCTGTCCATTTAGTCAAATCCCTCTAGCTCCTTTGTTTTTGATTTTATAAAAAAGTGTGAATATCAAAATTGAAGGGAATTGTATCCTGAATATGATTGTCATGTCCTCGTTTGCGTGACAGCTCTTGTTTTCTAGATGTGACACAAACTTATCTTTTTTTGAATGGAAACCATAGTTGGCTATGACCTCAAAAAATCGGATTTTTTGAGCTTTTCAACGATATAATACTCGATATAGTTATTCATAAAAATCACGGAGTTATGGATGCTTTTCTCTCTTATTTTCACTTTTAACCTAGGTAGCCATGAAAAAGAATGCTTTCACTTTGAGGTTTCCTCATTTGAGAGTAATTCCATTAGTAGTACTGAACTGACAGTCGACATTGACAAGTTTTCGTTATAAAATGGAATATTCTAACGAAGAAAAACTGAAAATGGTGGAATGTTATATCATATGCCATAAAAATTCAGTTCGTGCAGCTGAGGAATACTTTCATAGATATTTTAACCGTCGTCAACCTGCTCTATGTACATTTAAGAGGCTTTACGATAGTTTACGCATATATGGATCTTTTACTAAACCACCAAAGGAACGTAATCAAATTAACGAAGCAGCACAAATTAATGTTTTGGCAATGGTAAATCAAAATTCATCTACCTCAACTCGTGAGATTGCGGCAGAAGCTGGCACATCTCAACAAACTGTAGTTAAGGTACTGAAAGCGCACAAGTTCCACCCGTACAAACCTTCAGTTTCTCAAACGTTGCATGCTGGTGACGAACATCGACGTATTTTGTTTTGTACATGGTTTAGAGGCATATGCCTTGACAATCCACAGTTTCCATTAAAGGTGTTATGGTCAGATGAAACTAGATTTACTAACTGCGGTATGTTCAACAGGCACAATGAGCATATGTGGACTAAAGAAAACCCTTTCCATGTAGAACAAAGACGACCCCAGATAAAATTTGGTTTTAATATTTGGTATGGTATCATAGGGTCTACTATTCTGGGCCTTTTATCTATGACGAATCACTTGCATATCTTGCAATACACTTTTCAAGACATGTTGCATAATTTGAATTTGAGAACTCGTTTAGAAATTGAGTGGTTCCAACATGACGGAGCATCAGCTCATAACTCGTTATTAGTAAGACAACACTTAGATAATATCTATCCAAACTCTTGGATAGGAAGAAATGGCCTACACAAATGGCCACCCCGGTCTCCCGATTTGGCAGTTATAGACTTCTATTTACGGGGTGCGCTAAAAAACAAAGTATACAAAAGAAAGTAGGAGACAGTTGGTGACCTAAGGGAGGCGGTATTACAAGCAATTGAAGAAATTGAGAGGCGGTATGTGAGGAAAGCGGTAATGTCAATCTTAAAAAAGATGCAATTTTTGTCTAAATAACAATGGTAGACTTTTCGAACATAAATTGTTACCATTATTATGTACTTTAATTTCTTAGGTTTTTAGTAAGTACCTACTTATTTAGTTTTTTCGTTATATCTGATATACCTAATAAAAAAATCGTTCAATTTTTTTGGAATAGTTATTAATAAATCAATCTATTTCATGGCTAAATACGTTAAAAGTGAAAATGAGAGAGAAAATCATCTATAAATCCGTTATTTTTATGAATAACTATATCAAGTATTATATCGTTGCAAAGTTCTAAAAATGTCCGATTTTTTCAGGTCATAGCCAACTATGGTTTCCATTCAAAAAAAGATAAGTTTGTGTCATATCTCGAAAAAGGGAGCTGTCACGCAAACGAGGACATGACAATCATATTCGGGATACAATTCCCTTCAATTTTCATATTTACACTTTTTTTATAAAATCAAAAACAAAGCAGCTAGAGGGATTTGACTAAATCGACAGAATTTCGTTTTTTCAAAATATCTAGTAAGCCATGACTTTTTACAAAAATCGGAAAGTGTCATTAAATTGGCCCAGTAAAACCCCAAATCTTTCCCAATTTAACCATTGCTCTATCTCCGCTAGTTTCCGAGATCATCAAAAAAAACTAACCCTGTATATTTTTACTACTTAGTTTTGGCGTTTCTTTAAAGATACAAGGTATACTCTTCTTCGTAAGTCTAGCGCATCAAAATTTTCATTTTCTGAAATAACTTCTCTGTTTTCACTATGGGATTGGAAACATCAAATTAGAGCCCCAGATCTGTTTAACTCCAGTTCTCGGGTAATGACCATAAAACTCTAGATAGAAATAAGATGGAAGGAAAAAACAATTTAGGGTAGGTGGTACTAAGAAATGGAGGTGAAATAAACGATTTTTATCATGTTTTGTATAACGGATTTAAATGTATGGTCCCAAAATCCAAGAAACGTATTTCGGAACTTAAAAAAATAGGTATCAAACCAGTATACATTTTTTCAAAAAAAAAGTATAATGACCTTCTTTTTTGATGTCATTTTGACTCCATGTTGCTATTTTTCCTATTGGTCACTATGTCACTACTGAATGTTAAGTTTATTTTTCTTTTTTTATTTTGTCTGTTCAAGAGTCATCGATATTGCCACTCGACATTACTAAGGGCACTCTCTTCGAGGTATCATTCCTTTGTACGCAAGACAATATATATATATATATATATATATATATATATATATATATATATTGTTTCTGGTCGGGAACCTTCATCAATTGCGCTTCCCACAACTGAATGTCCTTTCGAACACTTCTTTATGCGTTTGATGCATTGCGTTAAATTTGAAGACACGAGATGTAAGACCGACATCTAGGATTTTCAAAAGAATCAGTACACAGAGGTTCGGAATCTGGAGCCGTTCCGTGTAATTGCTGTTCTCCATTAACTCCTAGGACAGAATGTCACGATAAAATTTTTCAGGTTACTTCACCTGTCAGAGATATTGCATACTCTCTTCGAGGTATCATTCCTTTGTACACAAGACAATATATATTATGTATAAATATAATATATATTGTTTCTGGTCGGGAACCTTCATCAGTTGCGCTTCCCACAATTGAATGTTCTCTCGAACACTTCTGTATGCATTTGATGCATTGCGTTAAATTTGAAGACGCGAGATGTAAGACCGACATCTAGGATTTTCAAGAGAATCAGTACAAAGGAATGACACCTCGAAGAGAGTATTCAATATCTCTGACAGGTGAAGTAACCTGAAAAATTTTATCGTGACATTCTGTCCTAGGAGTTAAGGGAGAACAGCAATTACACGGAACGGCTCCAGATTCGGAACCTCTGTGTACTGATTCTCTTGAAAATCCTAGATGTCGGTCTTACATCTCACGTCTTCAAATTACTAAGGGCACTGTGAGCTGCCAGAATCTCTCCCCACACTAAAAATCAAATTAGAGCAAAATCACGGAAAACTGTTTCTTTAAAGACTCGATATAATTAAATATGTATATAATGATAAATGCGAATAACGACTAAAATGAGACAAAAACAATGATATTTCAAACGTATTCAATAGAAATATCAATAATAAAATTATGAAATTTGTTTGCTTCTCCATATCATTTAGAAGATGCGGTGTCCTTTGAAGTATTAAATTATTACTCTCATTTCCATTAACGCAATTGAGTATAAATTACGTGTTTTAATAAACGGTGTGTTTGTTATTTCAACATTGTATAAATTGTATGAAGGATTTTACATAGGCTTTTTTGTGTTTGATATATTTTTTAAACAATTTTCATCAGGCAAATAATATTATTTTTTTAATATTATAACTTTCTATAAATTTTATTATTGATAATTTCAAATAGGTATTCTTACATATTTCCAAAAACAATATCTATACTTTAGGGTTCGAAATATATAAAAGATACGGATATTCTTTCGTTTATAACGTATTGTGTATGAGATAAATTAATGAAAA